>JAWZYV010011980.1:0-523887 GCA_038373885.1 Cheiracanthium punctorium | reverse complement strand
TTTTCTAATAGGTTATGCCTGAATGTTCTCACCTGAACTTCAGCCACCTATTATGTTCAGTGTCTTATACACTCGGCCATGATGGAGCTCAATGATGTAGGAAATCAAGCAGCTAAGAGAGCTTGAGTTCTCTCTATAGTTTGTACCGTTGATTGGGGAAGAGGGTTAACTATAGATTAGCTGAACATGGTGTCTTTCTCTGTTGCCACGATCAATTATAAGATACACAGGACCAGGGGGTCAAAAAAATTTGTAAAGTCTTAGGTGCCGGTAAAAATTTTTAAGAGCCGCATATATATTGAATTATATTGATAAAAAAAAGCTAGTCGCCAAGGGATATTTTTTAGTCATCTGCTGGGAGACCTGGCACCCGGGTTTTTTCTAACCCTGCTCAGGACTAGGGATGGACGCGAGACGCGAGAAATCTCGCATTGTCTCGCGTTCTCGCGTCGTCTCGCGAGACGAGACAGGCAATTTTTTTGCGAGACGAGATGCGAGACGAGAAAGGAAATATTTTGCGAGACGAGACGCGAGACGAGACAGAGTCTTGTCTCGCGCGAGATTTCTCGCGAGAATTTTCCGTCTCGCATAAGAAGCTTCTGAGAACTATTTTTACCAGAGTATATATTAAGACATTTATAGTAGGTGGCACTAAGGTTATGAGCTAAACCTATGAAACATACCTGTATATACTTTTCGAATTTCCTGTTTTCGCGTAAAACGTCAAATCCCATTTAAGGAAGATTAAAAGAAAATGAAGAAGAAAACCCAGGGCCGTAACCAGACGAGGTCAACGGGGCTGATCCCTACCTAGCAGGCTTTCATCTCCCCTAAGATTTTCAAAAAAATTTGTAAATTTGCAGATAAATACGAAATTTTAGAAATGACTGATTTTTAACTATCGTTAAATCTTAGCAGGCCAGGACTGGGAGGGTAGGGGTCCGCACCTTTCAAGAGAAGGAGGGGCCAGGGTTATTGTGTAACCGATAAATGATAGGATGTGTTGAACTTTCGGGGTATAGGTGTGGTATGGTGTTATAATTAATTAATATTAATTAATTATGATTGATGAATCAATGCATTAATAAAATTATTATAATTAATTTATATAATTTATATTAATCATGTAATATTAATTATTCCCTTGTTTGGGACGCCTCTCTCAAAAAATTTTGAGAACAAATTTTTCAAAAAATTTTGATTTAAAATGAAGTGTTTAGAAGCCTTCTGGGAGCGCAATTGCGGTTGCAAAAAATTTTGTATGTGTCATACTTCAGTTAAGTGCTTTCAGTATAGCGGTTATGATTTAAAATAAAAGACAAATCGATACATTTTTACAACTTGTTGATAGTGAAAACGAACCAATAAAAGTGATGTTGCTATTGATTAAGGGCGTATTTTGAAGAAGCAAAATATTTCTCACGGTCTTTGCACGCACATTAAGATAAACTTGAAAACATTCTTGAAAATGAAATTGCACTATAAAATTTTTACACATTCTGCAAAATTTCAGATATTTAAGAATTTTTTTCCGTAAGTTTGCTATCTGATATAGGTTTATCACTAATTTAAGTGTATAGTACAACATGTAGAGAGAATTTCCAAAAATCTTGAAGTGCTTAACATAATTAGTTTATTTGTATTTGTGTTACGGGAATCAAAAGATCATTTTTGAAATATACTGTTAAGGGTGTTTCTTTTCAAAAGGGATCGTCATTAGAGGACTTTTGAACAGCTGTAAAAACAAACTAAAGATGTTAAAAACTCAAAAAAATTAATATAAGTTACTCACTAACTGTATTATGTTCTAATATTAACAGTAAACCTGTATATCGCATTTCAGAAAAAAAATCTTAAGCACGAAAATTGCCTTCAAAATTGGGATAAAATGTTACCAGTTTAAAAAAGATGCTGCAAAATTCTGCATGCTTAACATTTTCTTCCCCTGAGTATTCCGTAACTTTTATAGGTGCACTGCAGACACGTATCCAGAAAAACATTTTGGAGGGGGTCCAAACGGTAAAAAAGGTAGAATTTTTCCCAAAAAGACTATATCACTATCATTTTAGTAACAAAAATCAAAATTTCGGGGGGAAGTGTGTGTCCGGACCCCCTTAAATACATCTATGGTGCACTGATTCTAACAGTTCACGGTACAACTTGTAAAGAGACATTCTTAAAATTTTCCGAATCTCTAGCGCAATTGGATATTTTAAAAAGCTGCTTAAAAGGTTCAAGTTTTCCTAAAAGAACAACATTAATGTGAAGGTTAAAGAAGGAAAGGTGGTCAGTTTTCGTGAATTGGGTATGGGTTTTCGCAAAGCTGTAGACTCTAGCAGACTTTGATTTAAGGCACATATAACGCCACATGGGTGAGATATGGATGCCGTGAACATGTGCACACCAGACCGGCTGCTGGGTTCTTCGAGTTTCAAATTTCAACGTTTTACAGCTATTTCCAATGGTGGAATGATCATCTTTTCCCAATAAAACTACTTAAATTCTTGTAAAAAAATTTATTTACAAAAAAATATTTTATGATAAAACAATACAGAATTAACACCGAGTGCACGAAAAAGTTTTTAAAACAATGTTTACAAGTAAAATTACAAATTAAATAAAATAGAGACTCAATTGTGTAAAGACAATGGAATGGAACTTTAAAATATTAATAAATGATAATATTTACTTAAGAAATTTGAAAAGTAAAAGTTGAAAACATCATTTTTGATATTAATCGTATTAGACAAGCATTAACTGTAGAAAGGAAATATATTCTTATTAAACAGGTTCTTGATAACGTAATCAGACTATCGAAAAAGCCAATATCCATAACAGAACAGCGTTGAAATCGGAAAAAATCTGAATCATATAGCACAATATTACTATTACAATTATGTAGCATACAGAAAAGCGTTGTGTAACGACTATAGAACTCTCGCTAAAAATTATTGTGGAAAAGTACTAATGGACAGTAATCAACAAATAAATAAACTGTTCAGTAATTTAAAATACGTATAAACAGAAAGTAAGACGTCTATTAGCCACCTGAGATACTATAATGAAAACTAAAAATGCACTCACAGTAATGCTATTAGAAATATTAGGCAAATAATTATAACTATCGTTAATATAATCTTGTTTTCATTAATATAAAAATTAGACTTATTTAAGAGACTTGAAGTTGTCGTTAAAGTAAACAGTAGAGATTTAATCAGGGAGGGAAAAGGCGTACTATATCCGCATTATTCGTAATATTGCTATTAGGTGTACCGGAAAATAATGCCATTTACACTAAATTCAAACAAATAAGTTTTTAATTACCATAAAGCTCTGTCTAAGCATAGGATTTATATTTTTTACAATTTAACGCAAGATACAGATATTTATTTTTCTTTGAGAGGGCGGCCATCGATCCTTTATAGAGAATTAATTTCAGAATGTCCATAAATTGAATTTTAGGTATTCGCGGGGACTGTATTTTACATCAAGAATGGTATAAATTTTTTTTCTTAGAGATTGAGGGATATGTGAAAAGAACGTTTTTGTCGCCTATCCCTCCCCCCTTCCGTTCCATAAGTTAAGAATATTGATTATATACAGGGTGTCCAGCCTTAATGTGACCTAATAGCTAATTCCCGAACCGTTCGGTTTAGATATGCACTTCCAATTTAAAAAATGTTTTAAAAAGGGTAAAGAATGTTTTTACGTGCTTTTCGAACCAAAAAACCCATTTAGAAAAAAATTACAAAAATTAAATTTTTATACAGTCCCCAGGTCCTATCACTTATATTTAGGAAAAGATGCAGTACACAAAAACAAAGTAAACACAAAAAGTTTCATTTTATTACGATAAAAACTGACCAAGTTATGGAACTTTGAAAATCATACATTTCATCCACTTTCTCGGCCAATTTCAAGAAGCTAGTAAGGGACCGTCTCCAAAGTGAAATTAATTGGAACTCTGCCAGGAAACTTTCGCTCTTGCACGTCACTCTTATGTAAATCGTTTTTAAATTTAAAAGTACATACATTACGTTAATATTACAATAATTGAGTACTTAAGAAACAAAATTTATTCTGTGTACGTGTAAAACATAGATAAAATAAAATATTTTGGACGAAGAAAACTTTTCAAAAGCAGTTCCAAAAAAAATAGACTTATTTGCCTGCAGCTTCAGACTGATTTGCTGCGATACTGATCATGGCGAACGTTAAAAATCTGTTGTGTAGTCGCTTGCAATTGCATACAGCCGTATTCTAATATTGCAATTTCTAGTATGGGAGAACGAGATGTATACAACTGGTCTCCAGGCATTAGCTCCTGCGCCAGGACTGGACGATAAGGAAATGCACCGTACGTATTTAATATGTTCCACACCGTCGATTTTGAGTAGGAACAAGCCTTGCTATATCCTGGACACTACTTTCAGGATGAGCCAGGGCATATCCTAGAACATCCTCAGCGGGTATCCGCAAGCTTGAAGGTGTGGCACGAGACAAGGGAATACGTCTATGACAACTCCCAGTTCTATACAAGCGTTGAACAGCACGGGCAATTGTACAATAAGATAGATGTCTTCGACTGGGAAATTTAATGGCATAAAGTCTTGCCGCCTCTCTCTTATTTCGATTACACTGCCCATACAACAGTACCATTTCGCAGTATTCTTCATTTGTATACATCTCGTTCTCCTGTACTAGAATTCGTAATATTAGAATACGACTGTATGCAATTGCAAGCGACTACACAACAGATTTTTAACGTTTGCCATGATCAGTACCGCAGCAAATCAGTCTGAAGCCGCAGACAAATAAGTCTAAGTTTTTGGAACTGCTTTTGAAAAGTTTTCTTCGTCCAAAATATTTTATTTTATCTATGTTTTACACGTACACAGAATAAATTTTGTTTCTTAAGTACTCAGTTATTGTAATATTAACGTAATGTGTGTACTTTTAAATTTAAAAACGATTTACATAAGAGTGACGTGCAAGAGCGAATGTTTCCTGGCAGAGTTCCAATTAATTTCACTTTGGAGACGGTCCCTTACTAGCTTCTTGAAATTGGCCGAGAAAATGAATGAAATGTATGATTTTCAAAGTTCCATAACTTGGTCAGTTTTTATCGTAATAAAATGAAACTTTTTGTGTACTGCATCTTTTCCTAAATATAAGTGACAGGACCTGGGGACCGTATAAAAATTTAATATTTGTAATTTTTTTCTAAATGGGTTTTTTGGTTCGAAAAGCACGTAAAAACATTCTTTACCTTTTTTAAAACATTTTTCAAATTGGAAGTGCATATTTAAACCGAACGGTTCGGGAATTAGCTATTGGGTCACATTAAGGCTGGACACCCTGTATATTTATAAGAATAAATGTTTTAGTCTATTCTATAACTAACTTATTTTGGTCAATGACCTTTTTCCTTTTTCCTAAATTTCAAAAATTAAAAGCATTAAGTATCGTCAGTAGATTTTGCGCACTGCAGTAAAGAGTTGTTTAAATCTGAGTTTTGCAGAACAAGGGTTTGCAGCTTTTACTCTTGAAAAGAAAAAAAAAAGGAAGGGAAGTGTAACAAAGTGCATGACAAATTTTGTTTTCAACAAGTCTGGGAACAGACTCAAATTCAAACAAAATCAGATTGTTTGTTCTATTCAATAATAGATACACAATCTACGTACAATTCCATTCCCAGAGAAAACGGGCGCTCATCTCCACTCTTTCACAGTAGGAGAAATGAAAAAACTTTCAGTAAAAGAAAGCCTCGCCTATTTTGCTTGCTACTCTGGACAACAATCATTATAGAATTCTATATTTCAATTAAAAAGTTTTGTTTAAATTGTTTTGTACGATTAAAGAATTCTATATTTCAATTAAAAAGTTTTGTTTAAATTGTTTTGTACGATTAAAAAAGCATTGACTGAGCCAGTGATGACGAGGACTGTGACGAGAGCGGCAGTAGCGCCAATGAGGATTGCTAATTATATTAATAAATGTAATGTTTCTAGCACTGTTGTATGGAAGAAGTGTTAGTAGAGAAAAATACATGTAGCAAAAAATGACTTCGATTAAGTAAGATTTTTCGAGTTTTATTTTCTTCTTCGAGTACTTTTCTTGATTCAAACTTATATCGTGTGATTATATGCAGCAGTGAAAAATTATTCCGAGTATAACGCGCACCCGCAGTTTTTGCCTTAAATTTTTGAAAAAAAGTGCGCGTTATACACGAGTAAATACGGTACTTACATGTGATTTCTTTGATTAAGGCAACGCTACACTAAGGCGATCTCCCAAGGATGGGTGGGTGCCTTGGCAGGAAGAATTTCTAAGGGGTTCTACGCGTATTCACGTTACATCTGAAGAAAACCTACCAAAACTCCAGACCGTTAGATCGACAGCCACGCGATAGCATCCGTACCCGGGACCTTCATCTACCATTTTCAGTGACATAACCACTGTGCCGTTGCGAGGCAATTAGTACTTACAGTTAGTGCATGAAATAGTTAAACTGTATTACAAAATCATTGAAAAAAATAGATAATTATTTGATAATTAGCCTCCCCCTCCCAATTGATCACTGATGTCAACATAGATATTCTGTTTCATAGTTCTGATATTGCTGTGTTTTGTAAATATTTAGATAGCTGAAAAATTAGGTTTAAATTGCAAGTGAGTTTTAATGTCTAATTCATATTTACGCATAATCCAGAATTATGAAGAAATTATTCAAGTATGCTGTCATTATATTTTCATGGTGGAAATTTCAAACTGATTTAGAAAGTCTGGGTATAATTATTACATTTTTCAAATAGTTAATACAAGTATGCTTACTCTGATATTTTATGCTCTAATTGTGTACTTAATAATCGGGATTTTTTGTTTACTTATAATATTGGCTACATTTCATCAAAATGGATGAATACATATGTAATTAAATTTTATCGATATTTCATATTTTTCTCTTAAATCAATTAATATTTATAAATAAAATGTTTCATCAGTTATTAAAAATGTTTTTTTCACCATAAATAAGGTGGCCATACGTCCTTAATTTTCGAGGACAGTCCCCAATTTTTGTGCTTTTTTGCAATTTCTCCCCAAAATGTAAAAAAAACAATTGGGGACAGTTTTTAATTATTACATTGTTTTTTAATTAGATTACAGTTAATTATTTCATTAATTATAAAATGTCCTCAATTTTGTTTCAAATTTGGGGATTTGTCCTAAATTTTACTTTCAAAAATATGGTCACCTTAACCATAAGCCAAGCTATGTGAACGCAAAGGAATGATCTACTGGAGCGTTTGCGCAAATACAAGGCTGGGACTCAGTGGAGCATTTAAAGATCCATGTTGAGAAACAACCCTGGTCACAAGTCTTCTCAGTCTTCTATGTTGTCTCTTCTTTTTCATGGTGTGAATGGTCAGTTAAAACCGGGTTTCCGATTAAATATGAAACCCATATCTCATATATTAAAATGAGGGAGGGGGGATAAGCAGGCTTCAGTGTAACTATCCCGTCCCCAATTGAAACTTTTTTTTTTTTTTTTTTTTGAGATTCTGTTTTGTCGCATGTAGTTATGATCATATGTTAATAAAATATTTGCTTCCTGAAGTATGAAAAGCGGGTGCGCAGCTATTTTGAAATAAAACGATTCAATACATCATGTATAGAGTCTGAGCTATTAATGCTACAAATTAAACCTAAAAAAACAGTATGTAGAAATAAGACACTTTGAAAGTGAGGAGTTTTCGCTGCAAACCTAGCTTTTCATCTTTCGATCGCGAATGACATCATATTTTTCGGTCATAATATTTCAATGATCGCAGGTTATACCAATGACGCAAATTGTACGTCAAGAGTAAAATAATTTTGCTGTTTTCGAGATTCAACATCACTGGAATTAATTCGAATGACACATGTAAGAAGAATTTTCATTTCCTACAGTGCGAAGAATGGGCACGCAGCTGGTAAAAATGAAAAATAAATATTTTTTCGGCGTCATGTCATATTAAATTTGAATTTTCATCACTTCAAAAGCACATATGAGTTAATATAGTAACTAATATATGTACTAATACAGTAATCTGTATAACTAATTGTTATTATTAATATTAATTTTCAATAAAATAGTATTAATGTCACTAAAAATGCGGTAACAAAATTGCAGTCCTTAAAATGCGAGACGTCTCGCGAGACGTCTCGCGTCTCGTGCGAGACGAGACAGCAATTTCTCTGCGAGACGGGAGACGAGACAAAGCGTTTGCGAGACGAGACGAGACAGACCTGTTTCTCGTCTCGCGCGTCTCGCGTCCATCCCTACTCAGGACCTCCTCCACCAAATTTACTGTTGTTTCATTACTATAAGGATTTATAACTTTTCTAACAATTTTACCTCAACTCAAATGTATGGGTAATAACATGTCTTGCCCCCGTGGCAGAAACAGGACAACACAGCGACATTTTCGCAGAAGCAGAATTATCTTCTGCAGACAGATTGTCTTCAACAGTTGAAAAGTGCCCTGAAGACCACTTCCATGTCTTTCGCGTAATCAATTAAATTGCTCGTTTGGTAATGTAAACAAATAGAAAAATGTAAAGAAATTCATTAACTTCATGCATATGAATGAAGTTAATCGGGGAAACTGAGACCATAACCACCATATTGGATTCTTTTTTTGACAAATGTGCATTTTAACGATAGCTTGGCTTATATGGCACGGCAGTGTGGATAGATGCGAATTGATATTAGCTGGCACAGAACATTCCATGGCAGTACTTGATATTGATGAATACAAGAGTTTCTTTTGATTGAAGCAATGCAAAAATTAATAGCATTAGTTAATATTCGTTAACTGAATGCAAATATACTGTGGGCAAGTAAAGAAAGGGACATTCGCCCCCTCCGAGAAAAAAGAAATTAAATAACAAATGTGAATAAAGAAATTAAATAACAAATGTAAACAATCCCATTTTACTTCCATAAATTCCAACTAGCTGCCCCCCCCCCCAAAATTGCATTAATCCATCCCTATTTGCGAGAGTAAGATTTAAGAGCACGGATACCATCTTGGATCTTTTCATCGTGGCATGTAGCGTCGCAATAGCACATTTAGCCAACTGCAGCAAATCATGACTGAAAACACTACATGGGTTCCCATTGCAATTAATTACTGTAATTTTTGGAAGAAACAAAAGATTTATAATACTACAGATCTACATGATCACTGAAGCTTCTTTAAAGTACATTACATTTTAAAGCTTTGTTATAAAGAAATGATCTACAGATCTTATTTAAACAATAATAATAAACTTGTTTTTCCTCCAAATAAACAGTTTTCACTAAATTTAAAAGAAATAATTATACACACTAATTTGTGTGGAAATTCTGTTCTTAATTTTTTAATCTAAATATACAAATTATATACATCTCTTAAATATCCACATTAATTTCTCATAAGCAAATTCTTAAAAATGAGAGCAGTTTAGCTAATATTGCTCGTTTAATTGTCCTTCTAATAATAAAATGTAAGCATAAGTAATGAAAATCACACCTTTAATTTGACAGAGATAAAAGAATTGTATGTTTTAAATAATTTATATACTAAAATACTATCTTTGATCAAAACTTCACATTTTTTAGAATGCAACCTAAACAGTTTCCTTACTTTTAAGACTACTGTAATAGCAAAAGTATTGTTGCCATTAATGCAATTTAGATATAAAATTCTTAGTTTCATCTTAACTGAGAGAAAAGCATATTTGCGTGAAAAAAAAATATTAATAATAATATTTTTATGCTCGCTGAACAAAGCAAAAAATAATTCTTGACCTCTAATGTGTTATAAAAAATTGAAAAGTAGTCAAACTGCTTTTAAGATTGAATTCATTTTTCTTGATAAATTATGGGTAAACACAAGAAAGTTTTAAATACAATAAAACATAGATATTTTGTGTAGAACTAAAACTCACAGAAATTTTTGGCAGAAGGGCACTAGAATTTCCTGTTATGCCAATTAATTTCAAGCAACTTTAAAAACATATAAAGATCAAAAATATCGCTACAGACATATTTTTTTTCAGATACAATTTTAAATGAGCAGTGACAGATCTAATGGGGGAGTACGAAGTAAATTAACCATTTGTGAATTCAATTTATTTACAGATGTAAATAAATAACAGGTAATAAGGACTTCAAAACCACATTTGACAACATTGCAAATAAAAAATTTATAACTTTCCAACCCTAGTGAATAAAAGAACAATGAACAGGCACTTAAAGTTTATTTTATAGTAATAAATTTATAACCGTATTTACCCACGTATTAAGTCGAGAAATTTTGGACAACAACAACAAAAAAAAAAGGCTTTAAATTGGGGGTATTGACTTATACGAAGGTCCTTAATATTTTTTTTTAATCAGAAGTAAAAAATGTCTCTTTGAAAGACAATTGTTCTGTTCCCGCATTCCATAACACAGTGATGCCGATTTCAATACCAGGAAGAATGTAGCGATACAGATATTGAAAAAATTTATCAAGATGAGCCAATGACGACGAAGGAATTTTGTGAATTGTTTGGCGAGTCCAATACTGAATCGGATCTTAAACCAGTTTAAATTTGTATATAACTACTTTATCAGTTGTGTCATTTATTACTATTAATCATCAGTTTAATTTTGTATACTACTTTTGTATATTGTTATCTTTATTATTGCATATTTAGTGCTTTCTTTCTTTTGCCCGATGATTTTGAATAAATGTATTTTAAAAGAAAATTTAATTTCTTGACCGGGAAATTGGGGGGGGGGGGAGGGTCGACTTATACATGGGATTTTAAAAAATTCAAATTTCTTGATTGGGAAAGTGGGAGTTCGACTTGTACGTGGGATCGACATATAAGCGGGTAAATACGGTATTTAATAAACAATTCTGATAGAGGTAATAAAACGCTATACGCATATTATTAAGTATCAAGTTTTCAGCTTACACAAACAGCATAATGATTTCTTAAGTTTAACATTTTTTAAACACAATAAAACTGACAGACGTTCAATTTGGACAAACAAAAAATTTTTGCAAGGGGAACACAGAATAATAATTTAGAAAATAAAGAAAGTACAAATACCTAATCATCTGAAGAACTTTCTTTTCTCACTCTTCCACTTGAAAAAACTTTGCTGTAATAATCACTTCAAATCATGTAAGCATTCTAGAAATCAAGTACAAGTATAAAATTAAATGTTTCACGGGGAATAAAATATCAATTATCACTAGAGATGTAAAATTTCGGGAAATTTTGAAGAGGTGGAAAAGAACAGTTTTTTCAGGTTTTCTTTTTCTCAAAAAATTTACTTTTCACAAATAAAACTTTACCTAGAAGCCATATTTTCTTAGAAAATATAATGTAATAAACATTTAATCCATGCCCAAAATCAAAATTTAAAGGAAGAAAGCAATTAGATATTTGCATGCAATAACTTTTATGAATTGTTTAGAAATAGATTTTTCACGATTTTTTTTTAATTTGTCATATGTAGCATTTTTAACAGAGTGTGAGAATCTTGCATTTTTTTTTCTTGCATTAAAAAATTATTACTGGGAGCAATGCCTGCATCCTAAGAAATGGTTCCACAGGGGGAAAAAATAGAAAATAATTAAAACAGGTGTAAGTTTAACACAGAGTGCATTAGTTGACTCTCAAGGACTCCTAAAGTCTATAAAAGTTTAAAAAAAAAGGAGAAAGGGATGTCCTGCGGACACAATCATTCCTCAACTGGGCTGCATTTATTACATGTAAGTGGGTCTGACTTGGAGGTCCAGTTGCATGCAATAAAAATAACTAAATCATAAATACCCTGATTTTGGGAGTTTTCCCGAGGCATGGATAAATACCCATTTATACATACATCCATATAAATAAATACCATTAACCATTGGGTATTTATTCAACCCAAATCTATATCAGGGGTCGATACAGATGAAAATTGGGTCCGTTTTGCAGCCCCTTCACAAAAATACAATCCATTAAAATGGCCCTTCGTTGGCATTTTATTCTGTTTTGTCAATTACTTTAACCAAAAACATATACTTTTAGTGGTATGAAAATTCACAAAAATAAATGTTGAGATTCACAAAATTAAGTATTGCAATTCACAAAAATGGGATTCTGGAAAAAATCACCGACCCTTGAATAGTGAAAAATTCTGATCCATTTTTTAAAAAATTTCACTCAGTTTTGGGGAAAGGGTGAGACATTCTTGGTTTTTTTCCGTAATGAAAACAATGCATATGTATGTATATTTTAGTGATGCACTGAGTATTCGTTATGCACAGTCTATTCAGACAAAACGAATATTTGGTTTGGACAAATACTTTATTATTTGGCAACCGAACAGTATACAAATTTAAACATTTGACAATTGGTAAACAAACACATATTTTTTGATACAATGAACAAAAGCATAATACCATAATATAAATTAATTCAAATTGTTACTTAATTATCCCAATCAAATTCAAAGTAGTTTTAATGTAAGAGAAAACACTCCGATGTTAAATGCAAAGTTTTTTGCTTTTCAATTTTTCTTAAATTTTATGACACATTACCATCCCGGAATTTTTTCCAGGGGCCCATTTTTGTGTAAGCTATTTATTTTTGTGAATTTTCATAACAGTTTTTGTAAAATTCTTTTTCTTAAAATAACTTACAATTAGTACTAGCATAAGTAGATTAATAATTTGATAAATTATAATAATCTCAGAAGAAATTTTGAACATTATTTCTTTTATTAGTAGTAATTGTGATCTCAGCAGAAGTGATTGTATACTTTCTTTTCTAAATAGATAATATTATGATTTCAGTAAAAGATTAATATAGCTTTATTTGGGAAAAAAACATAATTTTTTTCCCAAATAAATAATTATCATAATCTTACTAGAAGATATGATTTAAGACTTTTATAAAGGTATACTGATGCCTATTAATAGGATGTTTTAATTATTTCTGACACGCCAAAGTAAAAAGGTTTCGCTTTTGTTTGTAAAAGGAATTAAAAAGTTTCTTTAATCGAATTGCTAATATTTACACCATTAGTTCGGATTGTAAAGAAGAGAGACACGACTCCATAATAATTAAGGTTCATTTTTTATTAGTTTGCCTGGTTGGTTTAACTAGGTTTTCATGTATTATGATGCAACGAAGTTTACAAAGCATACATGCCAAAGTAAAACACAAATAAAACTAATTAAAATGTAAAAATTAAACCTGGTTTAAATTGATTTTCTCTCGTTCGTGTAATGAGTAAGCTGGGTCCCGTTGCTTTTTTTTTTTTTTTTTTTTTTGGACACATCCCGAATTTTAATCGCGAAAGTCCCGTGAATTTCTGAATAAAAGTTAAGCCTATTCTTATTCACAACGGGCACCGCAACTTACAGCTTAAAGGGAAATCCTTTAAGCTGTCCTTTAGATGAATTTAATTACAATAGAGTAGGCATATCTAATGAAATACTTTTAAATAAATAAAACTTACTTGAAGCCGTACTTGTGAATTTCACAAATTATTAACTTTGTACTTGAGTCTTCAGCGTTGAACGCTGAACGTTCTTCGGGCAACGCGCGGGAGGTCTGTGTATGTAAACAATCAAATATGTGGGTCTACTACGCATGCGTGAACAGGCTGCTTGGGAGAAATTTTTCCAATTGAAAAGATTTCTTTTTCTGAGACATGGCAGAGGAAAACCCCTTACACCTTTGAATCTTGTTTCACTTTATTTAAAATATTTCAGTGTTTCTTTTATTGTCATAAAAGCCATAAAGTAAATAAATGTTTATTTTTATAAATTACTTTTTAAACTAATTATTACTTTAATGAGTTAATAAAATCTGTTTGAACTTACCTTTGGCCCAATTTTTTTTTACAAAAACTATGAAAAATGGTGATGTTATTTCTATTCCTGCTATACTTAGCAAAATTAACACAAACCCAGTTGGCAAAAGTAATAAGTTTGTAATGTAGTTGATGAAAATATAAATCGGTAGTAAAAACTGACATTTGACTTGGCATTTTAAAGACCTCTAACCCCCCCCCCCTAAAAAAATCTTAGCAAGTATCCTGCCTTTGGGACCCCGGAACTTGAATCCCCTAAACACTTCTGATTATTACTACACAGCATGAATGTAAACGAATTTTATTTAATTAAAATAATGAAAGTTTATGCTAACACTTTATGAAATATTTACTGGCCCATTCCCCTGAAATAGGTGCTGGCCAGGTAAATTTTAAACAGCACTACGCCGTTAACTTTTTGTGCATGTCATAGACACATGGCAGCTCGCCGTTACTATTTATGTACTGGCGCACATGCACTTTTCAGACACTGTTACTCCAGTGACTTCCAGGCGATGGCAATCTACCTTGCTCCCGGCATACGGCACTTTGCCAGCACGACGGGTACCCGGCCGTCATTTTGCCGGCAGTAGTGTGTTTGCTGGGGATGTTTAAGTTCAGCGATATTCTTTCACTTACTGGAGCACTGCAAACAAAATGATTGCGAACAAAAATACTCATTCCAAAATATTTAACATATCGATAACTATATAATAAGAAATGCTAACTACAGTTCTAGGACGAATTAGCAAGTGCAATGAATATAAACAAACACTATAATAAGGAAATAACTTAAGAGAAACAGTTTATGAGTAGTACTTAACTTGTTACATGAAGTTGCTATTGTTCATTTCCCCCAAAACCAAGAACAATTGTTGTTGTGAACAAGTATATCGGATTTGTGTGGTTGGCTCGAAGCCCGCTTATAAATCCTCGTCAGAAGGACAACACAAACAAGGAAACCTCCCCGAAGCTCACTCACCAAACGTAACGAATTTAATCCAGTCATAAGTACAAACTTAAAGAAACCTAATGTGTAAAAATTAGTTGCTATCTCCTCAAATTAAAGCTAAAATTAATTTATAAAAAATGAGTATGAGCCGACAGAATAGAGCCTCTATAAGCTCTTTCTATTTTCTTTTATAAATGCTTTTAAAAAAGTTGCTTATTTAATACGCATTTATTTAAGCACAGGTCAGGACTTATCTACAGCAATGATTCACTGGATATCCCGCAGATCGTATGGTGGGAAAGGCCGGTAACTGGTTCCGTTTTGGAGAGGGGGGGGGGGGTGGAGGAAATTGGCCAAAAATATTCTTTAAACATAAAATCTGTGCATGCATAGGAGATTAAACGGAGCTTTTTGGAAGAAGCTTGGCTTTTTAGCGAAATAAGAATTGAAATAAACAATGGTATTAAAAAAATAATTTTTAAAAATTGTAAGGTAATTTTTTTCCCCTATAATTCCCACCCCCACCCCTTTGATTTGACCCTGAAAGAAATATATTATTAGGTTGTTTAATTAACACAATGTCAGAAAACTGCTGCACTTAATTTTTTCCGAATTTCCCAGTTTTTTCGGGATGTTCAATATGTAATGGCTATGACAATCTATTGTTTTTACTTAAAATCGGCATTGTAGTGTAGGGATGTGTCACTGCATTTTGTGATTGAATCTCACTTTCTACTTGCTTCGATCCTCTATGTTCCAGGGTTCGTGTAGAAGAATTTCTAAATTAAAACCTGAATGATCAGCATAAAAATTTGATCGTCTTTTAACAACGAATCCTTTATAAAGACATTTGCATCATTTACGAACGCCTGCGTTAATTTCTTAATGATTTCCTTTGACGAGAGTTTTTCAGCAAAACAAATTTTGTAACTTTCCTCACAATCTTATTCTTTTAAAAAATCTGTACTGCCATCCTTTAGGTCCGCGGAATTTCAGTCCTAATTCGAATGCCTTTTCTGAAGCCCAAGTTTGTAAATCACAATCATGTACATTTTTCTGTAATTTTCTTGCGTGTTAGAAGTGTTAAAACGTATATTTTTAAATTTGATTTAGTTTATATTTATAATCACCATTCTTCTGAATTTGCTTTTCCCACACATATAACTGAGTTTTATTTGTAACAAATTTAAAATAATTTTGAACACTCTGTAAAGTGCCGGATTTTGCCACTATTGTATCCCGCCAGTATTTTACTGCAGTCTCCTTATCTTTTCAAGAAATAAATTGCTTACTTTGCATGATGTCCTCCCTGGACATGAAGCCAATGCTTTCGTTTTCTAAACTAGAAAATATAGGATCTTCAGGAGTATCGAGTAATAAGCATTGTACATTTGCTACCAAATCTGTTGCATTTACTTTCTGATAATTTTGCAAGCTTTCAACAATTTGATTTTGCAGACTTTTTCTTCGTCTGTGCATGGAGACAATGTCATATTTTTCGAAGAAAATTCCGCGTAAAGCATAAAAACAAGATTAAGTATATTTGCTACATAGTATCATCATGTGGATAAAAAGAATAGAATTAAAATAAATGCCTCACTTATGCGTAAACTGAATTTGCAGCTTGCAATGTGTTAATACAAGTAAAAAGAAATTACTTTCTTCGGGGACTTTCAGAACTAAAATAAAAAGATTATAGGACTTCAGTTTAACTAGTAGAAAACGAGATTAAGCTACTTAAAAACCCAGTACGTTGAAATATAACACGGTATAGCAAACACTGATTTATAAATATTTCGAGTACGTACTCGCGTGAGCGTTTCAACTTTTCGACCAATTATCCCTGTCGCCAAATACTAGCTAAAGGGTTACAATTGGCGCGATTTTAACTAATTTTTAACCTTTAATTTTCAACCTAAATTCTACGAGGAGATAGCAGCTAATTTTCACACAGTACGTTCCTTTTAGTGTGTACTTGTGATTGTGTGAAATTCGTTCCACTAGGTGAAAGAACTTTGGGGAGGTTTCCTTGAAAGAGGGGAGCCCTCCGTGGGGGTCTTTCGAAGGGGTCCTCATCCGTATTTACGCTAACTTCCGGAGAAAACCACGGAAAACTCTGAACGGTTACCCGTATACCATTTCCAATGACATAAACGCTGTGCCATAGTGAAGTGAACGGTACGTATCGTTCGTTAGCCGACCCAGAGCATCACCTCCGATCAGTGTTGCCAGAAACTTTTGCACATAAATCGCAAGTAGCTGAAGAAAGAGTCGCTAAGGTGACGTCATAGTATGACGTCAGATCAAGTGATGCCCTGCACTGCTTAAAATCATTATGCCGATTTGTCTGGTTGGTCCATTGGTTTCGATGCGTAGTTTTACAGATAAAAGTCCCACCCCCCCTCCCCTTACCCGCAAGTCCAAAATAAATATATCAAATTCACAGGTGATTTTTTTCGTTTCTTTTTGTAGGTAAAAAGTCTCGAATTCACAATCAAGTTCCATAACTGTTCCATTTCCCATCATTCAACGACGGCCAAGATCATCCAACGACAACGACGGACATTCAACGACGTCATTCATGCCAAGGACGGATTAAAAGGGAAGACGGAGGGGTAACGCCCCCCCCCCCCAAAAAAAAAAAGAATTCAACCTTTTTGGAAATATTTTCTACAAAAGAAACCATTTACCCCCTCCCCTCAATGTTACATGCCAATTTTTACCAAAGAAGGCTGATATTGTTGCTTACAATGAGAGTAAATGCCGCGCTCTGGCATAGCATCTTGCAGCCAACACTGAGGAGACTCAGTCACTAAGATTCCTCTTCTGAGTCCGGTGTTGCTACTCACAATAAGTGTAAATGCCCCGCTGCGGTCCAGCATCTAGGAGACACAACAGTGACTGAGATTCCTCTTCTGTATCCAGTGTTACTAAATATGTGTCACCATTTAATTTTCAAACGTGATATCTTCATGTTTATTCAAGTTAAAAAAAGGTGATTAGTTAAAAAAATATTAATTATACATTGTAATTAAATCATTAATTTTGTTTTTATTGAATGACTACTGGAGATCAACAAAACATAATAATATATTTAGTTAATTTACTACAATGTTTTTTGATAGAAATTATTACATTTTTACTATTAAGTATTAATCTCTTTTGCAAGTCCATTTAATAACATTATGTATATTCAGGGTGTTTTCTGGATTTTTAACTAACTTAAATAAATCAATTAATAATCAATTAATCTGTCTAATTACTTATTTCTTTAACATTAATTATCCTAATTAATCATGTGGCGTGAACATTATTCACAAACACTAAAGGCCTTAAAAATTTTCTAAGTTATTTTAAATGTCCATTTTATGGAAACAAAATAAGAATTCTCACATTTTTTATGTAACTCCTTTCCTTTTATTCTTGGGGTGGGAGTTTCTCTCCCAGTTAAATATTACTGAATTAATAATTAATTAATAGTAATCAATCTAATTAATTAACGTATTGTTTTATATCTCGCTAATTACTTATTGATTTAACATTAATTACGCCAATTAATTAATCTAATTAATTAAGTGGCGTCAACATTATCTGCAAACACAGTCAAAAAGTGGCGTCAACATTATCTGCAACATTATCTGCAAACAAAGTACTTAAAAATGTTCTAAGTCCAAACGAGCCCGGTTACGCCAACACGCCCAGTGAACAAAATCCCTACATAACATCAAACACTCACCTGAACCTACGTATGCAGTTGTAACTAAATATACCGTCCCTTTTCTCCAGCTCCAGCTAACGACACGTAGTACAATGTCTTGCCGTTTTAATTGCGCCGGAGGCGAAATGAGCCTAAAGGTTGAGCAATGACGTCTTCGTCTAGTACGCATGCGCGGGTGAAGATAAAGCAGAAAAAAACTGTTTTTTCTTACGAACAGACTTATTCTGTAAATAATACGAGTAATTTCTGTACGTTTTACAGATTTTTTTTGCAGTGTATGAAGTGTAAGTCCTAGCAGGTTCGAGAATTTTATTTTATCGGAAATTCGCACACCTTTCTCGAAATTCGATTACGTAATACTATATGTAGGCAGAAAAATAAAATATACAGGCGCGGTATAAAAAATCGTGCCAAATGTCGTCAAACTTGTATACAGGGCCTCTCCTAGAGAAATTTTATAAGGCGGAATGAAAATCTTTCCGGCCCCTGACGTAAAGCACAAAAGTTTCGAAAAAACATAAGGGGACGAAGGAATTTTTTTTCTAAAACTGCTGTTTTTAATGATTTTTATATAAAATGCTATAAGGAAAGAGAGTGGGAGGGAAGTTTTCTGATATGTAGTGGTACTTTTAATTCATGTTCAAAGGTTGAATGAACATTGAATGGTAGAATGAACATTTCTGCCATCTAAATCATTCTAGAATTATGTATTGAAAATTTAGTCGATTTAAAAAAAAAAAGATTTTAATTACAGATCTATAAATGAAATTCGTAACACATTCTGAAAAATTCACGGACGCACTTTAGCTGAACACGGACCCACTCTAACTCGCACATCCCCAGGGGCGGCGCCCCGTCTACCCCCCCCCCTCCTCTCGTAGGGCCTATGCATAACTGTACCCAAATTATTGAATACCCAGTAAGTTAGCCCCCCCCCCTTTACCCAATCCTAGATCCGCCACTGATTAGACCCATATAGCATACGGGTCTAATCCCTCCACTCATCTGCAAAACAAATTCTGTAGATTTTTAAATTTTAACCCCATAAATGCCGCACTATGATCCAGAAATAAAATATATAATTAATTCATCAAAATTACAGTAGAATACACCCATACTTACTGTAAAACAAAAAAAAATGGCCGAAAAAATATTTCCATCCCTTATTTCTTGGTTGTTCTATTTTTGGAACACTGGAATGTAACGCTATTTGCTCCTGTTATTTGCTTCATGTAAACAACAAAACGCTGCATGATAAATCTAAAATTTTATGCAATAATGAAGGTTTACTGCATTATTTGGTGTGAAATGACTAAAATTTAAGCAAAACTCAATAAAATTTTTAAATTTTAAAATTTCTATAATACTTTATAAGAAAGGCAATGAAAAATGTATGAAAGAACAAAAACTATTTCTTGCTTGCATACTCTTGACTAATAATACAGTAATATAAATAAATGCAATTCTAAAATGTAAAATACCTTATGAAGAAAGAATAAAATATTTTATTTTTAGAGGGTGCTTCGGATTTCAACCCGTAATTATAAAATGTTTAAATGTACAGAAAAAATTATTTATTTTTATAATTTTATAGCAGAATTTACCGATGTCTATGATATGTTGGAAAGAGTACATGAAGCCTTTTGTTGTTTTGCCCACAGATGTCTCCAGATGTAATCAGTTCAGAACTACTATCATTTGTTTCTTCTTCATCAGTAATGCACCAGTTTTCATTAAGGGGCAAGCGACAGATATCTGTGATTTATTTATTTAAATCGACTATTTAAATCGTCCGATAAAGATTTTTTGTAAAATCAACATTGTCTATAATTAGAAATTTCTTAGACTGCACCATGTGCATTCTTCTACATATATTTATACAAATTTTTACTGAAATGGTCTCTAAAAATTGCAGAGCGTAGAAAGAAAATCAAGCATGTAACTCGATATCACTCCCTCTCAGATGCTCCCTCTACGTAAAAAGGACGTAATAAATAAACCCTTCTCCTAAATAAATAAAGGGACCTGGGCCAAACTTTCTTTTCTGAATTTCGCATTTCGTTGACATCAGTTTTGTTTTGAGGGAGGGAACATTTTGCCTCTCCCCTCCTTAAAGATACGCCCTCGTTACTTATTTAAAGAGTGAAAGCTGTGAAAACTGTACATTACAAGTTTTATCTCGAACTGTTCTTAAATAATAATTAAGGGGTTTCAAGAAATGGGAAATAAAGTTTTTCCACTTTTAAATTGTGCTTTTCATTTTATCGATACATGACGACCACTAAAATTAGATTTACAAAATAGCATTCAGGGGCGCAGCCTGGGGGTGGCGTGGCTGATGTGGGTGGTCCCACCCCCGTAATGAGTGAACATAAGATATTGAGAAAAATTGGTACTCTTCGATAAATTTTAAACTTCCCTACAGAAATTTGACGTTAATCTGGGGACCTGGGTCAAACTTTCTTTTCTGAATTTCGGATACGTTCCATTTTAAAAATAATATTGTTACGAATTTTTGGAGCAGCCCGCTTTTCTGAGGTTTAAACTAGTTTAAAATTCGTATTCTAAGCGTCAAATAATTAATTTTTGCCTTTTGTTGCATCAATATTGGTTAACTAGAACGCGAGATACGAAGTTTTGGGTTTCCCTTTTGGTTTACACGGAGTTTTCTAGAAATCTGGAGAAATATTGATCCCAACCTTAGCTAACCTCACTTTTGGGGATTTACTTTCGATGCCAAATTTGGTGATATTTCGCTAAAATGTCGCCGGGATTCGCGACATTTCGGCCATTTAGCGACATTTTCTCAGTGGGGACTGTAAAGTACATTTTTCTGCAATAGCATTACATAATAGCCTAATATTACTCTTCTATTACGCAATGAAAATCTAGTTATTTTTACTATATTTCGGGGATAATTTTTTCTAGAAGCTTCCCCAGTGTTCGGCGTATTCTATTTCAGAAGCCGGTGTTGAAGAGCGAGTAGAGAAACCTTAGCTCTGCTGGAAAGATGTGCTTCGTTATTTTATGCTCTTTCGAAGCGGTCTATGGCTTCAGTTTGAAAGCTGGTTTTTAAGTGTTGTGTGTAAATTCTTGATTGCTGAGTATTGAGGGACTGTTTACGATCTAACTCATAAGTTTGCGCGGAATATTTGCCTGTGGAAGTGTTTTATTCTGTGTGAGGAATGCAGCATTTGTGAAACATTCTGTATTGAGCGGACTGTTATAGGCAAGTTACCGGCCGTTAGTGCCTGTTTACTTTGTACAGCTAATTTTTCGACGAAGTTCTAGAAGCAATAAAGTTCGTGTTCCATTTTGACAAGTGGACTTTTTACTAGAACTTTCTACACGTGCGGGACTTTAGAACGTCGAACCCAGGAAACAAGCGGAGTTTTCTGGAAAAATATCCAATTCATAAACTGAAGGAAAATCAGAAAACAGTGTCTGTGTTGGTTTTAATTGACATAGAGTGAGAAGAAGAGTGTAATTTTATTTTGAAAATTATTGTGTGCTATATATCGTGCTTGATAAAATTTAACTTAAGAGATCATCTGCATTTTAAAATACAAGGTTATATATATTTTTAAAACTTCAATCGTTAAAAACAATACATCAAAACTCAAATTTGTATCAGCTTTCAACGAATAGTTAATGAATTACACAACACTAAGAATGGCTCACATTTAAAAGAAAGTTTTTAAACATTAAGCTATACAGCTTCAGCAATATTTTTTAATAATAACATGTTCAAAAGCCCTAAAATTATTACTTTTTTAGTTTAAATATTAATTTCATATTACCTGTAACTAATAAAATCAAAGTTTCAGTAATCATAAATGGGAATCGCGCTTCGAAGCGATTACAATCGATTGTTTAGAAAACCTCTGTTTTCAAACTCAAAAAGCACTTAGTTGATCAAATGGGGCAGCAGCACACTTCAAAAATCGTTACAATACTCTTTAATGTTTCCTAACTCCGAGTTCTCTGAATGGAATTTCACTGTTTCGTAATATGTCTAGTGATATGGTTGTAATTGTTTTGAAGCGCCATGTATGGAAAAAGACACTGCAAGGGCAAAAGATTATTAAAAGTGCCCAACAGTGAACACTGTACGTATAAACATGAAATCCTTTTTTGCGGTCCAGCAAAGAATTATTCCAGATATAGAATTACTTGAAAAGTCATTTGAGGGAGTAAATGAACTTAAAGGAATACACTCTTGCCACAGTATCATCAAAACGGCAAGTGTCAATATGTATGTAAACACACGGAGATGACATTCCATTTAAAGAAAACTTCAGCCTCTTTCATTCTCTCTATTAGGAATTTCCACATTCTGTTAATTTTTAATGATATTCCAAGTGTTTGTCACATTACTTGAATAAAAAATTAATGTTTGTTGATTAATAATTAAACAAATACTTTTTAAAACGATATACTAATACGATACTTGTGTAACTGTAAATTTTTTCAGACACAAAATTTAGAGTGATTTAAATTCAAAGTCAATCATGTTTTTAAGAGGCACTAAAATTGTTATTTTATTCGAAATGTTCAAAATTCATTTAATTAATCAAAATAACTATGTTTTAATACTTTTTCTGTACTATCATATTAAAATGACTTCTTTTACATAATAACTAATGCTAATCATTGTTACCAAAGTTCACTGAAGAGCATTTTATCATAATAAAGCTTCTCAAAAAATTCTGAAGTTAACATTAGTTGCAATGAAAAAATAAAAATAACCTGTATATAAAAAATGCTACGATAATTAAAATATTTACCATATATTTTAAAGGTTTGAAAACAATAGCTCTCTCTTTTTTTTTTAATTCTTATAAAGCAGTCGAAATAAGGAAAGATTTCTATGCATAATAAGCAGTACAGTGCATTTTAAGATACTGGTCGGGCCTACATCGACAAGAGTTTTACGTCCCTAAACAGAATAAAAAAACCATCAAATATTAATTTCAATAACATAAATTCCTACAAAAGAGAACATGTCGTACATTATATTTCAATAGTTTTATGAAGCAGATGACTGAGTAAGTCAATGAAAAAAATTTGCAGTAACTACCCGGAAAAAAGTGTTCAGCCAGACAGACGTAATCAAATTTAAATAGATTAAACTATTATATCCAATACTGACTTCCTTGAGTTTGCACGGTAAATTCATATTAAATAGTAATTAAAAAAATGAAAAAAATTTCCTTACCATAATTAAGTCACGATAGTTCAGCTTAAACTAATGCAAACTCATTTCAATATTAGGAAATGCGTAGACACATTTACGCTTCCAGCGTTATCCCAAATAGCACTATTGGTGAAGATAATTTGTGATAGCATTCATTAAAATAATTTCATCGTAAACATCGTGTTCATAGAATTTCTTTTAGCATTCCTATTTTTCCAGTTTGAATTAAAGTAATTTATTTTATCAGTATGCTTCATCGTTTACAATTTAATGTTTCTTTTATTATTTATGACATAATTACTTTCATTACTCGTTCTTCTTTCTACGGTAAAGTAGAATAATCATTTTTAGAGCGAATATTAAAATTAACTTATGTTTAGATTCCAAGCTAAAGATTTAAATCCATCTATGAATTATGAATATATATATATGCTTGTGTGTAGCATGTTGCAGTTTATTTTGGACTCCCATTCGCGTTTTTTTAAGAAATCGGGCTTTCTTGCAAGTAATCGACCCCATCATGGCCGAGTGGATAAGGCACACTACATGGCAAAGGCTGACGTGTGAAGTTCATGCGCTCTGACCTATCGCACGGTTGTCGATTTAATGGTCTGGAGCTTTGGTCGGTTTTCTCCAGTTGTTACGTGAATACGCGTTAGAACCCCTTACTAAGTCCTCCAACATACCCCACCCATAGGCAGATAGTTCATGCATATTTTTGCCATAACAACACAAACTTGCAAGTAATCTATCACTTTTTTCTGCGATTCACTCGCTTATCCAATATTTTATTAAAAGCGTCTTCCTGTGCTTTCCTTTACTGTTTTAAGTACTTTTTGAGAGCTATCTAATCATCGATTTCAGGATAAACATTGTATAAGCATGATCGAAGAGTGACTATGTTACCAATTGACATCAAGAGAGACGTAGTTTATACGCCAGTAAGACTTAATGTCATGTGACTTATTGAATCAATCAATCTCAATGATTTCAATCTGGGACCGACACATTTTTGCCTAACGACCTGCCACTAAAGGCATGATGCTGCTGTTTATGCTTCTCCCACCGTTGTGTAGTCGGACTGTGCATGTGCAAGCAGTGTCATATTACCGGGAGTTCAATCGGGGCAACTGCCCAGGAACCACAGATTTTAGGTGTCCAAAAATCTTATGTTTTACACTTTTATGGTTTTACCCTAAAATACCAAAGGAGGAAAATATGTCAAAAGTTATACTATTTCTGAATTATGAAATATGAGCAATAAAAATAATTCAAATTTACATTTCTATAAACTAATATATATTTTCAATTCGTCAAAATACTCTATAGTCGATATAGCATAGTTGCCATTAATTACTTTTTGTAAACAGTATTTTTAAGGTTTGAAAATAACAGAATTTTTGAATTAAATATGCAGGTTAGTTGTTATTTCAAAATATAAATAAATTAAAAAATTACTGTTTACAAAAATTGGTTTATTATTTTCCGTGCACGTTGGCAACTATACTATAGCATTTAGACGTAACATTTCACTGATGCTCTCTGTTTCCTTGACATCGTATATATTCGTTTATTTAAGATTACTTAAAATAAAAATTTGGTGTTTGGAGGAGTGGGTGGGAAGATATTTAAAACTTTTCATAATAAACCAATCGTAATTGATTGTTTAGAAGGGGCAAGGATCTATAGCATGGATCCCAATTTTTTTTTCCCCAAGGCCCATAGTTGCCGTGATCGGGCTCTGTGTGTAAGCATTTCACTCCTCTGTTATAAATGAAGTTAGGCTCAGAAGTCTTCATTTGGATTGATTGCTAGTATACATTCAGAGGATATACAGGATGATTTGTTATCGCGTACAGGTCCGTGCTGGGTGCCTTGAGAGGGCTGTGGACAAAGAATGATGTAGGCGCCGGAAGCATAGGGAAAGGGGAGGTGCACTTGCCCCTCCCTGTATTTTTGCATGCGTTTTTTTCCTGTTTTTTGTTGTTGATTCCAGCATGATAACCATATGGTGAAGTAATCTTTGCCTCTCCCTTCCCCTGGAAAATATATTCTGTCGACGCCCATGGCGCTTTCATTATGATAATCCAAATAATAAACGTCTTCTTTCTAACGTTTTCGGGATCGACTCATCGTCCCCAGTGCATCTGTCGCCATTTTGAAATTTTGATAAAAACGACATTTTATCTCTACCTAAAAACAAAAACTTTTTGTACAGTTCGAAAGATCTCTAAAAAATTAACTTTTTTTAAGTTGCAGCTACTTTCAACTCTAAATATCTATCAAGATATTACGCCTTGAAAAAGTAATCAGAAAACCGAGTCATTCCTTGATTCTTTGAAAAAATATCATGGAACATAATCTCTCGCGTAGATTGATTAGATGACAGAGAGAAAAAGCGCAACAGATTATTCGGTGGTGACATCTATGAATTATATTCTTAACTAAATCATTAAAAATACCCGTTTTACTGCCTTTTCCTTAAAATTAATGATACAATGACCATAAGCAGATTTCTGCTTTACCTAAGGAATAATTTAATTCAAAATTCATGAAAAATTAATTACTTATTCAATAAATTACTCCTAATTTATTTACAAATTACATGAATCATTCAATAAAAGTGCAAAAGTTAGTATTCAAAAGAATTAAATAATTTTACAATTGCGCAAAATGATTTCGAGGCCATATTTTAATTAACCAAATTTATTAAATTACTACCGTTCATTATAATTTGTATTTTGCTAATTTTTCACTAATTCTATTTTGTTTTTTTAAGTACAAATGCATGTTCGAGCGAAAGTTTTACTGTTACAAAGAAAAATATTTTTAAAGAAACAATACATTGCAGCATGAATATAGTGATAAATATCTCGATAGGTTATTTTTCTCTTCAACGGTAATCTCCCCAGCCGGCCCCTCAAAGAGATTTTGCTACTAACAATTGTATTTATTAAACTATCGATTTTAAACGAAAAGTTTAGTTATAGAATTATTTTAGTATATAGCAAATTTCAGTCGCGAAGAGGCCCGTGTGCCGTACATTAGCGAAGTGATGTGTGTGCTCTAGATTGCAAATTTTGGCCGCGAAGCGGGCATCGACGGCCAAAACTGGTCGCCGAAGGCGGCTAGTAAAAACAATATTTAACATTGAGCTTTCATCTTTTTGTCTCCATATGCCAAACCTTTTTAAAACACAGAACAATCTTAATAATCGGGGAACTCACTGTCAAGCACACAAACCTGAAGAAAGTACTCAATGCTGCAGCGCGCTCAATCTATACTTTCAGTTCTGAGAGCTACGAAGGTAGTAGCACGTTTGTTCGATGTTCATTTTCTTAAGTTTTAAGTAATGATTTTAAATGCATTTCATGTCTTAAAAATTTCATTAATCAACATACACAAGAATGGCTCGAGCAAACTCAATATTTTTAACTCTCTTATTTTTCCTGGATTATCAATAGAAAATATCAGTTATCTGAAAAAAAAAAAAATTGAATTCCTGCATCGACTGAAAGAAATACTCAAATAGTTTTGACTTTCGAATGGCAAATATTTAGCAAGTGTAAAATGGAATTTATCTCATTTCCTCATTATTTCATCATCATTTTGAAAAATTAAAAAGGGACTCTCGTGCTGTTAGTGCTGTCTCGCATATATGAGCCATTCAAGTTCAAGTGGTGTAACTCTAATTTTTCTAGTTTGGAGATTTTTAAGGTTTTCTTACGGTTATCACAGTGAATTCAGCATTAGAAAGAAACTAGTTCTGCTACCTACACGGTTGCTGAGGGAGTTAGAGCATTTATGCTCTTAATAGAATGGCATTTGTCGAACACTTCTGTGACCTTAACTCAAGAAAGCCAAAAAACGGAGTAACACCACTAGGGCCTTAATGGGCTCATGTGTTGAAAAAAAACTCAAACATACGAGATTTCGTATAAATAGCTTCAGTAGTTTTGGCTAAGCGAAATACTGACATTCAAAAAAACGATATTTACCGAAAGTACTAATACACTGATACGTTATAAGAAGTACGTTATAAGAAAGTGGCGGAATATAAACTCCTATCAGTTATAACATCAGTTTTAAAGATAATTTTTTCACAAAATTTGTGAAAAAAATTACCAAAACTCGCAAATCTTAATTTGCGACATTTGTTTGTTTGTCTGTTATGGCAAGTCTGCAAGAGGGGATTTTGCCGAGGGATGGAGTGTCTTGTGTGGAGAAAATTTTTGAGAGATACTAGCGCGTATTCACGTCACATCTGTAAAAAAAACCACCCAAAACTCCAGACCGTTCGATTGAGAGACCATTCAATTGCCTCGAACGCGTGACTTTCACACTCCACCCATTTACCATGTCTTATTCAATCGGCCATGTTGGGACTTTAGCGATAATTTGAGACACGTTTTTGTATAATTTACTCTTCGTATTGTTGCAGATACAACAATATTGTTTACAACAATATAAGGTTCATATGGTAAATCAGGGCTACTACTGTTGCCGACTGGTAGCCATTTACCAGGAAGCGGGTGCTGGGCGGGTTTGTGGCCCGGTGTTCTAGCCTGGACTTCGCCCACTGTTGTCATCGATGCGGTGGAGAGTGGAACGTGGGGAAGAAGGGAAACGGCTATCTAAGGACAAGATGGCGCCGGCCCTCTCGATATTGGTAGACCAATAGAGTGCCGTCCTGTTAGCATATTTCCTTCTGGTGCACCCTTGAACCGATGCGGTGGAGAACATTAGACACAATTATTTTTTTTTGTATTATTCTGGAAAAAAATATTTTTTAACCATATTTTTACTTCTCTGTACCAAGTAAAAGGATGTATAGTGATCACGAAAAATTTCGGTATTAAATTTTAATGAAAAAAGTCGATTTTGACAATCTCTGAATTTACATTGAAGAGTTTTTTCCTGACTCAATGTACATCTGTTCTGTGCATGTGCAATCCATCTTGACTAGGTTTTTTCTAGTGTTGTCGTCTGTCTGTCTGTATGTATGTATGTAACTCACATTTTTCAAAAACTGTTAGCCGTAGAACGAAGAAATTTTAAATTAATGTTTTAACTGTGCATTGTGCACCATCCTTCCTGTTCCAATCCAGTGGACACTTTATTTACAGGATCACCAAAAAATGTTCATTAATTAAAGTCTATGGACGTCTTTAATATATATAACATATAATCAGTCCTTGTTTGACTATGCCCGAAATTTCTCGCCAACTGTCATCAAGCTTGGCGAGTTTTGCCGAAACATCTTCAAATTATACACCAAAAATAACTACGCATCTCAACCACCAACACCAAAAATAGGTACACATAACTCAAAACCTATAATCCGTGGAATTTTGAAACTTTGTATTTAGAACCGTTTACAGCATCTAGTTGTGCATCTCCTATTTTGATTGAAATCGACTGGATAGTTTTTTTACCGGGTCACTATAAAGTAATGTGACCAAATGTCTAAAATTTCTGCGTTTTTTTTTGGGGGGGGGGGGTAATTGTCCCCAAAATGTAAAAATGCAATTGGGGACAATTTTTAATTATTTAGTATTTTTTAATAAGATTAATGTTGATTATTTCATTAATTATAAAAAATCCCCAAAATGTAAAAAAGCAAGGTTGGGACAATTTTTAATTATTACATTGTTTTTTTTAATAAGATTGATGTTAATTATTTATTAATTATAAAAAATCCCCAATTTTCTTTCCGAATTAAGGACATGACCCCAATTCTATGTTCAAAAATCTGGTTACCTTCCCATAAAGACTCAAAAGAGTGAGGTCTTTGATATAAATCGACTGGATAGTTTTTTACATCGATCCATTAATTTTAGAGCAAGTACCAAGCAGAAGATCAAAGGATTTGTTTTGACTCAAATTGCTTCAGTTTTCCATCCATATATATACAAGATAAATTGTCAAGCTGGGTTCATTTTACAGATTTATTATTTTTGCTTAGTTATCGATGTGTCGAAAGAAGACGGCAAACTTAGTGATAGATTGCGACAGGGGTCGCACTGGCTTTTTTTAAAGTTTCGCCAAACCATTCGCCAAATTAGATTTTGCCGAACATCATTAAGAAATACAATTGCCAATGTTTTCGCCAAATCGCATTTTCTTTCGCCAAACTAATTTTATTATCGCAATTGGCGACGGTGGCGATCGACAGCGCGGCCACTGGATTGCGAAATTTTAGGTATAACTAAGGTGACCATACGTCCCGTTTTGAACGGCACAGTTTCGTTTTTAGATGGCTTGTCCCGTTGTCCCCAAGCGCAGCTTCGGGACACCGTAATATCCCGTTTTCAAAAAATGCTCCCTGCAATGTCCCGTTTTTAGAAAGAGGGCAACCCACGGTAACGATTTCAATAACGGCCGCTAAAAATCTAAAATTATTCCAACGGCAGTGTCTGTAAAAAAAAAAAAAAGTATCCTCCCTCCCTCCCCCCCCCTCTCGAGACGCAAAGAAAACGATGGGGGATGTATTGTTTTTCTGTTTGTCCTTTTAATGTTGGTTTTTTTTCGACTATTCCAATTACTTTCTTTTTTTAAAGTCATGTTCCTCTTTTGCTTATTCCTACACGGTTGCTGAGGGAGTTAGAACATTTATGCTCTTAATAGAACGGCCTTTTGTCGAACACTTTTGCGACCCTAACCCAAGAAAGCCAAAAAACGGAGTAACACCCCTAGTGCCTTAATGGGCTCATGTGTTGAAAAAAATCTTAAACATACGAAATTTCCTATAAATAGCTTCAGTAGTTTTGGCTAAGCGAAATACTGATATTCAAAAAAACGATATTTCCCAAAAGTACTAATACATTGATTGCGTTATAAGAAAGTGGCGGAATATAAACTCCTAACAGTTATAACATCACTTTTAAAGATAACTTTTTTCACAAAATTTGTGAAAAAAATTATCAAAATTTGCAAATCTTAATTTGCGACATTTGTTTGTTTGTGTGTTATGGCAAGTCGCCAAGAGGAGAATTTGCGGAGGGATGGAGTGTCTTGTGTGGAGAAAATTTTTGAGAGGTTCTAGCGCGTATTCACTTGACATCTGTAAAAAAAAAACCCCAAAACTCCAGACCGTTCGATTGAGAGACGCGCAATTGGCTCGAACGCGTGACTTTCACACTCCACGCATTTACCATGTCTTATTCACTCGGCCATGTTGGGACTTTAGCGATCATTTGAGACACATTTTTGTATAATTTACTCTTCGTATTGTTGCGGATACAACAATATTGTTTACAACTATATTGTTTACAACAATATAAGGTTCATATGGTAAATCAGGGCTACTACTGTTGCCGACTGGTAGCCATTTACCAGGAAGCGGGTGCTGAGCGGGTTTGTGGCCCGGTGTTCTAGCCTGGACTTCGCCCACTGTTGTCATCGATGCGGTGGAGAGTGGAACGTGGGGGAGAAGGGAAACGGCTATCTAGGGAAAAGATGGCGCCGGCCCTCTCGATATCGGTAGACCAGTAGAGTGCCGTCCTGTTAGCATATTTCCTTCTGGTGCATCCTTGAAACAATGCGGTGGAGAACATTAGACACCTGACCACAGTGGATTTTTTTTTTTTGTATTATTCTGGAAAAAAATTATTTTTTAACCATATTTTTACTTCTCTCTCAAGTAAAAGGAAGTACAGTGATCACGAAAATTTTGGTATTCAGATTTTAAGGGAAAAATTCGATTTTGACTATCTATGAATTTACTTTGAAGAGTTTTTGCCTGACTCAATGTACATCTGTTCTATGCATGTGCAATATATCTTGACTAGGTTTTTTCTAGTCTTGTCGTCTGTACGTATGTATGTATGTATGTAACTCGCGTATATCAAAAACTATTAGCCGTAGAACGAAGAAATTTTAAATTAAGGTTTTAACTGTGCATTGTGCACCATCCTTGCTGTTCCAATCCACTGGACACTTTATTTACAGGATCACCAAAAAATGTTCATTAATTAAAGTCTATAGACATCTTTAATATATATAACATATAGTCAGTCCTTGTTTGACTATGCCCGAAATTTCTCGCCAACTGTCATCAAGCTTGGCGAGTTTTGGCGAAATATCTGAAAATTATACACCAGAAATAACTACGCATAACTCAAAAACTATAATCCGTGGAATTTTGAAATTTTGTATTTAGAATCGTTTGCAGCATCTAGTTGTGCATCACCTATTTTGATTGAAATCGACTGGATAGTTTTTTTACCGGGTCACTATAAAGTAATGAGACCAAATGTCTAAAATATCTGCGTGTTTTTTTTTTTTTTTTTTGGGGGGGGGGGGTAATTGTCCACAAAATGTAAAAAAGCAATTGGGGACAATTTTTAATTATTTTATATATTTTTAATAAGATTAATGTTGATTATTTCATTAATAATAAAAAATCCCCAAAATGTAAAAACGCAAGGTTGGGACAATTTTTAATAATTGCATTGTTTTTTTAATAAGATTAATGTTAATTATTTCATTAATTATAAAAAATCCCCAATTTTGTTTCCGAATTAAGGACATGACCCCAATTCTATGTTCAAAAATCTGGTAACCTTCCCATAGAGACTCAAAATAGTGAGGTCTGTGGAATACATCGATCCATTAATTTTAGAGCAAGTACCAAGCAGAAGATCAAAGGATTTGTTTTGACTCAAATTGCTTCAGTTTTACATCCAAATGTATACAAGATAAATTGTCAAGCTGGGTTCATTTTACAGATTTATTATTGGTGCTTAATTTATCGATGTGTCGAAAGAAGACGGCAAACTTAGTGATAGATTGCGACAGGGGTCGAGCTGGCTTTTTTTAAAGTTTCGCCAATCCATTCGCCAAATTAGATTTTGCCGAACATCATTAAGAAATACAATTGCCAATGTTTTCGCCAAATCGTATTTTCTTTCGCCAAACTAATTTTATTATCGCAATTGGCGACGGCGGCGATCGACAGCGCGGCCACTGGATTGCGAGATTTTAGGTATAACTAAGGTGAACATACGTCCCGTTTTGAACGGGACAGTCCCATTTTTAGATGGCTTGTCCCGTTGTCCGCAAGCACAGCTTTGGGACACCGTAATGTCCCGTTTTCAAAAAATGTTCCCTGCAATGTCCCGTTTTTAAAAAGAGGGCAACCCACGGTAACGATTTCAATAACGGCCGCTAAAAATCTAAAATTATTCCAACGGCAGTGTCTGTAAAAAAAAAAGTATCCTCCCTCCCTCCCCCCCCCTCTCGAGACGCAAAGAATACGATGAGGATGTATTGTTCTTGTGTTTGTCCTTATAATGTTTTTTTTGTCAACTATTCCAATTACTTTCTTTTTTTAAAGTCATGTTCCTCTTTTGCTTATTCCTACACGGTTGCTGACGTAGTTAGAACATATATGCTCTTAATAGAACGGCCTTTTGTCGAACACTTTTGTGACCCTAACCCAAGAAAGCGGAAAAACGGAGTAACACCCCTAGTGCCTTAATGGGCTCATGTGTTGAAAAAAATCTTAAACATACGAAATTTCGTATAAATAGCTTCAGTAGTTTTGGCTAAGCGAAATGCTGACATTAGAGAAAACGATATTTCCCGAAAGTCCTAATACAATGCAGAATATAAATTCCCATCGGTTGTAACATCAGGTTTAAAAACAACTTTTTTCCACAAAAATTATGCAAATAAAAAGTTTACCAAAACTCGTAAATCTTTATTTGCGACATTTGTTTGTTTGTTATAATAAGCCTGCACGAGGGGGATCTACCGGGGGATGCAGTGCTTTGGGTGGAGGAAATTTTTAAGAGCTCCTAACGCGTATTCACGTCGCATCTGTGAATAAAACCCCCAAAACTCCAGACCGTTAGATTGACAGTCACGCAATAGGCCCGAACCCGGCACTTTCACACTTCAGTCATTTAACATGTCCAGTGTCTTATCCACTCGGCTATGTTGGGGCTTTAGCGGCCATTTGGCACACTTTTATTTGTATAATTTACTCTTCGCATTGTTGCAGATTTTTACAACAGTATAAGGTTCTTATGGTAAATATGGGCTATTACTGTTGCCGACTGGTAGCCATGTACCAGGAGGCGTGTTTGTGGTCCGGTGTTCTAGCTTGAACTTCGCCCACTGTTGTCATCGATGCGGTGGAGAGTGGAACGTGGGGGAGAAGGGAAAATACTATCTAGGGGCAAGATGGCGCCGGCCCTCTCGATATCGGTAGGCCAATAGAGTGCCGTCCTGTTAGCATATTCCCTTCTGGTGCATCCTTGAAACAATGCGGTGGAGAACACTAGATACCTGACCACAGTGGAATTTTTTTTTTTGTATAATTCTGGAAAAAATTTTTTTTTAAACTATATTTTTACTTCCCTCTACCAAGTAAAAGGAAGTACAGTGATCCCAAAATTTTCGGTATTCAGATTTTAATGAAAAAATTCGATTTTTACTATCTCTAAATTTACTTTGAAGAATTTTGCATGACTCAACGTTCACATGAATGTCTTTTTTATGCCTGTACAATCCATCTGGACTAGTTTTTTCCTAGTCTTGACGTCTGTTCGTCCGTATGTATATAACTCGCATATATCAAAAATTATTAGCCGTAGAGCGATGACATTTTATACTAGGATTTTAACTCTGCACTGTCCACCTCCCTTCCTGTTACAATCCACTGGACAGTTTATTTACAGAATCTCATAAAAATTTTCATTAATTAAAGTCTATGGATATCTATAATATGTCTATCAGTCGTTGTTCGACAATGCCCAAAATCTCGCCAACTGTCACCATGCTTTATGCGTTTTGCCTAAATATCGCCAAATTCAACACCAAAAGAAAGTACTCATCTCTCAAAACTCAAAAACTGTAATCCGTGGAATGTTGAAATTTTTTATTTAGAACTGTTGCAGCATCTGGGTTGTCCAAATTAAACTTCCCCAACTCAGAGGATTGTGCAGGATGTTGTATGGGTCATAATGTGATGAAATTTTGAAAACAGACACTTCAGATCTCGCGCTCGTGATTTATTAAAAACAACTTTTAGTACAAGAAGTTGCCAATAGGTGGCGCTGCATTTCAACAAGACGTTCTACAGATATTCTATATGTGTGATGTGGTCGAATAGGACATATCAACAGCACGTGAAACAGTTGGCACACTGATAACACCATGTGGCGATTTTCTAGTGGCGTCCACGACAGCCAAAGCAACGTCTTGCACGCGTGCAGAATCCAAAACATGTCGTCCTCTACCTGGTAAAATTCCCAACTGTCTGGTTCTTTCGAACGTCTTCATCATGTCTCGTAAACGCGAGGTGTCATTGGTCCTCGACGTAAGTTCTTCAGCCGACGGAATGCTCTTATCTTAGCACAGGCCTTCTCGTTATTCTTTTAAAAAAGTTTTCAGTAACAGAGCTTTGTCTTTCAAACTCGGCATTGCGCATCAGCGAGCTGGAAACAACTGCCTGTGCAGCGCCTGTCTTCCACTTTTGTAGGGCTCGTCTTTTGGATACGTTGCGTAGAAGCTTTATTTATGCAAATCACGTTGTCGCAATATGCAAATTACCAGTTTTACAGCGCCACCTATCGGCAAATTCTTGTACTAATATTTTTTTTTAAATAAATCACGAGCGCGTGATCTGAAGTGTTTTCAAAATTTCCTCACATTATGACCCATACAACATCCTGCACAATCCTCTGAGTTGGGGAAGTTTAATTCGGACAACCATGTAGTTGTGCATCTCCTATTTTGATTGAAATCGACTGGATAGTTTATTTACCGGGTCACTATAAAGTAATGTGGCCAAATGTCTAAAATTTCTGCGTGTTTTTTTTGAAGGGGGAGGGCGGGGGATTGTCCCCAAAATGTAAAAAAGCAATTGGGGGCAATTTTTAATTATAACATTGTTTTTTTAATTAGATTAATGTTAATTATTTCATTAATTATTAAAAAATCCCCATTTTTTTCCAAATTAAGGACATGTCCCCAATTCTATGTTCAAAAATCTGGTCACCTTCCCATAAAGTCTCAAAATAGTGAGGTCTGTGGATTACATCGATCCATTAATTTTAGAGCAAGTACCAAGCAGAAGATCCAAGGCTTTGTTTTGAGCCAAATTGCTTCAGTTTTCCATCCAAATATATAGGAGAAATTGTCAAGCTGGGTTAATTTTAAAGATTTATTATTGGTGCTTAGTTATCGATCTGTCGAAAGAAGACGGCAAACTTAGAGATAGATTGCGACAGGGGTCGCGCTGGCTTTTTTTAAAGTTTCGCCAATCCATTCGCCAAATTAGATTTTGCCGAACATCATTAAGAAATACAATTGCCAATGCTTTCGCCAAATCGTATTTTCTTTCGCCAAACTAATTTTATTATCACAATTTGCGACGTTGCGATCGACAGCGCGAACCCTGGATTGCGAGATTTTAGGTATAACTAAGGTGACCATACGTCCCGTTTTCAAACGGCTTGTCCCGTTGTCCCCAAGCACAGCTTTGGGACACCGTAATGTCCCGTCTTCAAAAAATGCTCCCGTTTTTAGAAAGAGGGCAACCCACGGTAACGACTTCAATAACGGCCGCTAAAAATCTAAAATTATTCCAACGGCAGTGTCTGTAAAAAAAAAGTATCCTCCCTCCCTCCCCCCCCCCCTCTCGAGACGCAAAGAAAACGATGGGGGATGTATTGTTTTTGTGTTTATCCTTTTAATGATTTTTTTTTGTCAACTATTTCAATTAATTTCTTTTTTTAAAGTCATGTCCCTCTTTTGCTTATTCCTCCCCCCCCCCTATCTCCACTTTATGTTTCCTTTTCACTCTGTTTTTTTAAGAATTTTTTTCATTCCGAATGGCAACTTCCTTTCTTCTGTGTGTCCTTTTGTTTACATTTCTCACTTTCCTACCTTCCTGCCATGTGTCGCAGGGTGTTTTTTAAGTCGAAGGAGGGCCTACCCCTTCTACCTCCCAAACGTACTTCTTGCACTATTTCTTATAGTATATGTGTGTTTTAGCAAAGGTTTTTTTTTTCATCTTATTTTGAAATTAACATTAACATAAGCTTTTTTGCGCGTTTTCTTAACTACTAAAAGATACCCAGACCTTTAAATTCAGTCTCCCTACACCTTAAAAACAGTAGATGTCCCGTTTTGAGGAAGAAAATAAACACACTATTGCCAAAAAAGTAGTAAATGTCCCGTTTTGAAGGAAAAAATAAATGGTCACGTTAGGTTATAACCAAAATAGTGATTGACCTCAGTTTATTAAGAAGCTCTGCTTAAAGATCGTTAGTGCTGCCATCTATCGGCTCCTTAGTTTGTGATAGAAATTAACATTCTTGGCAGGCTGAGCCGGCCTAAGGCGTGTGCGACGTATGCGATCGCACACATGCGATTTAGAGAGGGACGCCGCAATTTGAAAAACTATAAAATAATCATCTGGTAAAATCTTACCAGATGATTCTTTTACAGTTATGATTGTATTACAGTTACAGATTCTTCTACAAATCTTATGTAATTTTGATTGCAAATTAGCCAATTCAATATGTTGATAACTTTTTTGTTCAACAAATAAAAATGTTAGGAATTTTCTCCTTACACAGATAGTCAGTACAGTACGCCAATCGATAGATATACTCACACACATGCAGTAGTGGCGCTAGACTTTCCCCGACGGGGGGTCACCACTCCCCGACGAGGGGGCACAAATATACATGTACATATGCTAAGTGGCGTATCCAAGAGGGGGCTTTGACCTTCCTCTTGGATGACATTTTTGTCACCAAGTATGGAAATTTGCAACTATTTGCATCACTTGAAAATATTTTACTTTAGAAAGTGATTTGTTCACAATGAATCATTTTCTAAACTAAAATATCCAGGATCCAGACAAGTTTAGAGGATATGGAGGACAATATAACGTTTTGTATTGTGAAATATTTCCAGGAATCGGATCGACATACATAATCGGACACCCAGGCCCCGTGTATTTTCAAAAACCACTGCACAATCTTTCCTGGTAGATTATTATTTAAACTGACCCTAATTAAAGTATCTCAAAATCCTTTTACATTACACAAATATTTCCCCAAGGCCTCAGCAAGCAAAAAATTTGGGGGTGGAGGGGTAAAATTAGTGCTAAAATTAAATTAACTGATCTCTAGAATCAACGCAAATAAACTGATAATGCATTTACTGAAATTTTGGAGAGTAGGGGGGGGGGTCAAACCCACATGATCCTCCCCCCTGGTAACGGCCTTGCACGTTTCTGTAAAATCTCGAAAGCTACTTTTAAGAGTTCTTCAGGTTAACGCTTAAAATATTTCATATGAATGAAATTCTTTGAAAAAAGTTCAGCGAAGAAAGTTCTACGCATTTTTTTCCGCAGAAAAAATATCAGAAACAAAAGTTTTTTGTGCAAGAATATTGCTGTAAATTAACTGAAAATTTATTTTATAAATTAAGCATGACTAAACTTGCACGCTTTTACACAAATTGCAGTTATTTTTATAAAATTAAGAGACATATGTAAATTTAATTACAATGTAACTTCGATATCTCGAACATCGAAATTCTTGATAGCTCCAATAAATGTGTTTTCCCTTACAAATTGAATCCCGCCCCACCAGTGGCATCTGAGAGACGGAAGTTGCATGTTCGTCCGCCGACCTAACCGTTCGGAATTTTCCGAAACTTTGCATAAATACGGGTTAAGACCTCTTAGAAAGTCCCCTTCGGAGGGCAAATCCACCCCCGGCCTAGATCCCTAGCGTAGATAATTGGCCGTATAATCTACATTTCCATTTACAAACAGATTCCCTTTAATTTCAACTCGTTATCTCAAAAAGTCTAGTGTTTCTGGCCAACATGTTTTGCTGTAAAAATATTAATCGAATTGTTAATTTATGCAATATTAATATTTTAAATCACAATAAAGTGAGAAAAATGCAATTGAAATGTTTATAGGTAGAACCACTTTACAACAAAAATGTTCTTTTGAGAAAAACGAATTTGAAGGCGCGCAGTAAAGTGGCATACCGAAACTTTATCGCTTGTTTCTACGGCTTTAAAATGATTCTACTGCCATAATAATTCATGTGGTGATAGTACTTATTGAAAGCTAAAAGATGGCACCGTATCTCAATTTCGAAAAGAATTGTTGTGAAGTGTACCCCTGGAAGTTTCAGTTAATAATAATAATAAATTATAAAAATCTCCGAAAGAGAACGTAAATATATGCGCTATTATATTTTTTTTTATAAAGTCAAGCACTCTCATGAAGAAAATTAACCACTTTCTTTTAAAATCTAAAATAAAATAAAATAAAAAATATCGTCAGAAAAATATAATCGGTCAGCTTATAATTTGCCTAGACACACACACACACAAAAATTATTTTTAGCGAAACTAACCTTGATAAAAATTCACTTTTTTGTAATACTCCAATATAGTTTTGAACGAGGTTTCCACAGACATGATGAATAATTTTATAAAGCAAGCTCATTTACTAATAATTCATAGTGAAAATGTCACTTTTAAAATTTCAACATTAACAAAAAAGTGTTTAATTAATAAGGCGAATAACAAACATAATATTAATCTGTTTAAAAGTTAAAGAGTTGAATTCTGATCCATATAATTCTGTAACTCAAAAATCTGTTTAGAACACATACTATTAGTTTATTTTGATAGTTTATATTAATGCTGGTGCCATCCATGGATTCAATAGCGATTTGTATACAGATTCAAAATAAGAGAGGTTGCGGTGGCTTACGATACGCCGCTGTACATACAAATCTATACGCAAATATAATACTTTTATTGTATTTATTTTATTTACTTATTTTACAGGATAAAAGTGAAATTTTCGGAAAGACGATATAGACGCTGTATACCATAATTTTTATTTACTTTGCATTAAAATTCACAAAAGTTAGTTATTTTTTCCACAACGATATAAAAATTAAATTGTCAGTCAGGATTAATCAGTTTCCTTTAACTTATATTCCATTTTTATATCTATCCACACCCATCTTCATACTGGACTGGAGAGGGCTTTGGTTTATCAGAGGGGCTGGTAATTTTTATTATTTAATTTTTAAAATTTTTATTTTTTTACCCCAAGCAAAATGTAATAAATTCTAATTCCCTTGCAGCTGTTAATTTTCTTGGTGTGCATAGCTATGAACTCTTAGCTAAAGAGGGCCGGTTAATCCAGTTAGATTTCTCTATATAGTGCGAATTCTCACTCGTTGTATATGTATAAGTATGTTACCAAATAAAAAAACTATGTATTTGACTAATTCTTAAATTACAAAAGAAAAAAATAAAAATAAAAACAAATCTTACTGCTAGATTTTTATCAAATTAAAGATTAAATCGTGCATATTGTGTTCGATTGAATCTATTTATAAATAAAAAGTATACGTAGAATTTATTCAAATTTGCCATCTAAGAAACAGAAAAGTACTAATTTTTATTTTATTTTATTTGGAAGAAGTTAAAAGTTAAATTATCTAATTAACCACTTAGTTATAAAAATATCTTTTTACTTTTTCAACAGTTATAAGAGTTCAAGTAAGGATTACTGTGATAAAATAATTTTAAAGTCATAGAATACTTATTTTATAAATTGCATAACACACTAACTTATAAATAAATAAAATACGACCAGTTTAAAATATTTCTAATTAAAATGAAAATTTTTAGTTAAAGCGTTTAAATATTCATAGGTTTATACATATTTTGTATGCCAGAGATGATAAACTGTAAAATAATTTTATAAATATTTTGTCATGTCAAATTATTACATAATTAAATATACATTTTAAAAAGTTTCCGTAGTAAACAAAATCCGAAATTTCTTATCGCCCGAGTCGTAAACCTCTTTAAAAAATATCAATTAAGACTTATAAATTTTGTAGCTCTATGAATAAAAGTAATACAATGGAAAATTTTATTTTACATTTATGACACAAAAGCTTTTGACTCGTGAATTAAAATACTGTTAATTTACATACAATTACATTAAATCTGTGTTTAATTTAAATTTGCATTAATGCAATTTGAAAGTTTATAAAGACATACCTTTCGTCCTCACTCCACTTACTAAATCGTATTTGATAAATATACCAAAAAATTCGAAACTGCAACGAAATAATATATTTTTTAAATGTATATCCTGTCCTGTAATTTAGCGGGAATGACATATAATGGGGTAAACAACATGTTACTTATCAATGGTTTAAAAGCAAGAGCACATTTAAAAGTACTCATAGTGTTTAAAAGACCAATAAGGAGAAAATTTAGATTAATTTATAGAGTACTCAGACAGTTAATGTAATTTAAAATACAATAATGTGGTACAACATTTCATAGAATCAGAATGTGAGGTGAAAAAGTCCGACTTCTACTCCAGCATCAACTCAAAAAGTTATGACTCTGGGTCCGCAGCCATGATTAAAAGTGCACTCCAAACCATTACGAGCATAGATGTCTAATGACATTTAATGATATATATGTATCATTAAAATGCTGTTAATAAATAAGCTTTAAAGTAGTATTTTAAAATTTCTGAGACACAACAAGTGACTCAGTTTTTGAAATATGTGCCTTATTTTAAAATTATTTTTATTTTTAAATAACGCAGAATGTGGTCATTCAAAATTTGTGCTCAAAATAGTTTCAATTCTTTTTTATAACGGGGGGGGGGGCGAGGGGCAAGGGTGGTTTTAGGGCGAGGGCACAGGGGCGCGAATTCCCCGAGAGGAAAATATTTACACTAGTAAAAATACGCTTCAAATAAAATTGCGTGTTCATGCAATTCTGCATTGGTATTCAAGCTTTGCACACTTCCTGAAAAATATTTCTGGATCCGTCCTTGGGCATAGTATATTTGTACAAATACATAAGAAAAAGCAAGTGCTTAGAATATATAATTCAATGCTTTAGAGATATAAACTGACCATATTTTTAATGATAACATATATTAATTAAAGCTTTTAAACGCATTAAAAAAATATATATGAATGTAATTTACATATAACTTACTTGAACAGGCGCCAGTCGATTTTGTTTATGAAGATCTCAATGCTTAGTTATCCTATGTTTTTTTTTTTTTTTTTTAACATAATCATTATCAAAAATATCACGACATAAAGCACACTGTACTTTATATCTTGTGTTTTTGGCACCACCGATGTTCTTTTTAGGAAACATAAAGCGAAAAGTGAAATTAAAGTTTTATAATCTTCACAATGATATGCTATGCTGCCGTAACAAGAAAAAAAAATGCCCACTATTCTAAACTCTGTCTAACTCACTGGCACAATGCACAATAACAAGTGTTGGAAAAGTAATGTACTATGGGTTTGCGAAGAAAAAATAAAAATACACGGGATATTTCAAGGAACCATTTCTTTCTCATCATTCTGTCATTGAGGACCAATAAAAATACAAAAACCGTATTTCTGGAAAAAAGAACATCCCCCCATTTGCTTGTGTAAGCAAAGCCATACTTCCCTTTCCACGGAATTTTTTATCTACCCGACTGGTCTAATTAACGGTCACTGTCTCCCCCATCCCGACCACCCACATCCATATTGTACTTTTCTATGGTGTCGGTGACAAAATGCACAATCGTTTAAGCAATTAAAAGAGCCTCGAATAGAAAGTGGTCGCACATGTGGTCTCATAAATTTGTCGTTTGAAGAATAGGCTGGCACTTTTGTTACCTTAAGATTGATGTCTTGCTGCAAATCCAGTAAAATGCCTCCTGAGAGTGGGATCACAGATTTCAAATATACCGTATTTTCCGGTAATAACGCCGCGGCGTTAAACAATATTTTTCTTTTTCGGAAACAAAAATGCGGCCAATAACTGGGTGCGGCTTGTAAGTAGTTCCAAAGTTACAGCTGATCATTTACCCCCACCCCCCCCCTCCCAAAAAAAATAACCTTAAATCTGGTTAAGGAACAAAATAATCCATGATCTTTTTCCGTTCCCATTAAAGTCTCGCATGGCGAAAACCCATCACATTGTTTACGTATAGTAACATTTTTCAGGAACAAAAAACAGTACTTTGATCGGGCATCGCATCCAATCGCATCAAGTAACTCTGTATTCTATATCAGGAATAACTCCTCCCATTTTCCCCCTCCAATATTCGCCAGCGCCAAACCTTACCTACAGGCGTCTAATTATACTCTATGTTCCAAATCTTTTTCAGCATTACAAAATATGCATATTCGCGTTTGGCAAAAACTCAACTTAATTTTACTTCACGTTCTTCGTTCGATTTTATTCATTTTATTAGTGTTCTTGCTCCGATACTGATTATTTTCCGTTATGTTTTCGAACAATTCTAAGCGGCGAAGTTATACAGCAAAGTTTAAATTAAACGCTATCGAAATTAACAAAAGTGAACGGCAATAGACAAGTAGCACCAGAGCTGAATGTGGATGAAAAACGCCTAAGAGAGTGGCGAAAGCAGGAAGAAATACTGTTGAAAATGCGGAGAGAGAAACGAGCTCAACGTCGCGGACCGAAAGCACAGTCTCCAGATTTGGAAAAAGAGCTTTGTGACTGGATTGAGAATCAAAGGGAAAATGGTCGATCTTTATCAACTGTTTTAATAAGAATAAAAGCGAAGCAGATGGCGGCAGAGAATGGTCTGGCCGATTTTAGAGGTGGATCATCATGGTGCAACCGATTTTTTAAAAGAAATAATCTGACCATGAGAGCCCGGACATGTGTTGGCTAGAAATTGCCCGAAGACTGGGAAGAGAAGAAAACTTCGTTTTTAAAGTTTCTGAAAGAAGAGATTAAAAACTATGCGCTGAAGCCATCGGAGAAAGGGAATATGGATGAGGTCCCCATATCGTTCGACATGCCTGCACCTCGGTCAGCAGATTTTCTTGGTGTGAAGTCTGTCCCTATCGTTACAACAGGGAATGAGAAAAACAGTTTTACCGTGGTGCTTTCATGTTTATCCTCAGGTCATAAATTGCCTCCGATTGTTATTTTAAAGAGGAAAACAATTCCTAAAGAAAATTTCCCTAAGGGAATAGTAGTGCTCGCAAATCAAAAAGGCTGGATGAACCAGGACGTTTTGCAGGAATGGGCTGAAAAATGTTGGAGAAAAAGACCGAATTTCATTTTTCAAAAAAATTGTCTACTGATCATGGACTCGATGAAAACGCACCTTTCAAACGAGACGAAAAAAATTCTAGGATCAGAGAAAACAAGACTGGCAATAGTACCTGGTGGGTTGACTAAAATATTGCAACTTCTGGATTTGTGTATAAATCGGGCATTTAAAGCTCGCATGCGTCATCACTGGGAATCATGGATGTCGGCAGAAAATCATACGTTTTCGAAAGGAGGCCGGATCCGTAAAGCAACTTATGCCGAAGTTTGCCAGTGGATTTTGGACTCCTGGAATAAAATTCCGAGTGGTATTGTAGAGAGAGACTTTCAAAAAGCCGAAATTATCGATTTTTCACAAAATAGCTCTAATGGGATTCCTGCAATTTCTAGTATGTCTTCCGATGATGAAAACGGTTCAGATGTTGATGAACTTTTGCCATCTGAACACTTAAAAATGTTCCAGACTGACACTGAGGACGAGGATTTTCTGAAGTAGAAAACAGTCTGTAGTATATATATATATATATATATATATGCATATGTATATTCTAAAAATAGATAAATAAATTGTACTAATAATGACGTATCGACAAATATCGTAAATTTATATATTACATGGTAAGTTAGTTTAATTACAATTGTTTAATTTTATGTGTACTACTTTATAGTATTACCTAAAATAACACATCTAAACTTGATAAGTTTGATTCTATAATACTTTTTAAAAAGTGCGGCGTTATTCTCGGTGCGGCGTTAAACTAGTTCTTTAAATAGAAATAATTATGTATTTGCGGCGTTATTACCGGAAAATACGGTACACTATTCGAATTTGAAGTCTCCCCCGCCGTTCATCAACACATCACAGTAATGGGAGATGCAGGAAGTGGCTGTTTTTTGACATGAAAAGGATCGCAGAGATAAGAGATGAATGAAAACGGAAAGTAGTTTTAGCCATTATTCCGAAGTTCTGAGGAATATACCCCCCCCCCCCCAATGAGCTATCTCCCAGTAATGTAAACATTTCCGCTTCAATCTCCAATACTCATTTGCCTTTCATGTGTATTTAAAAAGTACAAAATTAATTTTTTTAAATCGCAAAATCAAAACTAAAACTCAGCTAAAATATAGATTTCTTCTTATGAAAATTCCCCGACGAATTAATGAAATAGCCCCGATGGGGGGTCACAAGTTCCCCGACGGGGGGGCACGTGCCCCCCCGGACCCCCCATTGGAGCCACCCCTGCACACATGTATATACAGGGTGTCCCATTAGTCCGTAAATATTTTTAAAATGCATAAAAATTTAAAAAATTGATGTAATCGAATAAGGTTTGAGGGAAAGTCATTCTCGTGAAGGGGATTTTTTTTGGTTGAAAAAAAAAAATAGTTACATTTTCCTACGACAGTAGTATGCGCTTTACTCAAGCAAATCTTGGAAAATATGCAAATCAGAGTCTTATAAAATGCAAGGAGAGAAAGTGAGCTTTTATTCTTCATTTCTCTGTTATTGACATTTGAATGGGTGCATAGTGATGTTGACATTGATATATAAAGCACTGTTGGTGAAGTTTTATTATCTCAGCCAGGAATTAGCGGCTGAAGCTTTACGAAGGTTTCGGACAGAGAGGAAAATGAAAAAAGGGTCGGGTCGTATAACTCCAACCAGACTAATGCTATTCGCCAGGAAATTTTCTGCATCCAACCGGAAATGCTACATGCGGTAGTGAACGGTGTTATCACTCGCTTGCAAACTGTCATTTGTGGTGATGGCGGACGCATAGAACAAGTACGCTAGCGTTGTGGTATGATTCCAAACATGTGCTGCCTTCAAATAAATTTTGTTTTCATAGAAATCTGGTACTTATTTCTGTACAGCACCATCTGTCGTAGAAAAATGTAACTGCTTTTTCTTTCTCAACCCCCTCAAAAAATCCCCCTTCACGAGAGTGACTTTTCCGCAAACCGTATTCAAATACATGAATTCTTTGAATTTTTATGCATTTTTAAAGTATTTACGGACTTATGGGATACCCGGTATATATATACGCGCATTTTCATTCAGAGGGGGGCCAAATATCGTTCTTGCAGACTTATCATTTTGCTCTTTGGCCGGTACTGCTTCTAGTCTCCTTACTATTAAGCCAATGATAGGGATTCTGTCTCCCTCCCCCAAGAAAGAGCTATAGAAGTACTAACTATTATATAGAGTTACTATTATATATAGTCTGTGCAAAGTGCCGCCCGGTGTAGGCGCCCCCATTTCTCTCCCTACGTAAGCTATGCTACTTCTTTAAAGGCGTCAATGAATTTGGCTTACAAGTTTCTGGGGAAATGTCTTTTCCATATTACTACCAATAAAAGAAGTAAGGTACACTAGTATTGGAAAAAAAGAGAGAGGGGGGGGACTATTTAGAACATTCCACTCACTGAATGGCTGAAATTTACAGCTTTTTTCCTTCTTCTTTTAATTTGAAAAACCAGTGCCTCATCTAGGGGCTGTCCATGTGGGTAGCTGCCAGGGGCGCAAGCCTCAAAAGGGCGCACTTTGGGGACTTATCCTAGATTATAGTAAGTAAGAAGAAGTCTTAGGGGCGCTCACGGTCACGACCCTAGATACGACTCTGAGAAAAACACAGAAACTTAAACTATCAACATGAAAAGTCGCGAATAATTTTAGGTATCGTATTTTTCCAGCGACAAAAGAAAATATTACTAACTGATGCAGGCAAAAGCAGACTGAGTGTCGATGCCTTTCAGAAATCACAGATTGTTTATCCTTCATATGCAGGTGTAAATTGAAACTAAGGAATCTTACAGTTAATAGATACTTAAAATATTAATATTTTTTTTTTTTTGGCATTACATTCTTCTTCGTAATACTGCACTTTAATCTACTTTTTTGTACTTCAAAAATTAGAACTTTGGAGAAAAAAAATAATTTTGTTTAAAACAAATTTTTAATTTTAATTTTTTTGTACGTGAAAATTTAATTCTGTCGCAATTTCTTTCATTGGATTAAGGCACAGAGGGACAAGTGCCCCGTCTCAGCTCGGGCCTGATCGCCTATACAAATTTTTAAGTACATAGATTACACGATTTGTATAGGTTCCACGAGTATTAACTTCTGTAAGTTATTTAAAGACAAATCGGAATCACATAGTAATATAGAGTTGCATAGTAAATCTTCATGCAACTAACCAACCAATCTATATAAATCACCCAATAATAATTACGGAAGTATAATTCAATATTTTTAATGGTGATAAACAATGTGTATGTTCTCTAACAATTACGTCATTCGAAATAAAATATGATTCTGAAAAACCAGTTTTAGTTGCGCACTGTTTGCGAAAGATAAAATAACCACAGGAAATCAATAGTAGGAAAGTTTAATTAAATTTCAATTTCATAAAGATAATAATAATTGGGGAGTAAAAATAATTAGAGTTGCAATATTTCATATGAAACTGCATGACTATAGTGCAATAAAAAGTTGGCTATAATATAAATATTTTTCAATTAATTTTTTCATAATGATTCAGGATCTGCAGGTGATGATTGCTTGATTCACACATATTACGTGACTGTCATTTGAACTTAAATTTCCGCTCTGAATTTTATATGACAGCGATCGCTGTCACATAAAATATTATACGTGCTAAAGAAAAAAAAAAGAAATGACGAAGGAAAATAATTTTCCTAATGCATATAAAAGATGAGTAACACATTTTTTATTCATTTATTTCTTTTAAATGAGTTTTTTTTTACTGGATTATGAACAACTTCGAGGTTAGTATAGTGTAACTGATACACTCATGATAAGGTTTCAGTAATTAAGTTTCAAAAGATATGAAATGTCCAGGATATTTGTAACAGCTATGTTACCATAAATTTATGTATGTGTGTGTAGATATATATAATCGATTCTTCTCTTTTGGAAATTTGTATTCTTCAAAATTGAATGATTTAGTCGTATCATCAGTAGCGTAAGCCTTTGAGCCTGCCTTCACTATACTCTTGGCACTGTGCTAGGATTCACTATGACTGTAATTCTTTCTGGTTCAACGGATATTTTTTATTACTATGAGTTGTACCATAGTGCAATCCTTGGAATAACTTAGGATTTTAGAAATGTTATGAGAAAACATATTGGCAACAGGCAAATGAGACTGTTCTAAATAAATTTTAGGAAGATCGTTTGAATTTACGTTGTTATTACTATGTTAAACATGAACAACAAAGAACAACATCTTCGGCGTATCATGCTTTTTTATTTCACGACTTAAAAGTTCAGCTGAAACAAGGAATAAAATTTGTGGGGGGTGTGGAGAAGTTGCGACTCCTACAATTTATCATCGAACTTAACCTCGAGTGGTTTTTGAAGTTTCGTAATGGACATTTCTCATTGAAAAGTGTACCCCTTTTTGAAACTATTTCAAACTGAAAGTGATAAAATCAAAAGGTAATTAAAAACAATCCAAAGTGTGCCCTACACTAGACCCCGCCCCTCTACCTGATACTCACTTTATCCAAATCAAGAGTTAAAAGCAGTGTTGAAATGCTAATTATTTTTTTCCGGAACGCACGTTTCCTCGGGATGTTTGAAACAATTTTAAAAGAACCCTTCATAAAACCCGACTTTGTTAACCCTTAGCATACCAAGCTTATGACGCGAACGCTGTTTACCAAGCATTCCTTATACCTCTGGGGTCCGCCGACGACCCCCTTTGGTATGTTAAGGGTTAATCAAATAATTGCTGTTCTTCTTTTCAAAAGCTCTGTCTTTTCCACCGTTTGGAACCCCCGCCCCCCCCCCCCTCCATTTTTTTTTTCGCACTTCCTTGTTTTTCTTTTAGGAAATGACCTGAGATTTGCAAAATAAATAATAATCGCATTTAAGTTCCGGAACTCCGTTTCGACTCGCAAAACAGTCATTCTGGTGCTTTCCGGCCCACCCCCACAACACCTTTGGTTAAAAGTCATTTACACACACACCAAAAAAAAAAAAAAAATCAGAGAAAGAGAGAGCATTTTGAGACACTATAAAACCCATAAATTTGCTACACATTATACATTTAGTTACTGCTGCCATCTACCAGGTATTGTCGCACTTCATTATACATTTAGTTACTGCTGCCATCTACCAGGTATTGTCACACTTCATTATACATTTAGTTACTGCTGCCATCTACCAGGTTATTCAGTGGCGGCTCGTGGGATATTTAAATGGAGGTTCACAAAATTAATTTCGAAAATTAAATATGCAGATACGACGCACCTTACAAGTTAAAATATACTTGCTAGGGATCGACCGATACCACATTTTCGCCGATGACCGATACCGATACTTACCTATAAATTCATTTTCAAAAATAGCCGATACCGATACTTTTAAGTTATGGTATCAGCCGATACCGATACTTTACATAATTTAATGTCATTTAAACCTACATCTGTATTCTGGGCAGTTTTTGTAACGAGAGGGTAGTTCTCGTTAAAATGAATAAAAGCATGATGAAATTTGATCCCAGTAGAAAGCATTAAAAAGAAAAAGCAGTGGATACATTGCAGTGTGAATTTACAGTAGTTCTAGTCTTTCTTTTCTATTCAATCATGCCGACGAATGGTCGAATTTATAAAAAGCTGAGCACTGGGAAGCGTCTTAGTGTGCATGTCCGGAATTCTTTTTCCTCGCGTGACTGTCGATCTATAGTTCGCTGGCACCTATCCTGATAGCACTGGGAAGCCTACAGCGGCCGTTTTACAACTTTGCTAAGTTGTATCACTCCGAGAATTCTCTCTTTTCCTTTCTTGGTGTACCACAGCTGGCTGTTATTCCATTACTTGGCGCAGAACAGCTCCCTTACGTGCTTACGGTAAAGGGAGGGGCTTCCTCTGCCTTCGCGCCTTTTTCTCCCTTACTCGCGGCAATTCATTTGGCTGTGGTCTAAAAAATTGCACTATTATCGGTACCGTTAAAAACTTTCGAAGATTTAAAACTAACAAATTAAGAATAAATACACCATAAATTTCCTATTTGTACGATATTTGAATGTGCGGAAGATTTTTTAAAAAGTATGTTACTTCTACAAGTTTGGCATTCCATGCATATTCAGGTTTTTGTGCTACATTTTACGCCGAATGTAAATTTCGATAGTATAGCTAAAATTTAATTTAATTGAAGCTGTTCCATTGATGTTCCAGTTCACTTTAATTAACACGTTATTCTTCTTCCAATTACATTTTACAATATATTATATTATATAAATATATTATATAAATATTAAGTTATATTATATAATTTTATTATACTAGATAACAGAGGCGTAGCCAAGGGGGGGTAGGGGTCATAACCCCCCCTCATGAGGAATTTTTTGCCATACAAAAATGTAAATTCTTCACTACATTATCACACACACGTATACATATATATGAGTTGCAGTAGTCGTAACCCCCCCCCATGAAAAATTTCTGGCTACGCCCCTGCTAGATAAAATATTATAGTTAATAATTCTGTTGCATAGTTAAACTGGATGTGATTCTTTGAGAGTTTGAATATTCATTAACAATTCAAGTGCAAATTTCAGTGCAATTTCTGTAAACTTTCAAGTGCAAATTTAAGCTATCTTATTAGAATAGCTGATGGAAATATCAATTTAGAAAGTTTTCCACACTATCAAGCTGCTAAAATTTTTAATGAACGTGAAAAATTGGCGTTATTGAAATTGTACTATAAATAAATAAAATGATGTTAAACAATATTTATGTTCTCACTTAACTTTCAGAAATCTCACTCAAAATTTTTGGATGGGTGAGAAATCTCTCTGAGTTTAGTGTACACGTTTAAGACAATAACCTTAGCAGAGCTTCTTAAGGGTTTTTCAGCTTTATAAGGCTGGAAAGTGAAAGAAAACGAATTGGCAGAGGAAGACATTACGAAAATAAGTAAACAAGAAAAACGACGACAATAAGAAATCACTGCTCAGCTCGACAGGAGAAAAGATAAGAATATGGAATTGCGCGGTGGGTGGCGGAGTGGGAGCACTTTGGAGGAACGGGGGTTACCAGGTCGTCGTGAAAGACTGAATTTTCCGCCAAGAGTGTGAAAGTTCTAATTGGTGGAATTCGTAGAATGGGTATATACGAGCGGTTTATTGTTAACTCCTGAAAATTGCAAATTTTTCTATACTAACTGCTCACACAAGCAGTAACTTGTAAAATTGAGAATCATTTGAAGGATTTTAGGCAAAAAAATTAAAAACTAAAGTCTTAAAATCCGCAAAAATGTGCGAACTATATATTTTCGCGGATTCACACTTCATTCTACCTTTGGTAATGCTATCAGGATAGGTGCGAGCGAAGTATAGTGGTCTAGAGTTCTGGGCGATTTTCTCCAGATGTTACGGGAATATGCGTTAGACTCTCTTAAAAAGTCCTCCGCCCAAGCCCTCCCCCATAGGTAGATGCCCCTCATTTAGGCTTGACAGAACACAAACACGGAGGGGGGGGGGCTGAAAGGGATATATTAGTAAGAGAATCCATTTCCAGTGCCGACTGGTACAAATATTTAAATCAATTTTACAGGTACACATCGATTATTCCTGTGTTTTCCTTATATATAAACCAAATACTATTCACAAGAAATATGTTTTTTACCCCAAAATTTGAAATAAACTAAATAATAATTAATATTACTAATTATACTATTACAGTTTCAACTTTTTAAATTAACAATAAAAATAATTATTAGATATTGATAATTATTACACTTCTCCAAACAGAATGACACACAAATCCTACGTTCTTTCGTTAATCTTATAGATAATAAAATCATTAAATGTTTGATAATTCGTACTTTTGATAGTGTGTAACGTTTTAAAAATGAATCACCTGATAATTTCTGGACCAACATAATTAAAGTTCACAGAAGTCGTCAATTTTCAAGTCACTGCCAAAAAGTTAACTTCTTTGCGACACAAAAAATGAATAAATTGTTTTTACATATAGGTTTCGTTTATAATTTTAGTATCATTAATTTTGTCATTGAAACAGCTACAATATGAAGACAATATTTTTGCTCGTTTTCAAGCTACGCCTTGGAGGGTCTAAATAACAGATGCTTAAAAATGACTAGATTAAATGAAGGTTAAAGAAAAATCAAAAAATGATAAACTAAATTCAATTTTCAAGTCTTAAAAAAAAAATTGCTATTAAAGTATCCATATTTAATGAAATTGATCTTTAGTGTTTTTGTTTTTAGGATCATTGTTAACATGTTTTTCTGTGATTGATATGAACAAATTTTATCTGTATTAATTCTGAGCAGGGGCAGCGTGGCCCGGTAAGCAAGGTCTGGATGCAATCGTAGAAAGGGGGCCATTTCGAACTAGAACTGAGAAAAACTTGATCTAGAGCAGTGGTTCCCAAACTTTTTTGTCCTTCTCTCCAAAAACTCTTCAACTAGATTTTTTTTTTCGCGACCCACTACTACATAACGATAACCAGTATAGGCTGTATAAAAATAGTATAGTTTACTATATATATAAAATACTAAAGTTTAATTTTTCCCACCCTTTTGGACCCACCGAAATTGCTCCCTTGACATAACAATGGGTCGTGGCCAATAGTTTTGGGAACCACTGATTTAGAGCACAAAAGGGGCGCCTTTTTTTACGTTTGCAGAGGGGCACCATGGGGGGGGGTATGTCCGACAAACGTCATTCGGTTCAAACCCTATTCCCGTTTGCATGCGCAGAAATACGATTCACTTCCAATAGCAGATGCTACTTTCGGTTTCAAATATTTCCGGCTGACTAATATTAAAATGTCTGTATCTGAAGTTCTATAAGCTAAATAGAAACAAATTCCTCAAACGTATTTCGAAGGGTGAAATATTCCACTTTAGCACACAAATGGGCAACCCCCGGCCCGCGGGCCGGTTGTGGCCCGCCACGGCTTTTGATCCGGCCCGCGGAACATTTAAAAACTCCGTATAAACCATTCAATATCCCATATAAATCCCAATTATACGGCCCGCCACTTCGCTAAAATCCGCAAGTTTGGCCCGTAACTTCGCTAACATCCTAAAGTTTGGCCCACAACTTTTCAAAAGTTGCCCATACCTGCTTTAACACTTTGAAGGTCGTCATCCCCTGAAATATCAAACGATGTCAAGTACCGTCTCCCCCGTCAATTTTGATATCTATATCATACCCAAGCCGAATCAGATGTCGTTGTGCCAATTTTAAATCTATATCAAGTGCCTTGTGAAATCTATATCAAGAGCTAGACTTTTTCCAACGATATCAAAAGCCTATATATACAGTAGAATCTCCCTATAACGAAGTCTCCTTACAACGAATTTCTCCCTATAACGAAATTTTTCATGGAAATGTAACTTTAACACTAGATATACCAAGACCAGTCAAAATGACTTGTTTGGGGCTATTTTTTTCCCTCAAAAAAATATTTGGTATATCTAGTGTTAAGGCTTAAATAACGCTATAAACATTTTCCTTATAACGAGAGCTTATCTTCCCATAGCGAATATTTCAGATTTACCTTTGATTTTTTTTTTGTTGTTGTTAGTTTGAAGAAAATTTTAATTTTTGAACAGACCACTTAGTGGAAGAGTAACATATGATAAAAATGGAGGCCAGGAAAGTGAAACTGACTCCGATAATGAAGACACTTTACCAGCGCCCGATTATGACCAACAGGGGCACCGGGCATTAATAGATTTCGGGACACCAATCTATGAAATTTGTTATATTTTTCATATAATTTTGATATAAAAAGAATATTTCAGAAAAAAACATTTAAAATTGGGGGTCCTTTCAAGTCGGGGGCCCTGGGCGAGGTCCCGATTTGCCCATATAATAAGGCCCTGCGCTTCACGACCAAAACACATCAAACTTTAATGCTTCAACCTTTCAAAACTTTTAAAAAGAGGTTTCCAAATGTAAGAAAATGTGCCTTACTCTATTTTCAGCGAACTTTTAAAATGCGAATATTTTTATGAAAATTTAAAATCACAGAATGCAAAACAATGTAAAATAACGGAATTTTGAAGTAAAATAAACGTAAGTGCATTGCATCTTTTATTCTCTAAATTCGTGGATTGTCTTTATTTTTGAAAATTTCATTTATACAATGAAAAAGTAAAAAACCGTAAGTTTAACAAATTTATAGTAAATACCAATTTATTTTTAATTGAAAGTCATAATTTAATACTTTTAAACATCGAATTAATTAAAAAGTTTGTAATATTTGCTGAAATAACTGCAAAAATCTGTGCTACAAATTTTCTCTATAGCGAAATTTTTAACTGGAACCGAGCGAGTTCGTTATAGGGAGATTCAGTTGTGTGTATATATGTATGAATGAACTCTTTTTCGGGTGGATACAGTGAGAAAACAAACGTTTATAAAACTGAGGTAAAGTTATAGCCTACCTCTCGTTTGTTTTTTGCAATCCTTGCAGATAGCGTATTTAGTGTTGGGCACCAATTCAAAATAATTTAGAAGCGTAGACGATTGTCCTGTTAAACTGTCATCTAACGATTCTTCGTCCATAATTTCGACCACACTTGGTGATACGACAGCCATTTAGCGATGGTTAGAATTAAAAAAAAAAAAAAAAAAAAAAAAAAAAAAAAAAAAAAAGTACACAGTTCGAAAACACTCGCGCAAACAAATGAAACCAATGAGCCAATGAAACGACGCCTCTCATCTCATTACCAAAATAAAGATTCTACAACGGTGTTGCGCCTGCGTGGTTTCTTCGTAAAAGCGAAGTATCGGTTGAAACGTATCGGTGAAAATGGATGAAAGCAACAGAAACCGATAATTTCCCGATACTTTTAGAATCGAAAGAACCGATACCGATACCTAAAAAATAGGAGGTATCGGCGCCGATACTATCGGTTGCCGATACTATCGGTCGATCCCTAATACTTGCATTTCCAGCAGTGAAAGGAAAACAATGCACGCAAATGAAAGAGAGCAAGTCATCTTTGGTCTAACATATCGTCACCAAGATAAGTTTTAGCAAAAGTGTTCTCTTGAATTTTTATTTCACTTTTTTCCGAAAGATAATATTGAAAAACATCATTGCTTTAGCTCCGAAACACTTATTAACTCCCATCTTATTTATTGACACTAATTCGTAAACAATACTGTAGTGAAAAATGATAAAGAAAATTATAAGAAAATGAAAAAAATGCATTAACTAACCGAACACAACAAACCAAGAAAGAATCCGGAGGAGATAAAGGCAAAAATATCCTCCGTGAACACAAAAGAAGTGTGCGAACGGAGTCATATCAGCAGCGCCTCGCTTCTACCGCAACTTTCTCTGCGTCTTTCCTCAGAGTCCGGTTCAAAAGGCCGTCCGGTCGATCGCACGTGCGAACGACTAGTAACCTACGATACAGCTATAATAAGTGTGTTTAATAATAGTGAAAGTGATAAGTTGGGAGAGTAAAACTAACGTTTTAAATTCACAAAAATCTAGAACTGTACTTAATATGTTTTTTAAAATTTAATTTGTTAATGTGTTATTTCTCTGGGGTTTCACGTGCTCATGTGCTCAAATGGAGGAGCAGCCACTGCAGGTATTGTCTCATTTTTTAAAGTTAGAGTAAACTAATCACGTAATTATTCAACATTCAAAGAATCTCGAATAAAAATAGAGTCGAGTGATTAAGGATTGACGGCTGTAACAATTATTTTTTTAATTCTTACAATAACAATTAGTTTAACTATCAAATGTCACTGAGGTAACAGTAAATCTCATTCAATATATAAAAAAAGTTAATTATTTATTTTGAGCCAAAAATAAAAGCAAGTATCTAAAAAATGCCCTAAAGGGAAAATAACAAAATCTTTATGCGCAACAAAACAAATGAGTAAATAAATGTTCTGAAAAATCATCAGATCAATAGTTCTTAAATTGTAAAATAACTCGTGAAAAAGTCAGCAAACAAATTTAGTGCAGAAGGAATTCGTGAGGGAAACAAATATTTGATTGAAATCTCATCGTAACGCTGACATGATATGTATATGAAAGAAGTAGTATACGAGAATGAGAGTTTAATGTAAAACGAAGCCGCACAGCTACGAGCGGTAGTATAATTAGTGGGTATTGGTTTCTCAAGTATTTTCCATAAATCTTTGCCAAGACCAAAACCTCCAGTTGCATAATCGCCAAAGTCGCGTCAGAGGACAGTGTGTACATGTCGTACCTGCCACTCCTAAGCCCTGTATAATAATTTGAATTTAGATCCCCTTAATTAACTAAGTTAGGGATTGACTGTACACTTCGTTTATCTCAAAAACGTAATCCGCCCTGTATTTAATACACGCACAATATTCTTGCAGTGAAAAACACACCGTAAAGGTGGATTCATATCTGCCGCGCCGCATCGCAACCATGCCGTACTGTTTCGCCGTTTTGGACCGCCGTTTTGGCTGTCCTCGCGGCGAGCTTGCCTTGCAGCAAGTAAATACACCAATGCTCTTAAGTAATTGGCTGTAGCTGTAAAAGCTCTTCTGTAATTGGCTGTAGCTTTGCGGTCGCTGCGGAATATCTGTTCTCGCCAGATAATGTGCAAACCCTCGGCGCTCGCCGCGCGGGTGCCGTGTTGCTCCGCCACGTGACGTCATTGCGGCGTCTTAGCGGTGCGGTACGGCCAGTATGAATCCGGCTTAAGTATTTCGCAGCGTGAAAAATAATAAATAATAATCCTTTTTGATGCGCCTTAAAATTCATTCGATATTAAACAAACAGATGGCGCCACACTTAAGCCATCGAGACTGGTTTATTAAGAGCTTTTAATTCCGTTCTGTAAAGTAAAATAATACCATTAATACGGTTTAAATTGCTTAAAAATCAACAGCCATTAATTTCTATAGAACAAAGGAAATTATTATATTTTATATACGTATATGAAATAAAATTAGTTTCGCATGACTGGAATGTTTTATTCTAACAGGGAGCATTTATATGCCAGTTTATTTTATTAAAAAGTGGGGTCAGGTGGGGGGAAAATGGGGGCATATTGAAAAATACCCTTTTTAAAACTTTAGATGTTTCAATATTTTTTATGGAAATATATTTTAACAACATAATAAGGGCTTTAATCAAATTTTAAGGTATTTCAACGATGTTACTATAAGCAAAATTTCTTGATTTTGCTCAAACATACTGCATATTAACAAGTAATATTGAAAAACTTTTTTCTAGATTCCGTATAATTAGATAAATCATTTATATTTTGATACATGTTAACAGAGAGATTTCTCTCTCTCTCTCTCTCTCTCTCAAAAAAAAAAAAAAAAAAAAAAAAACTGGATTATATAAAAAAAAATTAAGAATAAAATTGTAATTTTTATTTTTAATTTTTTTTTTCTGAGGTGGGGTAGAATGGGGGTATGGCTAGATTTCAGAAATTTCTGTATGGTACTGACATTTATATTTCTCATTTAGTCAAATATTTCTGAAACAACGGTTAAAATCAATGAAATTGTCAATTTAATTAACTGTTTATTGTAAAATTTAATTTTGTGGAACCAGTAGCGTACTCAAGAATTTTTTTCGTAAGTGACTGACAACTATATATATATATATACTAGCTGCGTGCCCGTTCTTCGCACGGTAGGAAACGAAAAATTTCCTCACATGTGTAATTCGAATTAATTCCAGTGATGTGGAATCTAGAAAAAGCAAAATTACTTCACTCTTGACTTAAAATTTGCGTCATACATGTAATAACCTGAGATCATTTCAATATAATGACACACAAAAAAAAAAAAAAAAACTATGTCAGCGTCATTCGGTATCAAAAAAGTGAAAATGGACCTTTTGCAGTGAACTTCTCACTTTCAAATGTCTTATTTCCGCAGACATGTTGTCTTTTAGGTTCACGTTTTAGCGTTAAATACCTCAGACACTACATGAGATGGACATTTTTTTATTTTAAAAAAACGTCACTCTCTCTTGGAACCCTTTACAAAAAGAAAAGAGATAAGAAATAAGACGACGCTATTTATAAGGGCTTTAAAATTGTTTTTCTAGATTATGCCGTTTAATTTTCTTCTCGCAAATAAATCCAGTATTTATAAAAGGAAATCCAGCCAAGCAAAGTAATCGTCTGCTCGCGGGTCCCGTTTTTATTTATTTTTTTCAACTGGCAATTTTAATCATTGTTACTGTATCCATGACAACCAAACCGCAAGATATCAAACCGAAACTCATAAGCATGTGCCACTGAAATGAAAATCCTTCTTTACTTAAAAATTCGTAAAAATTCTCCTAATTTATATTTTCCCTCCGTTCTTCTTTTAAAAGTTGGCGAATTGTGTGCTCCGTCTTTTGCCCAAATATAAAAAACTTACGACAGATAGAATTCAAGATGCAGCAGTTTTAAAAATATTTTACGAAAGTCAGCGTCAAATTCAATTTTATTTGAAAAATTCCCAAAAATCTGCAAATTATGTTACACAGTCCGAACAAACAGTTTTTAAACGAAAATTTTCTCCTCTATACGATGATGTAACTATCGTTTTCTTGCGAGTGCAATTACCGGCGTTATTATGTATTACGCAAGAAAAATCGCTAAAAATCGGACAAAACATAAAATAAAACATTTTCTAATTCGAATTTCGAAAAAATCGCTTCGAGGTGTGTCGCGACCCGTCTTGGAGAATTTCCGTACAAAATTTGGTAGGTCTACGATCACCCATTTCGGAGCTACGCGAGACACAGACAGACAAACGGACAGTTTACATCTTGTTTTATTTATATAGATAGATAGATAGATATTGGAGGGGGGTGGATTGGATGGGAATGGAACCTCTTTACTTTGCCTAGAAGTGTTCGCATATAAAAAGGAATTAAAAAGCGAAAGTAAAAATAAATTCATAAATCGAATTCGAAATCTTTGCAGTTCGAGAAACATACATTAGATAAAATATTAATTTTGGCTTAGGCCTGTAGCTGAACGTCAAATTTTTGAGACCTTTCAAATTTATCCACAAACGCGTTGTTGTTTTGGAACATGTATTCGGATTTGTGTGCTTGCCCACGAGGAACCGCTTATAAATCCACGTCAAAGACAGGACAAACACAAAAGGGGGGGGGCAGACTTTTCTGGGTATCTAGCGCGCGTTCACGTTACATCTGGAGAAAATCGTCCAACACTCCGGACCGCTAGACCGACGGCCCCGTAGAGGACAGAACCCTGTTCCTCCACTTGAGCCATCTCCCAATGTCAGTGGCTTTAACCACTGTGCTACACAATGGTCCCCCCAAAATGCGTACTTTTTCATGTGTTATGTTTACATATTTCACGGGTGACTACAGCCCCATTAGCCATCCCCTGCCTAATCCACTGAGTGGAACCACCATTTGCCTTATACTGAGTGAACCTGAATTTGAATCTTGGACATTGTTTCTTTAGATAAATATTTTGGGAAATAATCCTTTTCTATGCATCTTTTCCTTGAAATATGTTAAGAATACATAGAACTGAGTGTCTATATTAAAAATATATTGTTTTAAAAATATATAGGTACTTTTGTACTACCCCCATGGTGAGGAAAATGGGGGTACTAATACTTGTCTAACTAAATATGACACTGTAGAAAAGTATTTTGATAGCATTAAAAACTAATGCTATATTTTCGATCTAAATAAGTCGAGTGTATAGAATATAGGTCAATAATTTAAATAACATAAATTTAACAGCTTGGTTTTAGACCTTTAAAAGAAATACATGATTTTCCCACCATTTTCCCTCCACCTGACCCTAGTCATTGATGCTTAAAAAAATTATAGTAGTTAACTTCTTAAGCAACAATCTTTCTACTGAGTGAAGCAAGTACTAATCAGCAAATTCATTCAGTCGCAGGAATCCTTTTAGCTAATTTTAGGACTTCTTATAGTACTTCATTCTAATCACACTTTGGTTCCACCAGTGGCCGAGCGCATAGCGCTGTGAACTGGGAGACGGAAGGTGCCTGGTTCAAAATCATGTCGCGTCGGCCGACCTGACCGTTCGCAGTCTTCCGGGGATTTCCTCCGAAATTTAGCGTAAATACGGGTTAGGACCCCTTAGAAAGACCAACACGGAGGGCACTCCACCCATAGGCCTAGATCCCTCGTGTAGATAATTGGCCTTAATCTCACAACACAACAACAACACTAATCACACTTCGGCCTGCCGCTCGGCTGTCGATCCAACGGTCTGGAGTTTTGGACGATATTCTCGGGATTAGCGTTTCCCAACCGATGAGGTGCGCCCCCTAGGGAGGGTGCAGAGCGTTTGCAGTACGGGAGGAGCAAGAAAAACCAAAGAGAAAATAGTGATGCATGTTTTTAAAAATCATCTTATTTAATGTTATTTTTACTCAAAAACATATCTATTTTCGCTTAAAATGCTCATTCGATTTTTACTGATAACATTATTTTGTAGAAAATTCGACTAAATGTTGATTGTTGAAAAAAAAAAAAAAAACTGAATGTATGCTGAAAACTGTGAGGGGAGGGGGCACCGTAAGTTAGCTTTTGTTGGGGGCGGGGATGTTAAAAGTTTGGGAACCGCTGCGCGCTGCTCCATTTGTAACGTAAATACGAAACTTCCCTCGATTAGGACAACCTTAAGTACTCATGCGGTCAAAGCATTCTTCCTTTAGGCAGATAGCCCTCGTGTAAATAAATCAAAATTAATTCTAAGGTAGTCATATTTCTATATCTAGAGCAGTGAAGACCAAATGATTATCACCGCAGAACGGTGTAAGTAAGCGATTCATTGTATTTTGCAAAAGGTGTCTAAGGATATTTTTCTGCTGTGATGCGGCAAATTAAGACCCAGCTCGCAACTCTATGCGATGCCCTAGGGCAGTGATCCCCAACCCCGTGACGGGTACCAGACCGTAATCAAATGGTACCGGGCCACATAAGGAACATTTAATTATTTCAATTTTATTTAGTGTAGCGCACTTCTGTCATGCTTGTGCTAATTTAGACTTTAAAAGAAGAGGTTGTGTAACTGTTTTTATTACCTTATTATTATTTATGAAACACTAGCTGAAGTACCCGTTCTTCGCACGGGTATGAATGGGCTTTTTGATATTAAGATTTGTTGTGATTACTATTTATTGTAATAAAGAGATATAGCAAAATTGATATCGCATTACATTGTGTTCAATAATCATGCATACCGAATTTCAAGGTAATCGTTTGTACGGTGCAGAAGGCGATGCTGCGTAGCGTAATCTAGTGGTGAGTTTTAGCAAAACGGATACGGCGAAAATATTCTTCGCATTCAGATATCGATGTATACGAATTTTCATGACGATCGGCTGGACAGTCCTGAAGTTCATGTGTTGACGCGACATCTAGTGGCAAGTTATAGGAAAATGGATAGCGCCAAACTCTTCCCCGTGTTCAAATATCTATGTATACCTATTTTCATAGCGATCATTTGCACAGTCAAGAAATAATACACTGCAGGGCCATCTAGTGGTTAATTGAAGTAATGATTTGCTACAGCGCCGTCAAGTGGCGAGTTATAGCAAAATGGATAACGCCAAAATATTCTCATTGTTCAAATAGCTATGAATACTGATTTTCATAGCGACCGTTTGAATGGTCAAGAATTTGGCCTGCTGCAGCGTCATCTAGTGGCGAGTTAAAATAATAATGCATTGTAGTGCCATCTAGTGGTGAGTAACATCAAAAGTAACACAGTTAGAATATATTCTTCGTACTCAAATGTGTAAGTATAAAAAATTTTTATGCTGGCCGATCGAAAGGTATAGAAGTTGATGCGTTGCAGCGCCATTTAGCGGCAAGTTACAGCAAAATGGATAGTGAAAAATATTCTCCGTGTTCTAATATCCGCGTGTACCAAATTTCATCGAAATTGGTTGGACGATATTCGCATAGCAAACGGCTAAACGGAATAGAATTCGATGTTCTGCTTCGCCACCTAGTGGCAAGTTAGAGGAAAACGGATAGCATAAAAATCGTCTCCATGATAAAAGACTTAGGTGAACCAAATTTCATGGAGATCGGTGAAACGGTGCTGGAATTTTTCAACCTCATACACACATACCAACATTCATTTTTATCTATAAACAGTCTTATTATATATATACCAGTCTCAAATAAAATCCATTATCAAATCTAAGCCTCGCCAAAGTGCCAACATACGCCATTTTGCAGTTTTTCGAGACTAATATGTAAATTACTAATTGACTAATTTTGCATTTTGAGTTTTTTCAGGGAATCATCCGAAGCATTGACTTAGCAGCAATCAAAATGGGAAATGGTTCGACCGCCAAACAGTAAAGCAGGCATTTATTTGAAAAGTGGAATCCCTTAATACAGTCGCATTTTTTAAATTATCAACTATTTACATGTTTTGTTCATCGTTAGCTCGATGTACTAAATGCGAAGATTTCAATTTTCTGAAATTTGGCGAAATTCCCCCAAGTTAAATCAATGTGCTCAATTGGCGAGAATTCTGAAGCTAGATCGCTTGAAATTCCCTAATAACTGCATTATTTCTGCACGGATAATTAAAATTTAATGCTGTATTCTAATAAAACCTATGCACTTGTTTTCAAAAATGCTATTTCCTTAAGCTCTCAGTAAATTGCGCCGAAAAGCCTAAAACTGTGCAAACCGTTAGAACTCACTGTCTAAAAATCGGCCTATCAGCCATTTTATTTTTCGCCAAACTAATAAAAAAATTTACATATTAGTCTCGTAAATCTTCAATCCTCATTGTTTTGCGTATAAAACATTTCATTCCTGCTCTCATTTCCTATGCGCACACGATATTATAATTAAAAAAATAACCTTACAAATATAAACTAAAAAATATTATTATTATTCCTTTAATTTTACTTTAAGAATTTAAAACATTTTATTCGGCAAAATCGCCACACATGGCAACCACGATGCTTCTTTCACACTTTTTTCATACTACAGGGGTTACAATTACGGAAAGCTTTCTGCATGGAGAACATAAAAAATTTCTTAAATTCCAGGAATGGGTGGACTTTCAAAGTTTTAAAGTGGACTATCATTTATTCTATATTATTTTACATATCTGTGCAAAATTTCAGGCTGACAGGTCCATTTTTGTGGATTTGTATACTACCCAAATCCACAAACTGACAAACAGAATTTCATTTTTATAGATAACCTACGCTTGTTTTTAAAAATACCCTCTCATTAAATTGCGCCAAGCGCTAGAATCATAGAAAATCTGACACACTTTCAGATTTTAAATACGCACTAAAGTGCTATATATTAAAAGCGTATTATAATCCATGGGTCTTCCCTATTTTCGTTCCTTCTTTTATTAAGTTGGAAAGTATATCATTATTCATGAGCGTGATTAAACGAAATTAAAATTGATATTTCTAACGTCCTTTTTCTGGATGTAATACATTAGAAATAGATGCCGAAAAGCTGCTCAGAAAAATGCACAATTCCAACTGAATGAAAATTTCAAAATCTTATTCTCAGGTATATTCATAAACCAAATAGCAGACCATTAAATTACGATAAATAGCGCTCAGCGTTAGGATCCTCCTCAAAATCGCACATCAACCCCTTTTATTTTTCGCCAAATTAAAAAGTTGCACATTTATTTTCGGAAAATTTCCAAATTCTATTTTTCTTTTGAGTTTAAATAATTTTATTCCTGCTCTGATTTCACATGCACACGAAATTTTAATTAAGAAATGGCCTTACAAATAATCCAAACAAAGAAAAATCGTTATTCTTTCATTTTTACTTCAAGAGTCTGAATAATTTAATAAACTTGCCAAAAATGGCAACCTAGATATGCTCAAACCTCGCTGTTTCCACTGCGGGGTTACAATTGCAAAATGGCGAGAACAAAAATGATCATTTTGCGACACGTTTTTTATTGATATCTCCTAAAATAATTCGAATTTCGAAAAAATCGCTTCGAGGTGTGTCGGGACCCGTCTTGGAGAAGTGCCGTACAAAATTTGGTAGGTCTACGATCACCAGTTTCGGAGCTACGCGAGACACAGACAGACAGACAAACGGACAGTTTACAGATTGCTTTATTTATATAGATTTCAATATTATGAATTAAAATTGCAACCATAAAATTGAAAACAAATTCACTTTCCTGAAAGGAAAAGAAACTAACAAATAAATAAAGCCAGATTTTACTAAACAATAAATAATACTTTATTTTAGAGGTATGTTTAAATACAATTAAATTAAAATTATTAAATCGGAATAATCTATAATATAAACAATCAGCGTCCCCCACCCCCCCACCCCTCAGCGGACCGTGATAAAATTACGAAACGTTGACCGGTCCGCGGAGATAAAAAGGTTCGGGAGCACTGTCCTAGGAGATGGCCCATTTCTTTAATTATATAGTGACTAAGCAGCGTTCATTTCAAAAGCACTATCCAATCATGATGTGTCACAGGTTACATGCATCGATTACGACAACATTATTTCGATTGTTAAACACAGATTGCGGTGAAGTAAGAGCTTGAATAAGGCAAGAGCAGATGGGATAGCTACCCCTATCTGCGATATTATTATCTATAGTAGAAATGCATGAACTGCGCGTGCATTATACTTATGTACATTCACTTCTAAACTATACATGAACAACTATTAATGTTTTATGTATTCGTGTGTGTGAATGCATATGCTTGTATCAGAATGATAGGGGCCTGCCTACATGAGCAATGTCTGCCCCGGGCTCCATGTCGACTTAGTCGGCTCTGGTTGAAGTAGAGATATATATAACGCCTTTAAGAATGCATGAAAGTATATACTTTTAAATCATGCATTGATTCATGTCCTACTTTTAAATCATCCATTGAATTCACTGCATTGATCCATGTTATTTACATCCATTCCTATGTAATAGAATTTGAAAATGAGGCATCATTTGCAAAGGGTGGTTTCTTTCGAAATCAAAATTTAAAAGTGTCACTGTTTATATATGCATATATATATATTACAGACTTTGAAATGAAGTAATTTCTATTAGGTTAAATAGATTACCTACAAATTATAATACAAAATATTATAATTTTCATGCATGGGGTATTAATTATTGCACAGACTGATTTAAATAACACACGTTTTCAACTTCTAGGAACTTACTACTGGGGTTCCTACTTATCCTACTGGGGTTGACTTACTTAAAAGTTTTTTTCCCGTTAAATAAATATTAAAGCGATTAAAAAATACGAATCTGGATGTTTTGAAAATACATATTGGTGGATAAGTTTTTGTTCAAAATAACTTTTGACGAAATCGTTTGCCATTTATATCTTTTTTTTAATATTAAAGATGGGTAAGACGAAGCAATATTTTCGGCATATATCATGCTTTTTTGTTTCAAGCAAAATGAAAGTACGTGACAGTGTTGTGACTGCTGGAACTTGACAGAAGTAGTTTGGAAAGTTTCGACCTGAAAATTCTTTATTTGGATGTGCACGGATTTTTAATTGAAAGTTATAAAATCGAAAGCAATCAACTCTATACTGCAATCGGGAGTATATCCAAATTAAGTATTGAAAATCATTTATACAAGACATAAAAAAAGAGTGAACTTTTTGCACAATTTAATACTTTACAAAACCTATTTTAATTTCTTTTCAGAATTTTATTCTTCTAAGAATACTAAAACTAAAATTACAGTATTGCTGAAAAATTAATTTAAAAGACTACTAAATATTTCAAACATGCAGAACTAGCAAGACGCAAGGCTAAATGTATCTATCGAGAGTGAGTTCTTGAAGCTTTGCCCTGGTAATATTTTTGCGTTTTTTTTTACACGCATATGAGTTGAGTAACAAATAATACATCCAAGTTATCGATATAAATTCATAATTTGTATTCTAAGTATTCCGAATATCTATTTTAAGCGTGGATACACTAATAAGAAAGGTATTACCTAAAGGGGCTTAAACTAAGATCCAAAATTAGAAAGTATTAAATCAAGATAGATAAATTTTAATTCACAACATGATTTGTTAATTTAAACTTTGATACAAATGGATGTTGTTACATAAAATTTTACAGAAAACAATTTTTCTTGTATGCGTATATTATTTGTTCTCTTATCAACTTGAAAAAGATTCCCACATACGAAAAAGTAAGCTTATGAAAGAGGCTGGAATTTTCTAGCCATAGAATAGAATTTTATAGAGCATAATATGATGTAGCATCACTAGAAAGAAGCATTTTTGCACTCTTTTGCAAAAACTTTTACCTGTCTTTGATTAGGAATGAATTCTATTGTATGCTTGTTGTCTTTTACCCATAGGAACTACCTAAAATATCAAGTAAAATTATGATTTGTAAAGATGATAGAATTTGTAAAAACGGTATAGTACAGATTTCGTCCCAATTCCCTCCCGGGTTTGGAAGGCTTATAAAAAATATATATATTACCATTACAGCAACAAAGTTCACTTGGAGAAAGAAACGTTACAAGTTTTGTTACACAAATGATTAATATGTGAACATTTGGGGGTGTGGCAGATATCAAGGCTAAAATCAAATTCTTCCCATAGTCGCACACTTACTTTAACATGGTAGCAAGAGCGATTGTAATCCTATGGCATAAATCTTGTAAATCACGTGGCACGGTATGCACAAACACACGATCTTTTATGCAACCCCATAAAAAAATCGCATGGAGTTAGGTTCGGAAAGTAAGGTAGCCACGGAAGAAGGCGATTGTCGTCGTCAGAACCTCGTCCAATCCAACGACGAGGAAGCTCGATATTTGCGAAACAAAACTTGTAATGCTTCTTTCTCGAGTAAAGTCAACTTCGTTGCTCTTTGGGCAATATATTTTTTTATGTAAGCCTTCCAAATCCGGGGGGGGGGGCGGAATTGTGACACATCCTGCATTAAATTGGATTAAAATCAAAATATATCCCTACTACCAATTTTGCTCGATTTGCCACCGGCCACGTAGCCGGCCGATGATGGTTCGAGCAAAATTTCTAGTAGGCATGTTACTATTTTGTTAAAGTAAAAGGTATAACAATTTATACTTATTTTATCACTTAAACATAAAATCTGCTTACTATCGAAGTGACAGGTTATAATATGTAGTACATTATTAATTACTATAAATTTTAAGTAAGTTTACTGATTTTAGTCTTTTAGATCAAACCCCCTCTCTCCTAAAAATGCTCCTTAAAACGGCAGTAATTGCAAGATACATTTTCAACTGGTAGAGTTAGAGCTGAAGTGAGGTCATTTTGAAGTTCTGATTTCGCATAAAACAATTCGTTTTATCAAAAACAAAGTAATTGAAGCTTTTACTTTATCGAACTACGCCGTAATGCTGCAAAAAAAATGCAATCAAAAAGTTACTTTTAGGATTGTTTTTTTTTTCTGTATTTCTCATTTATGAGTATACTTTCATATTAAAATAGTAATTAATAATATTTACTTAAACTACACCTGTTTCCATGCTTCTACTGTTTCTATAGCTACATCAGCAGTAAAAATCCTCATTTTATATTCACATTTTGAAATAATACAATTGATCTTTCCAAAACAGTGAATTTAGCACATTATTTTGGTAAGTATAATTTGTCACTTCGAATACAGGAGGAAAAATCCTGTTACAAACTTAAGTTATATCTCCAGTTTCTAGTAAAACTGTTCCTTATCTCATGTAAGCAACAGTTTAGTCTACGAATTACTTCAAAACAACACAGGTTACACAATACAGCAGTCTCTTAACTATACTTTTGTTTCACCTTTTTATCTTTCAACTTTTACCTTTGACTTTTTGAGTTTTGATATAAACACTGGAAAAAGCTCCAAATGCCTGAAGTATATAGCTTGCGCATAGCTCTGCTGTTCAGTTGCTATGCTCCAAATGGAACAGTTGTCAAAGTGCATTTAGTCCTCTTTAAAATAGAGATACTATGACTTTATTCGCAAGTTTGCTTCCTGTTTATTATTTACTGCAATTCTACGTAGCACAGTTAATAACTACACAAATTTATTTTGCTGTTGAATTTAAAGAATGTAGTAAGTATTTAAAAGTTCATACTTCTTTAATAATAACGTACCGAAAGATTGGTGCAACTTAAGGATACTGGAAATATTTTGAAATGTCAGAATAACTAATAAAAAAGTTTTTAACTATAGAATTAATGAATTTCAGAAATAAATACAGTTTTTAAGTTACTCTCAGATACAGAGACTGAATTGTGTAAAATATAATATCCAGAATTTGTATTTTATAGCGAAACATAATATTATGCAGCTTACATGTTTATATTGTTTATAATATCATATATATATATATATATATATATATATACATTTGATTCTTTGACAGCTTTAATTCCAATTTTCGATACAGTCTCTAAGTGGTTCTCATATTGGAACTGCTACATTATAAACGGTTCTATATTTGAACCTCTAGGAGACTGTGTTAACGTTTCAAAGATCTGATTGCATAAGTTACCGCAAACCACAGATGGCTGTGAGCTATGTGCAAAGCAAAAGCTATGGAATTAATCCTGAATACTTAATATTCCAACCGCATGCAGAGTGAATGGGTAAGTAATGAATAAGGTAAGATGTATATTTTTATCAACAGATGCTTTAAAATATTACAAACCTAGGCCTAATAACTATTTCGCACATTGGAACTACATTGATAAAACGCAGTTAAGCAATACTGAATAAAATGGCTAATATATAAATAATGAGTGGTATCATGAACTAAAATTTCTATTTTCTCAGCACTAAGAGCTTTTTATTCTGGGAGTTACAAAATAATCTATATTTCAAATTTCCTTCACTAATACTAAAAATGCAAAAATTGCCTGTTCAATTCAAATAATGATTATAAAATTTATTTTAAAAAATACTACAAAGAAATGTATTTGATTTTCAAAGAAAATAATAAATACCTTTCACTGCGTTTGAGCAGATATCGTGAAATAATTCATTGATGATAATTTTACTGTGCAAGGCATAGATACAACTTTTAATGATTAAAATGAGATAATCTGAATACTTTAACTTATGGATGAAGTGTGAAAATCTAGAATTCTAATATACCACGCGACTGTCGATCTAACGGTCGGGAGTTTGAGGCGGTTTTCTCCAGATGTAAAATGAAGACGCGTTAGAACCCCCCCCCCCAGAAGTTCTCCGCCTAGGGCATCTTTCTGTAGGCAGATAATCCTCGTGTAGCTTGCCTTAACCACAAAATTTCAAATTTATCTGAATTCTTTAAAAATAGTTATCGAACCAAAAAAGCCAACACTTTTTTTTTTTTTTTTTTTTTTTAATTTTGAGAACTCTTGGAGAAAATCCGATCCTCTAACTAAATGAAAATTTCACTTTTTCTGGATTTTAGGGGTTCTTTTTAAATTTTGAAGAGTGCCAATAATACTTTATTCATCCTAAATGGTCAGAAGTCATTCATGTAGACGAGAAAAAATGTGTTAGTTATTCAGTTTTAATGAACAAGCTTTTTTGGATACTAAATGAATTTTACAACTTTTAAATAGTAACATTTTAAAAGTCAGCATTAAACTAAAAAAGTATGAATACACATTTTGTTCTTAAAAGAGGTGACATATTTGCTGCTAAAGCTATTTAAAATTCAAGGAAGTGGTTATTCTGTACTTGGGAAAGTAAGAAAAACCGTTAACGTTTGAAAAATCAGTTAAATGGAGGATAGGTTTCATACGTAAGTGTTATTTTAAAACTCATTTCAGATAAACCTTAGTAAACTGGAAAAAAAATTTAATTGAGAATTTGTTTGTTGGTCTAAACAACTTCCTCGTTTCATTCCTTTTTTATATATAACAATGTATATTTCATAGATTAGTAGTTTTAAAGATTATTTCCTGTAAAAATAATTAACCTATAAAAGCGTTTCTAAAGTTAAAATACCTTATTATTATTATATTCTAGATTTACTTTTCGCTGACTAAAACCAAGAAATACATAGTTTTGGTGTAAAAATTTTGCTGACCTCAATTATGATTTGCAAGTGGATGAAGTAAAGATAATGAGGAAAGTTTTGCTTTTCATTAATATCCATTTACGAGTTCCAAACATATTCTGTACCTAACGTTAACAAAGACAAATTGATATTGCGGTACTTGGAACGAAATCGCACAGGTCAATGAACTTATTGTATAAATCATGCATATCTCTAAAAGTGAATTTAATAGCTGAAACAGTTGTCATTTAGTAATTTATAATAGAATGACGCGTGTTAGAGTCTGATGTAAAACAATGTGTGAGTAACACCTTTACTTTCGAAAACACGGAAGTAAAAGTGTTTTCGAAACTTTAATTACTTTTATAATAAACTTGTTCAATAAAATAAACTTTAATTAATTTTGTAATAATCTTGTATAGTATAAGTAATATGACGCATAATTTATGTAAAATCTACCTTAGTATAAGTTAACATTATTCGCATAAAAATTAATTACTCAAAAATATGACGTCTCGAATGAAATTCGTTGAAGCATGTAAATATTAATGATTAATTTTACTTTCCAATCCAAATATGTAAAGTTCATGATAGTTGTTGAACTTTTCAGGAAGCTGCAGAAATTGATAGAAAAGAATATTCTTAACCCTTTGAGGCGCAACCCTTTCCCAATGCTGAAAAAAGGGCAGCCGTTGAAAAAAGGGCAACCGTTTTTTGACGCAGCCTGGCTGTGCCGGCTGCGTCAAAAAAGGGTCTCTCGATCTGTGGCACGCGATGAACGTTTCGATCGTCCGCCCTCTTTCGGGTCGTTAAGTCGAGCGATGGCAATGGTTGCCCTTTTTTCAGCATTGGGCAATCTATCCAGCTGTTCTCGCATTCTTCCATTTTTCAGCAGATGTCAGTGCTGTTCAAAATAATCGTGACCCTTTTTTTACGGGAAATGACGTGCTCAAAAGTAAAGGATTCTTGTGGAGCTATGTCACCGCCACTATTTTTATAGAAATCCAATCTATTCTTTGCGACTGGCAACAGTCAAAACGTCCGAGTTGGGTGTTCCCAGAGCGGGAACACTGCGCGTTAAAGGGTTAACTGTTCACGTTCTATAGTGCGTTTAGAACACGGTAAATTCATGATGTATTTTAACAGTTTAAAAAATAAAATTAAAAGTTCTCATTTTAAACGTGCCCCCAGAAAAATAATTTTTCCTCAAGAATGATATCATAAATAATATGATAAAATGTATTTTATGTTTTATGTGACGTTCTATAAAAAATCAATGTTTCTTTGTATCAAACAAAGCATATCTTATTCTTTTTAATCTGCTTAATACAAATACTTCGCGGTTCTTTTTTTTACGAATGATTAAATAGCTCTTAATCTCTACACCAGAATAAGCCACGCAATGTGTAGTTGTAATTTCTGAATTAAAAACAGTTTTTTTTTTAAAGTGATTCTGCTACCTATGCGTTTTTCATATCTCTCAGTGGAAAATACAGTAATCTGAATCAGTACTTATTATATATACTGTATGTGGGGGGGGGGTGGGTTAACATCCACTGCCTCTTGGGGGGTGACTGGTTTTTTTATATCGTCGTCTTAAGTTCTTAGATGTTCTCTATACCGGGGTAGTCCCAGGCCATTCCTACATTTAATACGACCACGACGACGCAGTGTTGACGCTTATCGAAAACAACAATAATGATAACGGCAGAAAAAAGGGAGTAAAAGACTTTATGAAAACAAACTTATTTGTTCGTAAAATTTCTTAAACTAGATAACACAAGAATCTGAGTAGTTTCCCAAATAATTTGTCCACCTGTTGCAATAATTGAATTCCTACATGATTACAACACATGTCCTGATTGTCGTAGGTTCTCTAAAACCACTCTATGTAGTTCCCTATCTCTGTGTACACGTAATGGCACCTAATTTCATAATTTGGTAAAAGGTATTTTATCTTTCTTTATTTAGTTTCGTATTATTTCACATACGTTTAAGAAAGTGCATGACTAACGTAAGATACGCCCCACTGGGATCTGGGCCAGTGTTAAGAGTGAGCAAGAGTTACTCTTTAAGTAAGCAACTACCGGCGGATTTAGATACTAGCCCGGGATTATCGAAGTAAAATAGTAAAACATTACTCCCGAGTCTGGTTTTCATAAATTATGAAAAATTAGCTTTGAAAAACTTATTGTATCATCTAACGTTTATAAGAAGTGATAGCTGGAGAAACTCGAAGGCATAATTAGTTGCTGTACATTAATAGCGCAAGCTCAGTGGTGAAACGGTTAGCGCATCACGCTGCCGTCCCACAGGTACGGGGTTCGAATCCTGGGCTGGGCAAGGTCGACTCAACCTTTCATTCCTTGTGTGAGTCCATAAAATTAGGACCAAGCTTGCTTGAGGTCAAACACTTGGAACTTCGCGTCAGGCTGACCACCTGACCGAGGCATATGCATCCGCACCCCAGAGCCCATGTTCTGAAAGGCACGGTTAGGCAGCGCAGGCCCAGGCCCCTGGGTGGGCTATTGCGCCAATGTTTGACATGACATTAATATCTCAGATTTACTGATGTTATTAGACTTAATTCTGAAAATTGAAGGACATCGTTACCAAAAACTGGTGTAAATGGGGAAATTGTTTAGTAATTAAGTTCTATTGGAGCTTTGGGTGGCCAGGTTTGCTTAAAATGTCAGATATTTTATAGTCCATTAATTAATAAACCAAAGACCCCTTATCAATGACAGGAATTTCATGAACATTAATCCAATGAACATGATAAGAAAAATATGCTTTTACTTGTTTTACTTTCTTGAAGCAGGTATCTTTTTCAAGATGTGTGTGTTACGATTTCTTTTAATGAAATAAAATTACAAACTTAATATATAAAGGAACATAACTGCATTAAAATAACACAAATGTAACATCTTAAAAACTCGAAATGATGAATGAGAGTGTTAATCAAAAATAAGACAAATTCTGAAACTGCTTTCGAATAGAAAATTTCGAAAAGGGCCTATCTTGAGGTTTGACTTTTTCACTTTTCTTTCTTTCTTTCTTTTTATGTACACGTGTATCTTTTGAGCGAGGAGGACTTATACCTGTTTTCCATCCTGGTGAAAATCGCATGACTTTCTGCAATAAATTTCGACCTCTGAGATGAAACATTTTGTCCTAGCAAAATCGAAAGGTTCTTGTCCAAACATTTCTGTTATTGAAGAATTTCCATGCTACTCCTTTAAACTGCCGATCAGTGACTGAAAAATGAAAGGCCTAGAAAAATTAAGGCAATTTATACCAGAGAATTTTGAAGACTTCTACGAAGGCATTCTGGAGTGGCCCACAGAAACGGCATCACAGCTGGACGTCGAACAAGATTTTTAATGAAAACATTATCCGGGGTATATTTTTTGTATTTTTGTATGACAATGTGATCACAAAGCTTAAAAATATAATGAAATGTAAAACAAGACTATTGGTTTTTCTTTTCTTTTAAAAACATGCGTTGGAAAATAATACTACTAAAACCACCCAAATCCTCGGATGAATTTCGAAAAGGACTCATCTCAGAAAATTGTAACGATCCTTTTTTCTCAAGGAAACTATTTTGCCTTGTTATAAGTACACAGTTTTCGATAATGTTAACAAAAACTGATTCAATCAGTCAAATGGTTCAAAAGAGAATTAGTCTTTTGTCTCTTGGAAAGTTTTAATCTTCAGACTTGACTCTTTACGAAATTGCAATTAATTTGATTTGGAATGTTAACGTTCATAAAGAGCATCAATCGTTAAATAAACGTTTAAAAATATCTATAAAAATATTTAAAGTACAAAGTTCCTTCCGAAATTTCAATAAATGGGCTCCTGTGTCCACTAAAACAAGAATTCTCCTACAATTGTTTTTACCATTTCGAAATTTTTAAACATAATCTAAACATTATCGAGAATACTTTTGATAAAACAAGCGGGGGGAAAAATCACTATCACTTGGTTGATGCATGCAGTCCGTGTTTCATTCGAATCATTAAATTAATATAAGGTATTCTTTTAAACACCTTTTGTTATTTTATTTACTGTGGTTCGTTTGCAGTGAGGGCTGAAACTGGGTCGGGTCCAGGTGTCTTTCCGCTCTGATGGCGAAGATGAAGACGATAATTTTCGGCTGTTTGTTCTCAAAGAGTTATTGCTGAAACATTTACAACTTCCTGATTCAACAACACTGACAGCAGCAATATCGAGTGGTAGTGGATTACAAAAGCTATAGGGGGTTTTGCAGCACTTTTTCAACATCAAATGTGTCAGACATCTTTTTACTCATAATTTAATAAATAGTATCGGGTATTTTATACAGTTCTTTCGAAAATAAGATACGTGTACCCACAATCTCTGTGTTTGATCCCTGTTAACGAATTGAGTTCCAGATACATGGTTGAGAAACCTGCGATTAGATACAAAAGATTAATTTCAAGGTCAGTTATTGAGTTAAATTCAGTAAGACGATGTTGGATTGAGAAATAATAGAATTATCAATTTACAGCAATTTCAGTACTTATTGATCTTGAACTCCTTTTACTTTTACTTCATTCGTTATAAAGCGAAATGTATATCAACAGATTGATACGAATAATTTATACAGAATTCCAGGTCACTAATTTCTGAATGATTCGGATGCCTTGCAATACTACTTTATTACATAAAACTGTATTCTACATTTTTCTATTTATTTATTCATTGCTATGAAATTGTTTCCATAATTGCTGAGGAAAAACATAGAGATAGATGAGTGTATTAATAATGACTTAGCATAATAACATAAACTGTCTGCTCCAGAATACTCCAGAATTCATAATATTTTTGTGGAATCTATAACAGGGGTTTCCTACTGGCGGCCCTGCATGTTTTTGGGGCCCGCGAAGCATTCTGGGGGGGGGAAAATTGAAACATGAAATTAGATACTCTTATTTAAGGAAAAGAAGTGAAATCCATGTCAGTTTCGAACACAGTTCATTTGCTAACAAATTTGATCTGCCTTGGTTTCTACGAATTTAGAGCGTCCAATTCTGTTCTATTATACGCCTCCGCTGTGGCTATGGGCTTGAGTTCGAATCCGACGTGAGCTTGGTCGTTAATTCGCTCTTCCCTTCATAGATGGGGTAAAGACATATTGCATCCACTTTTTCTTTGAATCGTAATTCATTGCTTTGTTTTGTTTTTATAACTTGAAGAAATTGGGTAATTTTGATGAATGTCTTAAATCTCCCGAACACCTAAAAAAATACAGTAAAAATCTGACTAAGTTACGGCCCGCCATTAGACAGGCGTGTTCGATTGCGGCCCTCGAACATTTTTGTGTTGGAAACCCCGGATCTATAATATGCGTCACCTTTACAGAATAATGACAAAGCTTTGAAAAGTTGCGATATCAAAACTGAAGATGTTACAACCCTTTTGGACCAACATAATTGGGAAATAACAGTTAAAAGTTATAAATGCTAAGTGTGGCCATCATCTAAAACGGGAACGATATTTAGTCTCATTTCACACATATTTTCAGCATATTACTGAACTTCTGCTACATAAAAGTATTCTTTAAGTTATGACAGGAGTGCAATAAAACGGTAAATAGTCTCACCAAGGCAGAGTGGTTAAGTCACTCGAAATGGTAGACGGAAGGTGTTTGGTTCAAAAACAGGTCGCGTCCGCCGACCTAACCGTTCGGAGTTTTCCGTGGTTTTCTCCGAAACTTAGCGTAAATTCGGGTTAGGACCCCTTAGAAAGACCTCCACGGAGGGCACCGCCTTTCAGACGTGGATTTGTAAGAGGAAGTCGGGCCAAGCATACAAATCCGACATACATGTTACACAAACAAACAAACAAAACGGTAAATATCTGCAACTATCCAAACTCTAACGCAGGGAAAAATGAATTGTGTGTAAGTTCTGTATCCTCAGGATATGGTTTTCGTGTTCTAGAGCAGGGCTGAGTACTTGTGTAGTACCTTTATGTACGATGGACTTTTTATGTTTTATGCTTCTGTATAACTGTTTTTTAAACACATGTCAATCATTACAAATAGCAAGTTATGTATCTGAAATTTTCGAGAGAGAGGGGTGTTTACTTGAATATATCTTTTCCGGCACGCGTTCACAATGAACATTTATAAATTTATAATCCTAAAGATGTTGTTTTGATTCAATATATGCAGAAAGATTTTTAAGTGTTGTAAGTGTAAACCTTTAAATTTGGGTTATTCTTTTGCTAAAACCTTGGATTTAAAAAACACCCTTAACTTACGTAACTTTATACTTGTTCAAAGATGTTCTTCTAAGTAGAACAGCTCTGTTTTTAAGCGAATAGCTCGCATTAATGTCAGCCAATAATGAAAGAGGTATGTGCTTTACTTACCTTGAAAGTATGTGCTTGATGGTAAGTAAAAAGTATGTGCTTGATGAAAGTATGTGCTTACTTTCATCAAGCTGTGCTTTGCTTTGCTTTAAAGCTTGATGAAAGTATGTGCTTACTTTCATCAAGCTAATGAAAGAGGTATGTGCTTTACTTTTCAAAAAGCATTTTTTAAATCTTATACTTAATTCTTTTTAGTCTGAGTATTGTATTTCTCGGTAATTCTGCCGAGGCTATGAAAGATGTCGCTTGCATTGTGTTGCAGTTTCTTTCATATTCGTGTTCTTGTCTTCATCTTGTATCTATGAGTACCGCAAGAATCGAAAGTGTCCATATATATATATAATGCTCAATGTCTTAGACTTGACTAAATTTAATTCCCAGCGACCAAATTTGATACGAAAGCATCTATCCTTTTCTATTAGAGTCGAAAGTCCGTTATGAAAGATAGGTATATCAGACTTGTGCTGAACGAACAATCCGAGAAGCGCTATAAGTAACAAAGAACAATACCAAATAATTGTTTGCGCTCATAGGCATACAACTGCGCAGTAGTCACGGCTCGTGCATAGATTTCTAATCCAGAAAATCGCAAGCAGTCTAACGATCAAGCTAAATTCTCGAACGCAGTACTCAGTGTCATCATAGTTTTACGTGCACGACTCCGTATGACCTCGCTGGGACGATAGGAAGTGGATTAATGGTGCTATACAAATTTTGTTATGGAACTACTTAATTACAAAGCAAGCTAATAAAAAGCATAAAATGAATAAGAGAAAAAAAGAATATTCGCACAGTTCTTTACTTCTAGAAAATTTGTGTACAGAACTTATTTAACGGTGATATATATAAATTTCTCCCTTTGCAGTCATCCTTTCTATTGAGAAAGAAATGTAATTCATGATAACTGGAGAGAATGGTGTAGATACTTGTGTCTTAAATGGAGGTGTGGCATCATGCTAAGTGAAAGATGATTTCGTTGCAACTTTTTCTACCGCTTTTGATTAAAAAATTTGTCAAAAATTAAGTAGTTTATTTTTCTCGAACGTTCTTCTTTTAAACAATTTAGATAAAGACAATCTATTTTCAGTAAAGTTTCCGAGTAGGTAGAATGTATAGTTTTTTGGATGTCACGACGCGGAAAAAAATAATTGATCATTGTTTCGAAAAATCCCTGAAAATTAAAAATTTAAGATAGAGAATCAATTGCTATTGTGTGTTATTATGGCAACGCTACACTAGGGCGATCTGCCAAGGGTGGGGTGCGCATTGGTAGGAGGACTTTCTAAGGGGTTCTAGCGCGTATTCACGTTACATCTTGAGAAAACCTACCAAAACTCCAGACCGTTTAGATCGACAGCGGCGCGATGTGACCCGAACCCGGGACCTTTACACTTCGGCCTTCCACCATTTTCAGTGGCATAAACACTGTGCCATGGTGAGGCCAGATAGAGAATCAAAACTGATTTCGTCTTTTTCAGAATCTAACGAACTTTTTAATGATGCAAAGACAAAAAATGTGATTTATTTCTAAGTGGATACGAGCTCCTATGTGCGAAAAAACACAATTTTTGGACAAAATATTTTTTTTAAATGAAAATAAAGCATCCAAAATTAAAAACAGTGCTCGGTGTCATCAGAATTACACGTGTATGTAAAATTTCAGCTCGAACAGACATTGGTAAGTTGGTTAAAATTCGTTTACAAATTTTGAGCTGGAACGATGGACAAAGGGGCGAAGTTTTAATTAACATTTATGTTATTTTATGCAAGTTTTCCCCCTTAAGGGGATCATTTAGGCCACCTTCCCCTACTAAAAAAACTGATTTAAAGTATGCAAAAAAATCTTTTACATATTTTAATGCAGAACAATTCAAAAGGTAGGTAGAATGAGGAAAAACAAGACGACTGCGTTTTTGCTGCATAAAAATCGTTATTCATGATAACTAGATTTTTTGGATGAAAAAATTTCCCATATGCAACTAATATCCGGGTCAAATGCAGGCTATGCATGCTGTAGTGCTAAAGACTAAAACTTCTTTCAAAATCTTAGAATTACTCACTGCCCAACAAAAAGTTTTTTCCAAGAATTTTTTTAAATCAAAATTTCAGAATCTTTGTTTTTGAATTCGTATTTTTCTGCTTAGAAAACAAAACTTTTTTGACTCCTTATTTTGAAAAGGATAAATTATTGCACTCATCTAAAAAAATAAGATTTGTGCATAAAAATTTACTCTCTGATTTAATTAGCATCATACGCGAATACTTTTGCATAATACTTTTGTACAACGGCATCTTTAAAAGTGCCGCAATTTCAGAAAACCATTTCAATTACTTTTCCGGTTGATAACCCGTTTATCTTAAAAAGTAAATTTACATATTCTTAATGTATTCATAAAAGAAAGCAACAGGTGTTTTCAGGTCAAGAATACAATCGAATGAGAAAAAAAAGTCTTCGTATCTTTGGAAAACTTTCACAGTGCGTGATGATTGGCAATAAAGATGTATATTTGCACGCACCGATGAAAAATCTTGCTTGTTAAAGTCTGTATTTTTATTCTTCAAGGTAAAATCCACATATAAAATTTAACAAATATTAATTACTCTTGTTTCTGAAAAAACTTAGGTGCATTTCCAATAATATTTGCAAAGACATCTTGCAATACGAAGAAATATTTGCCAAGAGCGAAGAAATATTTGAACATTTTTTTTCTTTAACCCTTTTAGATCGTATTAAATAATTTCTTTTTGAATTAAATAATTTTTTATCACAAAATGATCACAAGAGAAGTACTTGAAGGGGTTTCCCAACTTTATATGAGTTATTGGGAAAGTGTTAAAAAAAACTGTATTAAGTAGTACTAAAAGTGAATATATATATTATAAGTGAAAGTATCTATTATATCATCTATACAGTATTTAGTGGGTAACCTAAACTTAGTACCTCTTTTCATGATCCGTTGAAGTTTAAGATCTTTGATAATAGAAAGATCTCCGGTAACTATATGTCCAAAATCAGAATTAACATAAGAATTGTATTGACCACTGGTACAAAGACAGGGTACCTCATCATCGGGTACAAAGTTCCTACAGAAAGAGTTATAATTAAATATCTTTCTACCCATAGGTATAGGGTATTTGAAAGATTTTTTTAGGCTGAGATGCGGTAAAGGGAAAGAGTCAGAGTGAGATGATAAAAGTTTATTGAAGTTAATCATATTAAAAACAGGATTGGAGAAATAAATTACAAAATTGGAATTTAGCTTAGTACTATTGCGATTGTGACCTAGTAAATTGTAATTTAGTGCATTGGCACGAGTAACTATTAAATCATAAAACAAGTGGGCAAAATGGTCAGAGAAAGTATATGAAGTGAAAACTTTATAATACTTTGAGAGGTGTTTTTTCTTTAAAGAGAAAACGTAGGCTCGTATTTTTAGCCAATTATGGTCAACCTCAAATCTTTTATTTAAGGTATATAACTCAGACTGAATGTGCTTATTTGACATTATGTTAGTAGAAGTAGCTTTATGCCTTCCTCGTTTATATCGACTTGTTCGTTTATATAAGGACAAATTTAAAAGGTTATAAATAGGAGTATACTTGGAGGGATCAGATTGTGTATTATAATAATGTAAGTGTTTATTATGTACTATTTGGTTAAGACCATAAGGATAACAGGTGTTATGACAATTGATTAATTGTGATTCGAGGAAAAGCCGTTCAGATGTGTTGGTTTGTATTGCGAGAATTTCGATAGTAACATTTTCAAATCCGTGGGAGTGAAAGTGAGTATATTCTACATTGGTAAGGTGACTATTGGATAAATAGTTTTTTACGTTATTGCGGTGCAGGTTAATGCGTATGTGTAACGGGTTGCGAGTCTGTCCAATATAAGCCATGTTACAGATAGTACATGAAATTTTATATATACAATTATATACTTTGCAAAAATTGTGATATTTAGTACTATTGTCTATTAGATTGATAGAAGCATAAGGGCAAGTTTTGCATTTTTTGGAGCCACAAGAGTTAAAAAGAAAAGATTGCCAATCACTACTGTAATTTTTGTAGGAAGAGTAACTGTTTTTCGATCCATTGTTCCCCTCTTCCTGTAATTTAGAACAAATGTACCGGGCATATGGACTTACATCATGTAATCCACTTTTGCCAGTCACTAAATTATTTTTGTCTAGAACCATTAAGGGTGATATTATACTATATCAGAGTAGAAAAGACACAATTATATCAAAAAGTACAGAATAGGTTACAGTCCAAAAATATAAATAAGAAAAAAAAAATTAATAATTAATAAGAATATCTGGAATAAAGAGTAGAAAAGATCAAATAACGGTAACCAAAAGTAATTACTAACACTGGAAAATGTAAATTGAGAAAAAATCTAAAATAATCAAAATACTGTAACCAAATGTAATAACCAACATTAGGAAAGAAAAAAGAGAAAAATCTAGAATACGCAAAAAACACTGTAACCAACGGTATTACTACACAAGAAAGAGAACTTCCGCCTTCTTTAATGAATGGAAATTTAATATTCTTGCTGACCTTAAAAAAAACTACTTTGTAAATTTAGATATACTAAAAATATAAAACTAAGCAATCAAATAACAGAGCTACAGAATAACTTTATCATTACTTATGTTGATAAGTCTAGCAATAACTACGCTATAATATGTAAGCAGTTATATCACAATCTCTTAGCTTCATCCATTAACAATAATCCAAATTTCAGTCTAACATCTATCTCTGAGATAACATTTAACAAAAAGATCTTAGCTTTCCACAAGTTACTTAAAATCAAGCATGACAATCTAAAATATCCCTACTTAGTGCTAATACCAAAGTTTCATAAAACGCCACTAAAATTCAGAACTGTTACTATAGGATGTAACACTTATAATAATGTAGCAAGCAAAATATTACTAAAAATACTTACTTCTATGCATGATCTGTACATAAAATCTAACACTTCTTCTGTATCTATAGGTAATAGCTATGAACTAAAAAATAAGATTAATGCTCTACACGATGTAATTAATATATCAACTTATGATTTTAAAGACTTATTCAATAGTATACCACTAGACGACTTATACAATATAATATTGAATCTATTTATACATAGTAATAATAATATAACCCTGCCTTCTTACATAGATACTATGCATTTCGAAAATCTTTTAAAGTTCATAATCTATAATAACTACATTCTACATAATAATAAATTATATAAGCAAGTTATAGGAATACCACAAGGTGGTTCCAATTCCAGTTACTTAGCAGACCTATATTTATATAATTATGAAAAAAATTACAATAATCCTTCTCTTATAATATATAGGTACATAGATGACATAATAACAATAGCTACTGACAATACTTATAGTGATACTGACCACCTACCCATAGCCTACCATTCAGCCCTAGAACTAATAAAAAATCCTAATAATAATAGAATAATTAATTTTTTAGACTTACAAATTAGAATCAATGACGATAAGAGTCTATCCTTTAATATATATAATAAAAGAAATGACTTTAATTTTCAGGTTAATACTTTCACTCATTTCACTTCATGTATGCACACTTCTGTGTTTAGAAATATTATCTCTAATCATAAGTATAGAATAGAGTCTCTATGTACCAATAGTTTTAAGGCCAATAACTTAACTGACCTATATAAAACTGCTATAAAATATAATTATCCCAGTAAATTTCTAACTTCCATTTTATATCCTCTGTGTAATCAAAAAAACTGTATGTCCTAATCAGAATATTGGTTGGTGAGGATGGGGTTGGTTGTTGGTTCTTTCTATATTAAAAAAAAAACATAAAATATATATCTATATATTTTATTTTTAAAAAAAACAATATTTAAGAATGGTTGATTACTGGTACTTTTTCCTTTTTATGTGAGTCTGTAACCAATGAAGCCAAACAGAGTACTGTTCTACATAAATATTTTACAATTATATTAGCATAAATAGCAATAATAAATGAATATAATTATTATCAATATCATTACTGTTAAAATTATTTCTACAGTTTTTCTCCATTTCCACAACCTCAACTAAGTACTTCTTAGCTACTGCAGCTAGTACTACGTAAAACATAGGCTAGCTATACTAGTGTAATATTTATTTTATTATTTATTCATTTAATTATTACCATTTTTATTTATTCATTTAATTATTACCATTTTTATTTATTCATTTAATTATTACTTTTTTTTTATTTATTTATTCTTTTCCTTTCCATACTTCCAAAGTATTATTAATATATCATTTTTTATTCACACTCCATGGCATTACTTGTCTATTGATTGCATTAAGCCTTCTCTGATGGCAACATGCACTAATACTGCCTCCATTACTGAGCTTTGATCTTCGTGTCGGTCCACTTCCTCGTTGTTTATTTCTAATAGCTACGGTCGCGCCCCCAAGTTACAAAAGGACCCTAATTTTGGTCAGGTAACTTGCAGAAACCTAGCTATTATTGTTTTTTTCGATAAATTGAAATGTGTGTGCGGTGGCGCCTGATGATAGAGCACACCATTTCAATATTAATTCCATTTTCCGTCTATTTCTGATTACATGTGATTAGGCTTAAAAGCACACCAGTTCTAATTTGGCGCTTTATATTCAATTTTTCCACTCTTTCATTGGCTTAAAAGGCTATGTTTAAATACTTATCCGGTATAAGCTCGTTAATTGGCACCATGTGCTATCTACTTTTTTATTTTTTTATATTTTTTTCACTTTATCATTGGATTATCTTGGGATTTCACTTTACGTAAGTAAGCTATTATATATTATATATATATATATATATATATATATATATATATATATATATATATATATATATATATATATATATATATATATATATATAGATATAGATATATATATATAGTGAAATGACTATGGCTATACTTACGAATCAAGGAATCATTCACACTTCAGTTAAGGAGTCTTGTATCCTTTAAAAGTGTCGAAAATCGAAAAAAGAGATTTCATGTATATGATCTTATATTTACATAACTAATTTATTTACATACAAGTAATTTTGCACATGCATACAATAGAGTTTTCTATTTACATTAATGTCTACAAAAGTTTTCCAAGTTTATCAGGAAGTTTAAAATAATTAGCTGATTAAAAACAACTATTTTCTGTATGTGGTTTACTGCGCGCAGCCTAACAAACGTAAAAATCATTTCTCAGACTCAATGTTTTTTCTACATACACTCTGATAATGCATAATTAAAATGGCCCATTTTTATATCCAACATTATATACCTTTTTAATTTGAAAATAATTTAATTTGTTAATTAGCGAAAAAAATGTCATTTTTTTGTAGATAGGTATGCAACCTCTGCATAATAATAGGTCATTTTAGTTATGAATTATCAGAGTATATGCAGAAAAAATATAAAGCTTGTAAAAGGATTTTTATGTGTATTAGGCTGCGCGCAGTGAACCCAATATGAAAAATAGATCCTTTTAATCAGTTAATAAATTAATTCTTTGTAATTATCTAAGAAAACTTTTGAAAACATTAATGTAAGAAAAGGCCATTCTATTAATATACAAAGTTTCTCACATGTAAATAAATTATTTTTGTAAATATAGGATCATATGCATAAAAAAAAAACTTTTTTTCAATTTTCATCATTTTTAAAGGGTACAAGACCCCTTAAGTTATATATCATTAAGGACTACCCTACGCATATTAATATGCGTAGGGTAGTCCAAAATTCTTATTTTGAGTGTCAGGATAAAATCCCATTTTTTATGTTTAAAAAATATTAAGGAATAAACTATAACTGAATTTGGATTTCAAATAGTGGCAGATTTATAAACATGAAAATAAATAAAAAAGGAGACATAAGTTTTACGCTAAAACATTATCAAAACTTTAGCTATATTTTAAAAATCAGACTCTCAAAATTACAGTAGAAACGTTTTGTGGTTCTATTTAAGTTGAAAAAATTGATAGTTTCTCTAGAACACAAATACACATACAAATTAGAACTTCCTGTGCAATGTACATACAAAATAAAATATATTTTAGTGCACTTTCAGCATATTTTAAGCTTCATAAACATAAAAAAATTTGAGCTCTTTAAAAAGTTCGACTTCACAAAATAGATAACTTTTAGAAAAACCCGTTTATAAAACTTAAAATTTCGTTTAAAAATTACAATTTAGTTTGTTTTCATTTCACTTTTTTCACTAAAACTTTAAACGCACTCTAAAAAACATTCTTGTAATATTATTATGCAGTCCTAATGATTGGCCATTTAAAAAACTTTTCATTATGTAGAAAACAATCACATGGAAATCATTAACTCTACTAAACAGAAAGACAGCAAAATTATGAGAACGTTACAGCTTATTAGCACCTGTTTGTAACAATGTAGCCCGGACAGTGAAAGATACGCTTGAAGACGTTTAATGATTACAACACATATTTCTACAATCGCATAACATGAGATAAATACTCTGATTTTTAAAGCATTTGAAAGTAACTTAGAGCAATAAAATTCTTATTACAGTCGGGATTGTAACAAACCAATTTATACTAATAACACAATTGAAAGTTATTAAATTTTTTCCCAAAATATCAAGAAGTTTTGGATCCTGTTTCCAACAGCAATTCAAGCAAGAAATAAAATGAAATCCGTATAACTTGCTATAACTAATTTTTTGACGATGCACTTACATTTCAACATATATTATTTGAAATAAAACAAATTTCTAACTGTACTAATTTCGGTATCATAGAAAAAATCAGTCTTGACAATGAAAATGCATATTTAACTGCCTACCGGTTCTTTCAACTTGTTTTTCGTTCGATTAATTTATCAGTTTTCAAATAATTTATTTAACTAAATAATGGCTTAGGCTAGAATTTCGATTATAAAAATGAAAAAAATAGACTTTGAAAGTACGATGAACTGAAAAGTAAAAGTTAATTTAAATACATAATTTTTGAAATAACAAATACTATAAAAATAATCCCTCCCAATACATTCTTATTTTTTTTTTTTTTGCCCTTTGTATAATCCAATAATGCTGATTGTTCTTGTATATCTTTGAGCAGTAACTCATGGTTTTACATAAGATTTATTACGTATGAGCTGATTCTAAAATATTTCATGAGAAACAGACTGTACATCATTTCGATTTCATCAAGAAGAGAGTTTTTTCAAATTCGTGAAGCAGATCTGCAGTTAGATCAGTGTATCTGTGCATCTGATACAACAGTAAAAAGCTTTACTGCCTCCTTTCAGCTCAAACTTAGTTTAAAGTGAATATTACTTGTTATTGAAACCAAAACTAACTTTATTTTGGCATGAAAAGAGAAATTATGGATCATTTTGGGAAGTAACTTTCAAATTAATTTTTCAGAGACATATGGATCTGATCATTAAACGACGTGAAAAATACATTGAAGTAAAGGGACATAAAAGTATATCTTAAAGAGTACTATTGAAGTTTTCTTTTTTTTTACCCCCCCCCCCCAAAAAAAAAAAAAAATTAAATGTACTTAAGCAATGCGAGCGTGAAAGACATTCTCTATAAGTCCCAAGATCGAACTCTTTTATGAATAATACAACTCTTTGAAATGAAACTTCATTTAGTGTAGTTCACGTTACATAATGAATAGAATTCTTTTTTCAATTTTCATGCTGTTACAGAAAACTGTTGAAATTTTTAATACATTATTAAAATTACCGCCATTTTCTTTTAAAACATAATGGGGTAGTTTTATAAAAAAGTAAACCGGTCTAAAATTTCTATGTAACCCTTCGATATCCGAATTTTTACCAAATTTAATATAATAACTATTTACTACGTTTTAAAAATAGATTTTGGTTGCAGGATATAGAAGAACAGAATAAAAACGCATGTTAATAATACTGAAACTTCGCGCTAAAATAGCAACGTCACTCATATACAAATTTAGAACTAAAATTAATTTTACAATAATGATGTGTTGCATTTCTGCAACACAATGAGTTAAAGGCTCACAAATAGTAATACATCAATAATATTAACACCAAAACTTTGATCAATCGTAAAATTACAGTGAAAATTAGATAAAGGATGTTTCAATCCTAAATAACAGTTGATACACTGAAATTATTCTTAGAAACAAGCATATTCTCTTCTCTGCTAATCAAGAATTTAATAATGCAAATTCATTCTGTCTCAATGATTTTTTTATCTCACTGAATATTTATCGCATCACAGCATCTTAATGTGCAAGTCATATTTGAATTTGTTATCAATATTATGCCCGAATAATTTTGAAATAGAAATTTTTCAGATATTATCGGTTTCTAATGTTTATATATATTCAATGAAATGTATGCAATTCAATATGTATTATTAAAATTAATATGAACTTGCCAGCAATCTGACATATGTAAACAAGGATTAATAGAAAAACTATGATGAAAAATCCACTATAAAACAAGCTTATACTTAGTATAAATAAGGCAAAATATACTTTCTCATAAAGGATGCCTTTATTTAGGAAGGCGAACTGTATTTTTTATCAGTGTGTGGAAAATGAATTCAAATGTTTAATATGCTTTAACTGAATGAGTTTCTATGCAATTTCTCTATATGTTTTTCAATATTTTGACATACAATTTTTAGATGTTAAACTATTAAAAATTTATTTTGAACATTTTAAATTCCTTAAAATTGGCATGTTTGGTGGACATTTTTGAGTTTTTCACCAAAATCGAGGATCTGACAGAGCATCAATCTATGCATAAATACCACACGCATACTTCGTACTAGATTTTACATGAAAACTTGAAGGCATTTCTTGTGTGCATCTCTTGTTTCTAGTTTCCTTTCTGTTTATTTATGCTTCTATTAATTTCCTGAAGAATACAATTGACATAGGAGAATATAGTTTCACATATATTAGTGTTAAAATAAGTAGTTATTAAACTCATTTAAATTTCATTTCTAACATATTTAGTAAAATATGTTAGAAATGTAAAATGTGAATTAATTAAATAACTTTCTTTTTTTTACTCATTTTCGTGCTATATGTGACACCCGAAACCCAAAACTTGATATTTTCGCTTGCGCTCACAAAAATTCTTAAGCGTTTTTCAATTTTCCTATTTTCAATTAACGAGTATTAAATGTTACTTTCACAAAATGTTTTAATGTTACAAAGTTACACATGGGAGAATTTCACTTTTATACATATTTTTAGAGAAACTGTTTTCAATTGTTCATGCAATTGATGTCGGAAATTTATTCGGGAGAGTATCAGCAGATTTTCAAAAATGTGACTGGGATTGTGTGGTCGGTATAAGGTTAAAGTCAATACTTTCAAGTCGTACACAAGAAATCTGACATTAGACAAATGCATTCGTGCAATAGCAACATCAGATGCCAGAAGTACAGAAAAGAAAATGGCAACACATTCGGTATGAAATAAGAACTTAATTTAAAGAAAGCGATGGAGTTCGAAATTTATTTGCACCATGCACAAGAAAAGTGCACTTTCGACATCGCACTTATATCCCACGAAATTACCTGTTTACTTTTACAAACTCATTAATTACAATATAACGATACAGAATTGCTTAAAAATGTGATGAAAATATTTTAAGCATTCTTGTAATTGGGTGAGAGCTTAAGGAAGCACAACCTAAACAATAATTCTGCTCCCTACATAACATTTACATTTTCTAATTAAATAATATGGAAATTGGATGGAGATTTGTACCTTCCTTTCGAAACCACGAAATTTCCCACAAATAATTTTATGTTGTTGAAAAAGTAAATAATGATTGCAAAACTGTAATTAAATTGTTGATTTCATCTCTAATATTCAATTTTAGTATAATATTTACAAGATAATTTTTTATACGTGTTGCTTAGGTTTTCATGCATTTTTATGTATCTTCCGTTCTGAAAAAAAAAAAAAGAGAAAGAGGACTATGAGGGGGGGGGGAATCTAAACTTAATTCTTTGAAACTTCTTAGACAGGTGAAGTTGTTAAGTTTTTCTTTTATTTTTTGCGGTAAAAAGATGCGGAGTTACTTCAAAAGTAAAGCAGATTTAGTCTTTGGGTAGTTATTTCAAGTACCCCTTTTTTCGAGTAACAGGAATCTATTTAGTCAAGTAAAATGATGGAAATTTTACTTCTCCTACTACGTGAGATATCCCTCTAAAATACTCTTATAAATATATATTCATGTTTCGAAAATACACTTTAACCCTGCGTTCAAAATTGTGACATAAAAATTACCTATGATATCACACAGGATAGATGTGTTAATTTGTGCATAGAAAGAAAAATTAATTTTTCTCGAACATTTAATAATAAAGAGTATTTATTTTATTTTTTAATCATAAATTTAATCTCTATTATCCTAAAATATTACTGAATTGAGGGAGAACTTTTTAAATTAGATCTGAAAGGTTTAAACAAAGGTTTTTCTCAATAGGCCTCATGGTATTTCACATAGAAATAACTTATAAATTTCGTAAAAGTAAGTGCACATTTACGGAAGTTAGATGACGGGCGGAAAGTCGTCAAACAGCCAGAAAAACCGAAATCATAAATACTTCTCAACTTTTGTTGTAAAATTATTAAATACAGGTTTCCTACATTAAATAGCGTTTTTCAAACAGCAATAAGGAATTTCAAGTTAAATCTTTACTTTCGGAAAGAAAAAGGATAAGAAAAGAGTGTAAATGTTAACAATAAAAATTGAAATGAAAAATTTATCCTCATGCATTAATAAAAAGAAATTTATTACATTCACGAATAAGAGTTGTTATCTTCAAATATTTATACTAGAATAATAACTTTCAAAAAACTAAAAATAAATTGCTCAAATTCCTAACTTAAAAAAATTTTCACACCTTTATTTAAAATTTCTAAATATAGGGTATTCCGGGAGAGGTGACAACGTTTCTTCTCCCTTCTCTAAAATCCACGTATTTTCATATATTTTACTTTTTCAATACGTATAGCGTATGATGTGTCTTATAAAAACCTAGTGTAGACCTTTAAAGGAATTTCTTTTATGTTTTCTTTTATATTTACTATGCTCTCCATCTCACCCAGAGTAGTATAGTGTATGATGTACCACAATAAAATAATAAAATAATTATAAATACATTAAATTTATAAACTTTTATTTTCATTATATGAATTTTAAATTTACTTACCTAATATTATTAATATATTGAAATTAAATTTACTTATTTAATATTATTAATATATTGAATTCTTATATGACTTTTAAATGTATGAAAGGTAAATGTGTTTCTTGAATTCTTTATAGATTTAAACACTGTATAAAAATGTTTTTATATACTATGAGTTAAGATTGATTTGCAATAACTTCTTTCTTGCTGTTTAGTGTCTTCCCTCAATAATCGCATGTTACACGTATACACTGTAAACATCTTTCATGAAGCTAACAAGGTACACATTTTATCAAAATCTACTTTTATAGTCTCAATGCGGTTACACCTTATCCCACACATTCGCGTTATCCTTCTAACCGCCTACACAGTCATCCTGAAAATTAAAAACTTCGAGATTGTATGGTCAATGTCTCCCAGTGTGCGGATCCAGAAGGAGGGCACTTTGTACACCTGAGATAAATATATTTACACAAGATATAATTAACTTTACCATAATTATGCCATATGTCAAACAATTCTGAATTGATATTCAAACTTTACACGCCCACCTGAAAAAAAACTTCTGGATCTGTCCTTGACTTCTCCCGACAAAACCATAATCCGTCTCTCCCATCCAAAAGTGGTCCCTCTCTCCTCATCATCTGGATGAGAACCAGAACCCACACTGATTCTACATTGCTGATTTCACTTTGTCATTTTAGGTATGTTTGGAAGTCTACACAACACATGTTCCCCAGAGATTACATTATCAAAATGAGATAGATCTCATCCGAAAACCTTTAAGACGCATTGCACGGGAAATCCTTCAGAGGGTTTCATGATTTTATTTTTTTCTGTTGCCTTACCCAAGGAAAGAACAAATATGATATTTTTGATTTACCTCTTTTAGTTTTGGAGTTATGGGAGGTCAAAGTACCCCTTAGGCGTGACGTAGAAATAATTTAGAGCCATTTTTGCCACTTTACTGGTTTGATTGTGACTGACTTTGAGGTGCTTCAGAGAATTTTTTCTTTTTATCTGATTATATAACTTGAATATTAGCAAATCAAATTAAAAATTATTTCGAAAATAGTCAGAGCCCCCAGTAAGAGACCCCCAAATATCCCCAATTTCATAAAAAATACAGTTTTTCAGAATGCTTTAAATCTTGGCTTTGACGTGTTACAGGAAAAAATTTTTTGCACAGTACAGTTATACATCTTCATATGAAGTGAATCCAATGTTAAAGGTTTTTGAAGGCCCCCCAGGGCCCTTCGGTACGGGGCCCCAAACATGGTCCTTAGCGCTAATTTACGCAATTTCGAAGCATTGGTGCAGCTGGCGTCGACTTCTCACATGAGAACTATTGGCATGGAGATGTCACAGCAGTTTCATATTATGGAAAAAAAAATTTCGAAGGTACAACTGTTTCCAACAAAAATCTCAAAAAGTACCTCTCTATTTGGGACATTCCACTCACATGCGCATTTCGGTGTTCCTTTTAGAGATTCAATAGGCTGAATCAATATTGAAAATTAACTTATCCCGCATATATCACAAATATATACTCCATATATCACAAATAGTTCTTTTACAGAGGCACTCATAAGAATTACATCACGCTCTTTGTGGATCTCTGTAACATGTGAACCGATTCGAAAACTTTTTTCACTGATAGAAAGCTACACTAGTCCCGAGTATTAGAGGCTACCTTTCATGAATGTAGCATAAATCGTTCTTTTACAGGGACACTCAAAAGAATTCTAATACATTACGCTATATGGACATCTCTGTAACAACTGAACTGATTCTAAAGATTTTTCCATTGAAATCTGCAGCATTCCTGAGTAACATAGGCTAAAATTCATGCATGTAGCATAATTTACAGAAACACTCAAAATAATTCGTTAATAATGTCATAACTGTCTCCATTCGCCGAATGTGGAAAAAGAATACTATCTAAATTTATTAACTCCGCATATCCCATGTCTTATACTTAACTTAAAATAAACAAAAAGTAAATAATATTTAAAAGTAAATAAATTTAATCATTTTTGTCTATAGCGCGAGTGTCATCAAACTATTTCCTTTTTGTTATTCATACATACTTCATTTCTCTTTGAATCTAATCCTAAAGCCAACGCTGACGAAGTCACTGGTAGAAGCTAGTATTTAATAAATATGAAAATGTTCTGTTCTGATATAAAAAAATCGATTTAACTGTCACAGATGGGAAAATATTAACAAAATTAAAAGCACACCCGCACAAAAAAAAAAGTCAAACATAGCGAAAAGAAAAAAAAAATGCTTTATGCATGTTCCACAAATTAAATATTTTTATTATACAGCATTTATATTGTTACTGTTTTTAAAATATAATTTCCTCTGGTGAAAAAAAAGTATGTTCATGATATTGAGCTGAGTTATTTGACATCGGAAGGGTTATCGATTTATCAGAACGAGATTTCTACGATGAAATATTTGCAAGCAGTACCTAGCTCAGATTATTCTACTTGGCAACGGCAAGGTGATGCAGAAAGAGTAGTGCAGACAGGATATTTTTTGGTCCAATTGAATTTACTTCAGTTACTCCATTTATCATTACTAATGTAAAAAGTATCAATAGCTCACAATCAACACTATACAATAGACTCTATAATGGAAGTATTTAAATAGAGATTTTTTTCTTTTTTACGTGTTACTTTTTGTTTGAAATGATGTTTGCCGATTTTGTTGTAAACTGGTACAGAAGTCAGAATTAAGTGATCTAGATATGTGACAACTTCTTTTATTCAAAATATTATTTACTTTTTGTTTATTTTAAATGAATTATAAAACATGGTATATGTAGAGTTAATGAACTTAGATAGTAGTTCTTTTCCCCTAATTTGGAGAATAGACAGTTATGACAATACTTTAGAATTATTTAGAGTGTTCCTGTAAATTATGCTACATGCATCAATTTTAGTCTATGTTACTCAGGAATATAGCTTTTAGTGGAAAAATCTCTAGAATTAGTTCAGTAGTTACAGAGATGTCCATTTAACATATTGTATTAGAATTCTTTTGAATGTCCCTGTAAAAGACCGATTTATGCTACATGCATGAAAGGTAGCCTATAATACTCGGGAATAGGGTAGCTTTCTACGTGAAAAAAAGTTTTCGAATCGGTTTAGTAGTTACAGAGATCCACAAACAGCATAATGTAATTCTTATGAGTGCCCCTATAAAAGAACTATTTGTGATACATGGAGGATATATTTGTGATATATGCAGGATAAGTTAATTTTCAATATTGCTACAGTCGATTCAACTTCTAAAAGTAACGCTGAAATGCCCTATGCGTGTCAGTGGAATATCCCAAATAGGGAGATACTTTTTTGGATATTTCTTGGAAACAATTGTACCTTCAAAAAATATTTTTTCATAATATGAAATTACTATGTTGATACTACATTTCCATGCCAATAGTTCTCATGTGGGAAGTCGGCGCCAGCTGTACTAATGCTTCGAGAAATTGCGTAAATAAACGTTAAGTACGTGTTTGGGGCCTCGTACCGAGGGACCATGGAGGCCTTCAAAATTTAACATTGGATTCACTTTATGTGAGGATCTACAACTGTACTGTGCCAAAACGTTTTCTGTATCACGTCAGAGTCAAGATTTAAAGCGTTCTTAAAAACTATTTTTTATGAAATTGGGGATATTTCGGGGCCGTTATTTGGGGACTCTAAATTCTAACTATTTTCGAATATAGAATTTGACTCTTAATTGTATAATTATAACCGTATGAAAAAACTGTTTGAAATATCAACAGCAGCAATATTTTTAGCTTAAAAATGTATCATAACCTTTCAGAAGCAAATAGTGGCATATAGTGGCCCGCCATATGTGGTGTCTTTCGGTGTCTGACTGAGGTAGTTGGGAAATCTGTGGAGATACGTATTTACTGTGGAGATACGCCAAGGGGGGTTGATAGGGGGGGGTCACAACCCCCCATGAGGAATTTTTTGCAATAGAAAATGTATATTCTTCATTCCCTTATCACACACACGTATACATATATATGAGTTAAAGCTGTCGTAACCCCCCCCCCTCCATGAAAAATTTCTGGCTACGCCACTGACCCTATGTATAAACATATATTTCCAATATTTTTTACATTTTCGTTTAAATGAATAAATTCCTCACTTAAAATAAAGGAAAGACTCGTTTTCATCTCATTATTAACCAATAAAAAAATTATTTGCGTGGTAGTAACGTCTGGTTACGGTCCATTGCGGAATCAGTAATCAATTCTAGTTATCATGATTAGAGCCAAGCGTGCGGAAAGAAAGTTATAATACTGATACTCAACATCTTAAACGTGGTTCATTGACACTTTCCTTTTACAGCATTACTAAACTAAACAAATAGTTTTGAATGCTGTTTAAATTTCCAAACTTAAAAAAATACTCATTTTAACGATTGAAAAGTACAGATTTTACAATTCGAAGTGATAGGACGGTTAAAGAAACTTATGCATAAAAGCTTTTCGATATGAAGAAATTACAATATATTTGTTCCATCAAATACGTTAACTAGAAACATTCAAATTGAAAGGTCACAAAAGAAATATAAATATTTAACGTGTTTCATATTTTATCCATGCAACGTAAAACTTTCACTTATCAAGTAACTGAGTATTGTAAACTCTTAGTGTTATAACTCTTCTAGCTCTATTATATTATTATAACTTTATTATACACTCAGAATATTGTACTCCTAATATTATTAAAACATTAATTTATCAACATAATTATTTAAGAGTCAGATGAGTATATAAACGTACGGATAATAATTAAAATACAGGGTTAGCAGGAAATAAGTTGCCAACTTCAGATAGCTCTAGAATGCGTTCTATTGGTCCAAAGGAGATAAAATTTGAACTACGGATAATTCAAATGATGCGCTTGACATTCCTTAAATTAGTACCAAAATTCACCAATAGATGGTGCCAGTGGCGGCTTGTCATTAGGGGCCAGAGGAGCCTGGCTCCACCGGCTAACCACCATCTAAATCAAAATTTCTTCCTATTATGTAACGCAGCTCTTTTAATTATTTACCTTTATTGAAAAAATGCATTCATTTTACTCTATTTTAATAATATACATTAAAAAAAGTACTTAAAAAAGCGATGGTTACGATTTTTCCCTATCTAAACCATGCACGGGGCCATGGCTTGTTTGCCCTGAACTTGTCATCTTTTCTCCGTTTACTGGGTTGACGTATTTGACTTTGAGCACAAAAGAAATACTGGCGCGTCTTTAACTTGGCTTCCGGACGGCTTATTTGGCGCTGTCTTCGGGCCCTTGCATGATTTAAACAACTGTATGGTGAAATTTCGCCAAACGGCATTTATTAACGAAATTTTCTGCTTAGGAGGAAATCATTTTTTATTTGTGTGATCGTATTTTTACAGTGCAGTCAGAAGTTTTTCTGTTTTGTTTTCGTGATTTACGAAATGCGATGCGTAAATGTATTTTATATGTTAATATTGATTTTAAAATAATTAAATCATTTAAGAATCACGGGGAAGCAGCTACAAAGGACATAAATAAATAAAAATTAAACGTACCTGTTTGATTAGTAATAAACTTTTCAATATGAATATGACTTGGTAAAAAAATAACAAAATTTGTATAGTAATTTTGATAATCATTTGCCATTTGAAAAATTTTCTTTACTTAAACTGTGTACATGAGGGGGGGGAGGAAAGGTTGCTGTATATGAATTTTTTCCAGATTTTTATTGGAACTAATACTTTTTTTTCGGGCCCCACCACTGAAACAGGTCACGATCCGCTACTGGATGGTGCTATAACACAGATGGCATTTATTTACATGTATTAGAAATGTGGCATGTCATTTGCGTTACAGCACATGCCAATTAGCATTATTCTTTGGACGGCGAATTCTGCAGGCGGATTAGTTACTTCTCGGAACGTCATGCCTACGTTGCAAGAAAAAGCGCTACTGGTAAAATTGTTCTGCCAGAACCAGCAGAACTCCGTTGCAGCTTTAAAAGAACTCCGTCATATGAAGTGGACACGAAGGGATGCAGTGTCTCCATATGCTCTACAAAAGATGATACAAAATTTTCAAACAACTGGGCATTCTTCCTGGAAAGGAGGAAAGCAAATCCCGTCTTCTAGCGTCGAAAATGTGGCGCCAGCCACATCAGCGGCCGCATGTCAGTGTGAGCGTACCAGCTGTAACCAGCGGTAAGTTATTCGCCCGATATCACCCCGTGCGACTATTGATTGCGTGGTTCCTGATGGGCAAGATCTACCGTCAAAGGCCAGCATCTGTGCCAGATCTAAAGGACAGCAACTGACCCAATGTTTTGGATATTCCTGCAGATTCACTCCGTTAATCTGCGGAAAATAGGGTTCTACGATTAGAGCACATTGTTGAACGTGAAGGGGGACATGAGCAGTTTTAAAGTTTTTTTATATTATTTAACATTTATGGAGCACATAAAATACGTTTATGTGTATTGCAGCGCCACCTATCAGCGGATTGTAGTACTAATTTTTTTTATTTAATAAATGTTAAGTGAATAATTTGAATTACCCGTAGTTCAAAGTTTATCTCATTTGGACCAATATAACGCAGTGACGTGCATTCCACCCAAGCAACCCAAGCAGTGCTTGGGCAAACGAAAATTAAGCACTACTATGTATTGCTTTTAATTTTTGATTTCTGTCACATACAGAAAGCAAAATCTATCTTATTGAATTTACACACATACATTTATAGTTTCTTTTAAAATAAAGAGAAAAGTCAAATGGATAAACAAGCACCGTTTCGATCGCCAATCACGAAATCAACCCATGTGAAAAGACGGCTGAAGGGGGTGTTACTATGGAAACCTGACATCTTCAGAGGACGGACCAATTAAAGACGACCCTCCTACACTTCTCTTTTTCCCTTCTCTGACATGAACCCAAGCAGTGTCCATTTTGCATCGCCTGCATGTGCATTCCGCGATTTTCAAGTACTTTCTTTTATGATTTGATAGACTCAAAATAATTTCATAACCTTATTTTTAAGTTATAAAAATCTTCAGCTTTGTCTTATTTTAGACAACATGGCTGATTGTACAAATGATGTTATAGCTGACTTAATGAAAAATCCGTTTTATAGTAGAACTTTTGAAGAAAAGAAAACTCTGATTGCAAAAGGAAGACCGACGCCTGCATTGCCTAATTTAACACAACAACAAAAAAGCATCACGCGGCATTTTCAAAGTGCTAATTATGAAAGGTGTGAATGGCTTGCTGGAAGGGTTACTGTTAACCAGCTATTTTGTTGGAACTGCCTGCTGTTTAGCAGCTGTGATAAAAGTTCAACTTGGACAACTGGCTACAACAAGTTGAATAATTTAACAAAAGCAATACGAGATCATGACGTGTGAGATATATTGATTTAATCTTAGTTTCAGCGCTTAGTGTATTTGGTAAAGCATTATTAATTTTTCCCAGTGTTTAACATTAATGGTTTGTTTTTAAAGCTATTCAAAAGTCCTGTGGCGTTTATTGCTTTGTAAAAGGAACATCCAACTTAGGGGGCCTGGGGTAAATGCCCCTCTTTCCCCTGCGATAATCAGGGCCTGTTAATAATGTTACTGCTTGGGTGAGTTGTTGAGTCACCGCACGTCCCTGATAGAACGCATCCTACAGACTTATGAAGTGGGCAATTTATTTCTTGCTAACCCTGTACTTGCAAGAATTCTAGATATTCTGGATCAATCCCCATTTTATTTTTATTTTTAGATTCATACTTAAACGTGATATAATATTTAGTAAAGTCTCTCACATAAAGTGAGTATCTTCAAAAATAAAATCACAAGCTATTCAATTTTTAATTGAATGGAAACTATCAAAAGAATTTCTGCAACACACGTGCGCAATTTTAGAGAATCCGTAATAAATTTGTTCAAATTCGTAACGCTGGGCAACTTCCATCCGTTTATACTTAATAGGAAATATGTTAGTGTAAGACTGATAAATAGATACTTAACAGGCGTTGGCGCCAATATTCATTGAAAGAAGAAATCCATAATAAAAAAAGGTAATTACCCTTAATATGTATTACTTTATATCGTGCAGTGGATGCTTAAGCCGATTACCTACACTTTGGCTGTTAGCGTAGCGTGGGGTGGGGTGGGGGGAAGTGAAAGATGACTTGGTGGAGAATGCTCATACGACACTGTCTGGTATTCAAGATACAACCTTCCAAAACATCTACGCAGCTGGCGCTACGACGCTAGCCAGCTACCAGCTACGACGCTAGCTGGTAGCTGGCGTCGGCTTGCTGGAGTCGGTAGCTACGGCGCTAGCCAGCTGCGTCAAAAAAAGGGTCTCTACATCTGTGGCACGCGATGAACGTTTCGATCATCCGCCATCTTGCTGGTAGTTAAGTCGAGCGATGGCAACGGCTGCCCTTTTTTCAGCATTGGGCAATCTATCCAGCTGTTCTCGCGTTCTTCCATCTTTCGGCAGATGTCAGTGCTGTTAAAAATAATCGTGACCATTTTTTTACGAGAAAGGACGTGCTCAAAAGTAAAGGATTCTCGTGGAGCCATGTCACCGCAACTATTTTTATAGAAATCAAATCTATTCTTCGTGACTGGCAACAGTCAAAACTTCAGAATTTGCTGTTCCGAGAGCGGGAACACTGCGCTTTAAAGGGTTAACATTGTAGAGGAATAGGAATAGCTCACAGTTACTGTCGAATCACAATAATCAAGAATAACAAAACTACAACCTAACTTGCATGAAAACACCAGCGTTTTTCTCCGGCGAAGACAATTTTGACAAGAGAAACATTTTTTTTTGAAAGAATAATTCAAAGTTTTACTATAGTTCTCAAATGTAAAAAAGTGCATTTTGTAAATTTTGCTTTTCATTCTTAAAAATCTAGTATTGAGTACACCCAAGCTAAAGATTGGTCTCGATCGATCGCAGGGATTGGCCTAATTTAAATTGACCTCTAAATCATTTCCGCTTGCCGCCTGGGGCAATGGACACGCTCGGCCGGGTGAGCATTACTTGCAAGAGCACCTTTTCACTTTTTACAGAACGCACTCCACAACACTTTTCAAGCTTAAATCTTTTAACAGTGTGCGAAATATATATTTGAGGAAGAAATCTATTTCCATTTTTGGATACTAAAGCGTAAGTAAAAAAAATATATATATATACTCATATCTAACCGATTGAAAAATTGATACTTTTGCTAAAAATTTTGAATAATGTTGTTTTCAAGATTCAAGAATGATTACAATTTCTGCTTATAATTAATATATTGAAATAGCATTAGTAGATAGTTATTTTAATTTATAATTTTTTGATTCATTGCTGGAATACTCAAGTACTCAAGTAAATTATAAACCAGCTTTATTAATTAGTTTAGCTTTAAAGTCATACTGCATATGTGTTTACTTTTAAACACATATGCAGCATGACTTTAATATTCTGATATTTTATACATATGTGCATATCTTTTTTAAAAATGTGTTAGTGTTGCATATCATACATATACCTATAGAAAGCTAAGAGTCCATCTAATCAATTGAGTATTGTTGAATAGCTCAAAGAAAAATGCATTTCAATATATTAAGGGTTCAGTAATTTTGGGGGGAAATGGCTTATGGATGTATTGTGACTTATTCTCTAATACGAATCAGGTCTGAGATCTTAAATAACCTATGTGTTTAACATCTAGGCTACCTTATGGGCTTGGTCGGAGGCTGTAAAGTAGCTGGATTATCTAACAAATATTGGAGACTGGCATTAGCATTTGTAAACCCTCTTCTAGGGTCGACTGTCAGTCCTTCATTAATCTAAACCTGAAGAAATTAAGATAATATTGTAGTATCATGACTAATACCACAAAACAAGAATTCCATAGTCGGCATAGCTGCATCCTTGCTATTAGATATCTAGTAATGAACGGACAGTGAATTGTGCGATTAGCTTAGTGGAAGTTACCTCAATCTATCCATATTCTAACACGAGAGAATTGATTTCTTTTAGCAATCTGTAACTGTTACACAGGCCTACAAAATTTAACTTTTTGTCTGGGGTTTTCATAAATTTATGAAATAAATTTATGTGAATTATAAGAAAGCTGCTACGCTTATTTCAAAAATAATAACCATTTTTATGTATCACGTCAGGATTTTTTACAATTAAGGAACTAAGAAATTAGAATTTGAGCATATACAATTTACGCAACATTCATCAAAATATGTACCAAAAAAATCAGATAAATAAATAAAATCATACATACATATATAAATGTGTGTGCTTGTTTCATAAGGAATTATATTCGAATATATGCGGTAAAATTACTTTTCTTTATCATCAAAAGAACGCTTGTGTGATTTCGAAGCTGATTTCGTGTCTCTTTTTAGCCCAGCAATAATCTGCCAACATATTGACATTCCAATGTCCTTGATAGCGTTTTCCTATGTATTTTATGTCCTAGTAAAATATCTCATCTTGTTCTTAAGTCATTTTACTAAGATTGTCAGGAAAATATTCAAGATGAGAGTGCAGAAAATGTACTTTTAAACTCGTGTTACAACCTAGTTTTTGAAAGTTTTGGAGCCTTTTTTCAACGATCGTTGCGTATTTAGGATCGTTGTAATTTCCGAAAGATTTCTGAGTAACGTCTTTGAAACTAACCCATACATCTTTCACGGCTGATTTTATTTTTTCCTCAACTTTTTCATCCTTCATTAACCGTCTAATATCTGTGCCGACGAACACATCTTCTTTGATTTTACCTTCCCATAAATATGGAAAAACTTCATTTAAATATCGAAAACAATCCCCCTGTTTATCCAAGGCTTTTGCCAATTGTTGCATTAAATCTAATTGTATGTGTTGTGGATGCAAGAGCACTTCTTTTGGATCAACTAAGTTCTGCAGAACTATATTTTTTGATACTGGATTTAAATCTTTTCTTGCGGGCCTTTCTTTCCTTATTCAGTGTTGACCTTTAGTCGGCAATCCCACTCGCATAAAAATCAGGGCATTTTGGTATATCCCACTGGATTTAATGGCCTAATAACATTGATATAATTTTAAAATCCTTACAAATTTTCCATTTAAATTCTTGATATTTAGAAGAAAACTAAGGTTTTCATATGATTCTTTAAAAATTACTAAATGAGCTACAGGAAATGAAGGTAGAACATTATCATTATCATTATTAAGTAAGACACATTTAAACTTCTCTTACTAGAATCAATAAATAGTCTCCACTGAGAGTGATCATGATCAGGGATGGAAAATAAATGAATCATAGTCCAGGAATATCTGTACAGTATACAGGTGAGTTTTCTTGTGAAAAATACTTGGTAAATTCTTTTTATCGATTTCTCTACCAAGAAAATATTGTTTCTTAAGCTAGTAAATTTTTATTTTAAAGTCGAGATCCTAAAACGTGAGCACTTAGTTAAAGATTTAAATCGCTTACTAAATCGTTTAACTCAGCTTGCGTGAATTTTTGTGGCTCAACATCAGTTGCTTGGTTTGTGTACAAGATTTTGGTTTCAACACAGCTCAATACTTGAGAATCAGATGATAAATCAAGCGCTGTAGGAGGTAGAGGCATAGATAAATCTGGACCATGCGGTACAGATCTAATAGCTGGAATAATTTCTGGGTACACAGCATTTACTTTGTTTCTGCTATTGTAGCCTTTCATTTTTGTTCAACAAAAATAGCAATCCTCATGACTAGCTGGCTCTTGTCGCACCATTGGAATAGCAAAACGAAGAGATTTAATTTTATCTCGAGTCCATTTCCGTAAATGTTTAACACATGTGTGACAAACCATAAGTGGGATTCCTGGTCACCAAGTTTCTTACGAAATTAGCATAATATGCATTTTTAATGAAATCGGTTATGTTCTGCTGCCTTTTTTTGACAACGTATTTACCACAGATGTAACTAAAAGAGTACGGGTTATTTATACAACCTCTTGACTTTTCATATTGTTACAAGAAACTGACAAAACAAATGTAAGATATCAATAAACGAACAACGTTCGTTCTCACTAAAAACGTGCGGAAGAAAGTTGCGATTTCTCAGGCAAATAGCAACACATCTATATTTATATTTCACATTGCAGTATTGTATTTTACATTTATTGATGTCATTTTACTAAGAAATTAATTTTTGTTTTTATTAAGTATGTATTTTATTTAATAAATATTACACATTAATTGTATTAAGAGGCACCCCCTCCTTTTTTGTTTTGCTGAAACACTGTGTGTGATAGCAAAAAACTGATGTCATATTTGTGAGCAGCGGGACTGATTTACTAACAAAAAAGTGCAATTCTACAAACCCCAGATTTGTGTTGATCTGTGATTAATGAGTCTCAACGTTTAACTAACAATCTATAAACTTAGGATTTTTTATCTTCTGAAGAAAGATGGGGGGGGGGGGGAATAAGGCGCTCTTTATTTAGCATTTAGTTCTCTTTCTCCTAAATTTAAGGCCCCCACCATGGCCGAGTGGATAAGAAACTGAACATGGGAGACGGCAGAAGTGCGATGGTCCTGCTTACGGCTGTCTGTTTAACGGTCTGTCCTTCTGGTCGGCTTTCTCTAGATGCAGCGTTAATAAGCATTAGAACCCTTTAAAAAGTCATCCGACCGAGACATCCCCCATGGGCATGGGGGTGCTTTAGCAAGCTCCTCCTATAGTCTTGCCATAATAGCAAACTCAAACTCATAAATTTAACAGATATTTAACAGAAATGTATAATTTCTGATAATGTATGAGTTAGACGTTTTGAAAAGCATGTGTGTGTGACATTAATTGTTATGTTACATTAAATGTGCATTATTTGAATTCCCATATTAAATTTACAAACCAGACAGGGTTTATTTGCAGTAGACGCAATTCATTTATTTGAGTACATATTCATGTTTTTGTATACAATAAATAATTCACTATTTAATGGTTCATAATATTCATAATAGATTTTTTCTTCTTAATAGCCCAAATGAATATTTTAAAGAGTAATGATGTTTAAATATTTGGTTTTCTTAAAACAATCTTAAAATAACTTTAAAATTTAGCACTTTCCTAAATAATAAAATATACTAGCTTTACTTCATATAGAGAAAAAAAAAATGCATGAAATTTAATATAAATGAAAAGGATTATAAATGGTCGATTTCAATATTAATGCATAAAGGAGTATTTAAAAAATTACAGAATATTGCATTAATTTGTGTACGCTTTTCTAACATATTCGATGATGACATATTTCTTGTCATCATATCTTGTCATGACTTGAATCACCATGTTTTCGTCAACTCAGTTAAATTCAAAATGCAGGATACAAGAGGAAAGCCATTAACCATTTAATTATAGAAAACATACTCGTTAGCTTTCGTCAAATATTTGTTCTTCATTCTTTTTTTCAACGTTAATTCATAGAAAGTACATAATTAGTTTTCGCAAAGGTCTTTGATCGTTGTTTTGCCGTTAGACGATGCTAGTTTTAAAAAATATCTATACAGAAAATGATCCCTTACAACATTTTTAAAAAATATTTATACAATCGGAATTACGTGATTATGTTCACCAAGTTCCTATTTAGTGCAGTTTATATGCACACTCAACTAATAAAGCATGTAAGTACTTTAGACAACTCCTTCGCTTAGTTTGCATAGCACTTTTCACGTATCTGAATTTATTTTAATCAAATATAATAATAAAGGAAGTAGTAGAGAATTCAAATGTCATTTTGATTGATGTATTTTACGAAATCGAAAGTCTTATTTGTAAACAAATATCAGAAATTCACCTTCTGCTTATTCATATTCCTCGGCGCTCTAATTATTTTTCAGTTAAATTAATATATCGTACGATAATAAATTAAAGTACTAGTCAGCTAGATGAATCATTTGTGACATAAGCTAATCTATGGAGGGAAATAACCTCAATTAATTTTGTATATACATATGTAGGGGAAAGTGGTCCAAAATGATCCTATTGGACCAAACGATCCACATATATTTTCGAAATAGGTCGCGCTATCCATCGGTTAGCTATAAATTAGCTGTGCTAAGGGAAGAGAATCAAAGGTAGTATTCAAGCGGTCATAGTATTGCGCTTCTAAGTAGTCTTTTTCGAAAACTTGGATTTTATAACATCTGTTATAAGGTAAGCACTACTTTTCTTATTTAATTAGATACCCTACTAGCAATTTTGTTCGGGTTACCATCGGCCGGCTTCGTGGCTGGTGGTAGCCCGAGCAAAATTGCTAGTAGGGTATGCAGTCTTTCATGTGCAGAAATATGACTTGGTTTACGGAACGGAGTATGCTTTTAGATGGGAATTACACTTGCTAAGTTTGTTATGGTTCACGGCGTTATACAGTAATATGACCTAACTGGGCAGCCATATTGCCGGGTAAAATGATCCGCCAACTAAAGAAACTCCTGCACCAGGTATTAGCCATCAGGGCAGGTCTTCAACCGTTCTCAAAATGCGTTACTCCTCATTACATTATTTAATTTTTTTTTCTAATGGCCGGCCTCTGCCGTGAAGGCTTTGGCCACAACAGGCCGGAATTCTTAGTCACTTTATTATGGGGGCACCTAGTAGGTGGACCAACGTCGCCCCCTATGAAAGGACGGACACAATGACAACTACGCCCGGTCGGGGATCGAACCCCGGCAGACGGGAGTTGAACCGGAAACCGGAGTACGGTGCTTTACCCACCATACAACTCAGTCGGCGAAATTAAATTATTCCCGCATTTACTGTAAGCCTAAAGCTTATTTTATATCATTATGTATAATCATAATTACTTTTACATCTTTTAATTTGCACATAAAGACGATTTACAGTTATTTTCAAATGAAGGATCCTTTTGCCCTTTGGTTCGGGTGACATGATCCTTTAGACACTGTCCCAAAATTCTATTTATTTTTCATCCCTCACTGTGCTTTCAAAATATTATTAAAGTATTTTTATGATGCAAATTATAGGGTAAAATATGATAGCAGAGGGCCAAAGTTTTCTTTAACTTGTTGGGCTTGTTATGTTATTTTATACAAGCTTTCCTCTTAAGGGGATCATTTTAGGTCACCTTCCCCTACGTTCAAGATTGAAGTATTTATATTTCATTTTAACTAAGGCAAAGTGCATAAATACTAATTATGAACTGACATATTTTTTTCTTATTGATACAATTTATTTGATAAAGCTCTTTCTAATGAACATAGATTTATTAAAATAATACAGAGGAAAGTTATCTGGACCATCTGGCAAGGCTTTTTAAACTACGCTGTTGCTAATTTCATAGACGTACACTTTAGTGGATCTACTTGTGGTACATTCCATGAAAATATGTTGAGCAAATTTCGTTTATCATTTATTAATTCTCATAATAAATGGAAAAAAAGAAACTTTTGCCAGCATGCATAGTTCTTTCAAAGATGAGCTTTATCTCTCATCGCTTACTGTCGTGCAAAATGATGTTCTTTATCAATAAAAACCTTCACCTCTATTTTCTGTAACCTTGTTCGAAAAATCTTAGCCATTCTAGTGAACCTATCTGTTATAGAATCTATGCGTGCAGCCAACAATTATCGGAATTTTTTCTTGTAGTCATCGGTGCTTCCACTGTCTTTAGCAATCTACTGTCTTAAGGAGAAAGAAGCCTGCGTGTAAAAACCTCTTGCAAGAATTTAGTGTCAATTATCTTCTCTTTTCGTGCACGTGCAGAAAATCGGAAAATCTTGCAATGTCTAAGTGTCATGCAATCTTAGTTAAGATATATTCTTATTCTAACTCAAAATATATATAAAACTGCTATGTCAAGGTTTTAGTTCTTAACATTCCCTTTAAACGAGATCGTCACCTTTATTAGCTTAGTGAACCACATTGTTTAAACCTACTTTAATTCTTCAGCGAGAGGTTTAGTCTTTCTATTTTTTTATTCAATTGTGAAGAAAACCTTTTTGTCTGTTTCTGACAAAACGGTCAAGATTTTAAACCCTTAAGGTCACTCTGTGCTCATAAAGAGGAGCCCATGGTTGGTGCCACTTGTCCAAATTTCTTTTTTATGCTTGGAACGTCACACTGGATTTTAACTTTGTCAAAGATACTTCACCTAAATTTTTTGAATAATTAAAAGGTAAGGGATATTTTCCGTTTTTTTATTATTTTTTTTATTAGCTACAAATCATCTATTAAGTAAGTTATGCTTAAAAATATGAATACAGTATAACAAACACAAGACAGTAACCTTTAAAAATTTAATAAAAATGAAGGACTCATCGAATTTCAAACAACATAGAGTAGCGGTGTTCGATTGAGTTTATTTAAGAGATAAAAGAAAATATGTCGAGAAGCCTCACGATGGTATAGTGGTTATGTCACTGGAAATGGTAGATGGGGAAAGTGTGAAGGTCCCGGGTTCGGGTCCCATCGCGCCTCCGTCGACCTAACCGTTCAGAGTTTTCCGTGGTTTTGTCCGAAATTTACGGGTTAGGACCCCTTAGAAAGACCCCCACAGAGGGCATCCCCCCTCTTGTGTTGTCCTACTGACGGGGATTTATAAGCGAAATTCGAGCCAAGCACAAAATCCGATATACGTGTTCACAATAGCATGTCGAGAAGCAAAACTTAGCTACGTGATCTTGTTTTTGCCATTAATCAGTAAATTGGCATTGAAACAGCAAGTCTTAATTAAAAGTGGATTATCAGTAATGAAGTATTCTTTGTCAAAAATTGAAACCAAGTTACTATTCTGAAGGTAATTTTTCATGATTTATGAACTAATTATTTAATTTTCAATACAGTTACTTAGATACATAAAAGCTGTATTAAAATTTAAGCTATGTAAAGTTTTAAATAATTTCATAATTCATTGCGTGATTTAATAATAATTTAAAGTTTTAACACTAATAGTAATTTTTTCGTTGCTTCAGGAGTTTGATCGATTATTATTTAGTTTAATTCATACACACATTCATACAAGATGCTCATTTAGGATGCAGTCGTACAAGATGCGTAATAATTTATCATATTATTTATTAGACAAAATGTGTTAAATCACGAAACCGTCAAATGTAAGTTTAATTTTCTGAGAATAATTAAATTTAAATGAAAAAATAAATTAGGTAATTCAACAAAAACTAAATTCCAATCAAAATTAAAACCGCGAGAGATTTACATTTAAAATATAACGAATATGATGGCACTTTGTGAAAAGAGAAAATAAGTACAATCACAGAACTTCCAATAATTTTAATTTTAACATCCAAAGATATTTTTAGATAACACAGAAGAAATGGAAAGACTCAAAGATTACGGGTTCAGTTACTTTACTCTAAATTGTGATTTTGCTTTCTGTGTGAATTTGGATGTTCTCACGCAATAGAGGACAGAAGAACACTTTCACTCGTACCCAGGCTTCAAATGTTCTCACGTTTTGTTTTTTCGGGGATTTTCTTGATACTTAACATTCCGTACGTCATATTTTATCCTTCAACAAACATGTGTTCCGAATTATATACCGATGGTCACATTATCTCACTGCAGTGGAACAACTTCCTACAATCGTCCAGAATGAGGCGATGCAAAATATCCACCCAAGTACTTCATACTGAAAAAGAAGAAACGCGTCACTGAACAGGAGCACGGATTTATCAATAACACTACCCCAATATAAGTAGCAGTCATTTTATACATATCTAAGTTCATCCGCGCATTCTGAGTTTGATATATCACCTAAAAAGAGCAGGTTAGAGGTTGTATACTGCGCTTTCTGTTTTAAATAGGAACTAAAATTTCACGATAGCCTGCATTTATTATTTGAATTTTTTCTTTTTTTTTTTTTTGGGAGGGGGGGAACTTTTGACATGAATTATGAGGTAATGCACAACATACTTGCGATTTAATGGAATAAATCCAGCAAAGTTATAAAAGAGTTTTTCTTTTTGTCTTTTTTTCCCTAAACTTAAAGAGAAATGTTTGTTCAGGCAAAGTATTTAGCCATTATAAATTGACTAGTGTTGCCTAAAATAAAACTGCAGAAATTGAAAAAGGATGTTTTATTCCTATAAACTTAGTATTAAAAAGCAAGTTTTCTGGTAACAACAAAACGTTTTTTAATATGTACACAATTATTTTCAAACGATTTCTTGTTTTAGTTGCTCAACACAAATGGATCAACATTAAATATTCTTTAATAAAGCGTTTGTGTTACCTTAATGCGTTGATTATATTAAAAAATATTTCAAAACAAATATGTTTACCGATTATTTAAAAAAATAAATATTTTGTTGGCCCGGTGATCAATAAACCTTTTACATATTTGTAACCTTGTAACCTTAACCTTGTATATATTATAATTTATGTAACTATGAGCAGTGTACTTTTGTCAAAAGGCATAAAAGTTCGCAACAAACTTCATTGGTGGAACATCTTTTCTAAAGTTACAAAGTACAAAAACCATTAAATATCTTTTGTAGAAAAGTGGAGTAAAAATAAATTTAGGATCTGCAATATAGTACACAGCGCCAGCAAATCTGTGTGACAGTAAAACTCTCTAGCTGAACTGGTAGCGCTATGATAGCATTTGCTCTCATTATGAAATTGATCTACATTTCCGTATATGCGATAGTCTTTCAGAAATGACAGTGACAAATGTGACAGCTCGTCTCGTATACTTTGTCAGGCTGCCTAACAGTAGTGTTCAGGGTTTTCTTCTTTTTGACATGAAAATATGGGGAGAGGTTTTCCATGATAGATATATAAAATAAAAACAGTTCTTTAAGTAATATTTTCTCGTTTTATTTTTGTAAATCTTCTAATAAATCTACTAAATTCACATTTGTGTTGAATTCCAAGTTCAATCCCGGTCATCCACTGTTTTTTTTCTATTTGGTTCTATTTGTGTTTACGCAAAGGATGTGAGTTTAAGGGATGATGCCTCTGCGAAGGTATTCTTAAGAAAAAGAACTTTTAGAATTCTTTTAATATTAAATAAAACTATTTAAAATTCCGGACAGCTAGATACTAAGCTTGAGATGTTTCTAAAGTGCTGCGTAGATACACCTACCTACACCAACAAGCTAACAATTAATGTAAACATAGCTTTCATCCGTCATGTTTTGTACAAACTCGTAGACCTACAGGTTAAACACTAATTTGAAACAAAACTCACATTCCTAGACCCACAGGCATAAGCGTAAAGTTTTCAAAATTATTGGGGGGCCGGGCCCCACAACCACATATATTCACGTCAGTGGCGTATATGTGAGTTGCAAAAGTCGTAACCCCCCTCCCATGAAAAATTTGGCTACGCCACTGATTCACGTACATATAACTTACTCATAGTTGCCAACTACTACGGAATATAATTAACCACTTTTCTACATGATTTTTCGGCTTAAAATATAGCAAAATTTTTGTGATGCGCGCGCGAGCTGGTTACTATTTTGAAAAAAATAATTAAAAAATATACTGTTTACAAAAAGTGGTTAGTTATATTTCGTAGTAGTTGGCAGCTATGACTTACTATATATAAGTGTAAATTATTGGAGGCGCTCGATCTCTATGGGTCCATAAAATTCTACACCAATGTAAGGTAAGTATCCATGTTAGTATCTTCCTACCATGTTATAAGTTAAAAATAGACGCAAAGTAAAAAATCCAAAGGAGGAAAAAAAAAACATTTTCGATGAGATAGTGCATTTTAGACACATCTGAACTTTTCTTCATTTCATACTTTACATTGCATAATCTGATTTTAATTAACCAGAGGCTGGCGAGGACAGCTTATAGTAACATTTTGTGTTACAGGGCGTCACAGTGAATACTAAATCATGATTGAAATCAAAAGAAGAAAATTTTTATAAGTAAAGCTTTTTTTTAAACATTTGTAAATGGCGTGAATACTTTTTTTATGTTAGTATAAATTAGTTTTCTGTATTTAGTGATAAATTATTGGGTGGGCTCAGCCCCTATTCACAATTTATTGGGGGGGCTCGAGCCCCACGGGCCCATATAACTCTACGCATATGCCCACAGGTTAACAGTTAATGAAAAACATAGCAGACATTCGTTCTGAAAAGCATGTAACCCGTGGCACTTATCATGAGTTTGGATTCTAATTCACAGAAATTTACAATCAATCTTATTCTTTAGGTCGGTATTAGTATTCAGAATATATACACCAAAATAATTATATTATCGTAGATTTATCGACTGCGTTTATGAAATACCCCAAAACCGAATTTATGTATTTCAGTAGAATAATGGAAACTTTTGAGACGTGAAATATTAATTTCATGTTATAAACTAGAATTATCTTTACAAAATATTTTCTTCCGTTCAGAGAGCGGATTGTTTATTTAACGGTGTTATTCGAAAAAATCATGTGATTTTGGTACATAATTACAAATAAACTAATTATGCCAGGCACTTCAAAATTTTGAAACTGTCTCTTTACAAGCTGTATTACATACTGCGAAGACAGGCCAATCTGTATCAGTTTCAATACTTTTAGAAAAATTCTTTAAAATCGGAAATTTTCGCAAAGCGTGTCACTCTTCGAAAAATCTTGCAGCTCAAATCCATGTTTAAGAATTTTTTCTGAAAATTTCACAAAAGCCACAGCGTTTACGCTTATCGTAGTGTGTAAAACAGCTTATGAAGAACCATCTGGAATTTTTTGAAGACCACGGTGCTATTAGTTTATTTCAATTTGTGTACCAAAACTAAAAACAGAGTTCTTTTTTTTCGAAGAACAGCCTTAATGCCTTAAAAATAAGCCAGAACTTGATTGAGGCAGCAGTGCAGACGGGGCAGCTGCTCCGAGCCTCTACGTGACGTCACTTTGCTATTTGTTAGTAAACATGCTACAATCCTATTTTCTGGGAAATTTATATGCTGAAACGTGAACAATTCTCTAAATTTATTAACAACAATTCTCTATTTGAATTCTTAAAAAATTAAAAGTTTTTTATGCTATTAAGTTCGCGCAATTTTACATTAAGTTCTTGATTTATTTTGATTTTCTTGACTCTTAGATAACAAGAGGATTTATTACATTCTAGTTGGCAGTTTTCATGTAATTATCTTAAATAGTGTCTATTCTCTCTCTCCTTCCATTTTAAGAATAACTTACTGACAAATTAATTTTTTAAAACAACTTAAATAAAATCAAGAAACTCGTTTGAGTGATATAAAATTACTGATGCGGTTAAAGCTGCATTTATCTTTGTAATCTGACCAATAATCAGATACAATTCTCTTCGAGTAATGCGAAAACAGAACATATTATTTGAATAAAAGAAGGATAAAAACTTATTGAAATTCAACAACATGTAAGCACTGTTTCATATGCGTTTATTTATTCAAAATTTTAATGTCTTCTTCTTTGAAACAGAATAAAAAACTAATCAACATTTTAGTTCCTTATTGCAACTAATATTTTATTTTAACGGGTACTGAACATTTCAATTATTCCGCTTAGCTTTTAATAACGGTTAATTTATTTAGGAAATTAGATACACAGAAATATTCAGTCTATGAAAATTGTACTGTAATGCACTACTTGTGCACACTGAAAAAATTTTGTAACTTAACGCGCAAGTTGTGGTGTAGTTCCTAGTCATTACGGCGCAATTTGATGGTAAAATACAGCATATTTTGCTGTAATTACTAGTAACTGCAGCACAATGAGCAGATAAAATTAATGCAAATTTTTTCAGTGCAACTACTTCTATCTACTACACAAAGTGAGGGTATAAAAGTGACGCAAATTATTTCGGTGTGCTTCAGTTTCTCGCTTACTTTTCTAAAATACGATTTATTATCCTTAAAAAAGGTACATTACAGTGAATTTTATAAGAAAACAAATTACTCATGAAATCGAGAAGGAACAGTTTACTCATGCACTCTCGTAGAGAAACACCTAGATATATTTTAAAATAAATATTATTTCGTCATTAGCACAACTGTGAGTTATTAGCACAATTGTGTATTAGGAAATGTAATGAGCAATAAGAAAAATACCTAACACATTCTTTTACAAAACTGAATCCATGCTTTTAAATATGTAATTTTGTGAGCATTGACAAGCGTATTTGATAGACGTTAGTGTGCCTTAATTAGGCATATATAACTTTTATTTGAGGTTTGTTTGTTTTGCAAATTTTAAGATTCGTGTTACTTCTATGATAATTGTTATTTACAGGAATATCTTATTATAGTACCGAGTGTAAGAATGTACCCTAAGCGAAAAAAAACGTCAATTATTTAGTTTGTCATCTAAGTGAGGAAAGATTTCAGCAGTAATTTTAGTTTGGACACGAAAAATACTGTTATCCGATTAATTTTTTTCGAAACAGTTTAAGTCGTTCATCATAAAAGTGAAACAAAAAAAATGAGCAATTAAAAGGATTTGAAATATTTATATATTTATTTTGAATATACGGGGGGGAATTTTGGGTTTAGCAGTATTCTCTAAAAGAATATAAAATGGCAGACTCAGAATACCCTGCAAACTAATCGCTTAGTTTTTCTATGCTGTGAAATTGTTACAGAATTTCTTTTTTTTTCAATCATATGGAACTAATGCTTGGCATAAAGAGTCTTAATTTCCGAAACGTGTATAATAATGCCTCTACCATTTGACCTAAATATCTACACTCATGTAACTTATCCCTTTGACCTTAAAGATGTATGTTTTTATTCTGATAAAACTGAATTTATATTCTTCGAAATTCAAACAGTTATAGAAACACCAAAGCACTTTCTAAAGCTCTGTAAAGCGATATATTTCAGATACAGTTTAGTTAATTTTAAATTTTGAAATATTTTACTTCTTTAAAAGATATTTGTACAATAACTTTAGTAATTTTCAATAACTCGTAATATTAAAAACAGTCTTAAAAAAAAGAATGATAAATTTACTGGAACTAAAACGGAAAATAAAATAAAAAAAATTTCTATACAAATTTCTACAGAAATTTACAATAAATTAAGTTGTTAGGAATTTTGTATATTGGGTTTTTTAAGGATGGGCACTTGACCATTAGTCATTCGCCACTACCTTACTAGCACAGATGGCCACAAAACAGTCACTGTGACGCGGCAAAGAATCACTGTGATCATCGAGTGTCACAAAATAGTCACATTGTGACTGGTAAGAGAAGTCATTGTGATGTCACAAGGTGACTGCTCATTCTTGTGACTTACATCGATTGTTTTTTTCTTACTTTTAAATTTTACTCGATTGTTGTAGTATTTAACTAGCAATTTTTTATAATTATAATCTTGTTTCGCGAAAATTCTGGAGATGTTTGTTTGAATTTATTTGAAAAATTATAAATTACTGAATTTTTATGGATTGTAAAATTCATTTGTATTTGCAGCATTTCAAACCTCGTAAAAATATCACACTTCATAAGATTGTTTCTATCAGCGAAAAATATTTAAGGAATTATTAGTCTTTTTTGTCAAAAAAAAAATGAATCTGAAAAGTAATTTTTGGAACGAAAAAGAAAGAAAAAAGATTTTTGTATCGGGGGCTATTTCCGAAAAACTAATTTATATAACAATTTATTAAATTATTGAAATTCATCAATAATTGGAAAATATACCTCTAAGTGATGTATCGAACCTTAGCAAATTACTAGCATCCATACATTAAAAAATGATAAATAAAAACGTTCAGACTCTTAGCAATAATATTTTAAAAGAAATAAAAGATTTTCAAAAATTAATTTACATATTAATTTAATAATAATTGTATTTTTCCTCTAATTATAAAGTACGTCGCTAAAATTTCAGTTTTCAAAGCTAACATTTGCAATTAGTTAACTTTTAAAGGTACTGTTACAAGGTTGAATGGCGTAAAGCGAGCGCATTCTTTTACCATCTAGCTGATCTGGGTACGAATCTCTTCGCAGGAGCCAGAATCCCTGGAAGAGGTTCCGTATATTCAAAAGATATGCCGGCACCACATTCTTTTCTTCTATTCGGTTCAAACTGTTTTCTGCTACTGGTCACTATGTGGTCACTTTGTGACCCCACAACCTGGTCACATGGTGACCATCACGAGAGTAGGACATATCGACCTCACAGTGACTAAACATCCACGTTATAGTGACTGCTCGTGAACGGATTATGACTGTCACTTAGGGGTCACTTTGGGTTCACCGTGCAGGGACTTAGGCCCAAAGTGTTGGCCATTTTATTAAGGACATCCAGTAGGCGGCTAATGTTACCCCAATGAATGGAGAGACAATTTAGCATCCAAGCCCAAGCCGGTATCGAACCCGGACCCAATGTGTGATTGAATAACTCGTTACCCACTGCACCATCCGGGCGACTGAAATGTTTATAGTATTAATAAAGCTATATTTTATCTTAAAAGACGTTTAATAATTTTCTTTTCCAATGGGAGAGTTTTTTTTTAATTTACTTGATGAACTAACAGTATAGAGTATTTAAGTCTATAAACACTTAAAAAGTAACAGAGACACTAATAAATGTGACACTAATAAAAAAAAAAAATAATAATACATGCTATCACTTCGAAAATATTTAACGTTTGTTATAGTAGCGATTGCACTGTTCTGCATGAAAATAGGTGCCGACTTCATTTTTACAAATTACAAAGTAAAATGCCCGGCTGAATCCGAATATGACACCCATTTTGCCCCATCACCAAGGGCGGATCCAGAAACTTTTTTCGGAGGGGGCGCAAATCTTGAATACTCATTTTATCTAGTGTAAAGCCCACTTAATATTGCTGACAGCCCCATTTATCTAGTGTAAATATATTTTTCTCGGAGGGGGCGCGCGCCCCCTGCGTCCTCCCCCTGGATCCGCCTTTGCCCATCACCCACCGTTTTTAGTACCCCTTCCCCTTACTTTTACCACTGTTCTGTAATTTTATAGCGATGAATTTGGCTTGGAGCATAGAGTTAGAAATATTAATTAATAGAGAGAACATATCTATGTTTCCACTGAGACAAAAATAATGGGAACCAGGGATGGAGCAACCACTTATCACAGCTTCCGGAAAGATCAAGATTGGACGATTCACCCCTTTTCTCCCGGGCTAATCGTCCGGAAGCAATCAAGTTCAATGAGATAGATGCCTGTTTCTCTAGCGAAAAAGTGCCGGTACCGGTACATCGGGATCGGGACGCTGGGACATAGAGATATGAATACAAGGAGACGGCATTAGCGATCTGACAGTGAAGCCGAAACTGTAACCCATCTGCCCTATTGCTTAGGCTACATTCCAATATGACTGTGTTATTCTATGGTGACAGTTCCAATTTTAAAGAAGTAATGCGCCAAGAATAATTATGTATTTGACATAACTGTAAAATTTTTAACTGCAGAATACTGAGATTTTGTATTTAGAACTATTGCAACATATAATTGTGCATCTTTACTTTTTAATCCGTAAAATCGTGCATCTTTCACTGTTATTAAAAGAAAGCAACAAAATAATCCGCCATACTTAGTCCAACACAGTTACTTCATTTCGTCCAATGCTGAAGATAGCTAATGTCATGTCTTTGTATTCATATCTCCATGCGCTGAGACATCTCGTTGCTCTACCCCTTACATTTTTGTCACAGTCGAAACATAGGAATGTCATCGCTATTAGTTATAACTCTATGGTTTGGAGAGGAGAAGACAGGATTATTTCAACCGTTAAATGTCTTCTGAGGAGCTACAGGGGTGAAAAGTTCTAAAACAAGAACATTTCTAGCAAGGGGGAGATTTAGGGGAATTATCCGCTTAAATTAATTAAAAGAAAATCATAAAAGTTATCCGTTCCTCTGGAGGATGGGGGATTCTTTTTTTTTTTTTTTCCTAACCCAAATACCCCGAGTAAAAATGTATAGCAGTAATATGGATAAAAGCGAATGAGAGGGGGAGATACCGAAGCCCTGGCAAGAGTTTGGAATTTCACCTTTCTACATTGCCGCTCTGAATGACTCCCACTCTTTATGTTTTGAGTAGTAAATCTTCTGTTTTGACATGTTTTAAAGTTCGCTTGCTGGAAAAGACTATTTCAACACTTAAATTCAAAAATATGATATAAAGTTTTAGCTAGGCCTTAATGAAGGAATGAATTTTCGTGGGCCCCCTGATTACACTTTTTAACGATTCAGCTTTCATGGAACACCTGAATCGGAAAGAAAAACGATCATGGCTTGCCTTCAAAACACATGTGGGAACTTTGGGGGTGATTTAAAAAAATTGATTATGTCGCTGAAGTCGAAAATTGCTGTCAGCATACAAGGCCATGCAACATGTCGTTTAAAGTGCATTTCCTTCACCCACACTTCCCCTGGAAATCCCTTGAAAATTCAGGAGCAGTTTTGGATGATTACGGAAAACGGTTTCATCAACCATCGCTCATTTAGACAGCAGATTTTTAGTAAGTAATTTTCATTGTTTCTTTTAACTAAAGGGGGCAAATCCCTCCCAGATCTTCCCCTGCTACAAATGCCCTTATTATAGAACTTTCTACCTCGGTAGTCCTTCAGATGTTAAAACAATTCATTTATAAAATGAGAAGACATTTAAAGATCCAAATACTTCTCCCCCCCCCCTTCCACACCAAATTCATAACCATAAAATTACCGAACAGGGGGAGAGACATCCCAAGAAAACGGTGGGTGGTGGGGCAAAATAAGGGTCATATTTGAATTCGGCAGGTCATTTTACTTAAGAATCAGCAGGGTGGTATCGGCTCTTTTTTTTCTTCCTTAGAGCATCAGACATGGTATTTCAAATTGATTATTTTCAACAGCACGGAAAAACTATCACTTTCAGAAGTTGTTTAAAACTGGACGTTTCAGTAATATGACTATATTTTTCCCTTGCCTTTAGAAGTGCTGCTCCGCGATAAGACGCCACTTTCAAATCACTTTTTATTTATTTTGACAAAATCAAAAAAAAACCATTTCCTTTTTTTTTTAAATTATACATACGAAGTAAGCATTTTCTTCAAGTTATGTTTCTTTAGTTCAGTAATTCAATAATAACTCTATTACAGAAAATTACTTTCGTGGAAGAAATATTAAAATACACTGAAAATGTCCCTAGTGTATAAATCTGAGAGAGCGTACATTTACTATTATATACGAGCTTTGCTTTATTCATTTTTCAGTTTTGGAATTATTCACATTAATGAATACCTTGATCTGTAGTATTGTCTGCGAACAGCCCAGTTACATTATCATTATTTAATGAATGAGGGAAGAAACCAGACAAACTCGCAGACGCTACAAAAATCACAACGAGTTTTAGACTTTTTCAGACCAATTATCGAATCATGACCTGTCTTTCCAAATCGGAATCTAGATGTTCTTTTCGAAAAGCTATTTGCTTGTCACTCATTTTCACACAAGGATGGATTTATTTTTCCGTCATTGTAAATTTTATATTCAGTGAGATTGACTTGTTCCGGTGTTGCACGTTTTAATAAACTCCTATCGTTTGAGCTGTCGTTTTAGCAGCCATAAAATCGATTTGCCCCTTCTTTAACTAATTTTATTTTACACATTTTCTGTACTAACGATGTAAGTTATTTTTCTGTACGCTTATTGACCTTCTTTCTCTTTTACTTTCTCGTTAATTTAATGTTCGGATGGATTTTCAAGTGTGTTATGTACGTTAAATATAGAAGAAGAAAAAAGGAAATATATAAAAACATATTGTCCTAAATGTCACTTGAGAACTCAGTGAAGACTGCATATGATATTTACTATAATCGATAAATATCGAACCCGGACCCAAGAGTGAAAGAATGATTTTTTAGCCACTACACCACCCGGGTGGGTCGATAAAAATATTATTCACATAAACATTGACTACTAAGAGCCATCTAAGTTATTTAAAAGTATTGTACTGATTCGTGGATGGCAAGTTGAATTTGATATATAATTAATGAGGTCTATTCCATGCATAACTGCGTTATATATAGAACCACTGAGCAATTAATAAACCTAAAATTTAACTCATCCCTTATAAATCATTGGAAACGCAAAAAGGGATCGCGTGATGTACAAGTACTTCTAACGCTGTGCAAAGGCGGCGATCATGCACGTTAAATCTGGGGGACCGTATGTCCTGTCGCTGGGTACGTCAGTTATTACCGGTGATGCTCTAAGTTGCGGGTAATAGTGAACCTTTATAATTAACATTTTATTATCCTTCAAAATATTTTAATTTATTGATTAAACTTACAATTAAATTCAATCTTTTTCTAATGCACTACGTTGTAAATAACAAGAGACCAAAAGTACGGAGTTTTGCATAAGTTTTAGAAATAACTACAAATAATACGCTGCGTCCGACTAAAAATAATAAACTTCGTATAAATGAGCTTGAATACCAAACATCTTAAATCCAATAAACTTCTTTCTCTTAAATTTACTTTTCCATGACTCTTCGTAGCGACTTAGAAGGTACTTGGTAAAAAACATTCTCGAAGTTGCTGATTAAGGAATAATGAGAATTTTTTTTCAGACTTGGTAACTTCTAAGACTTTATTTTAATTAACTACGCAGCATTCACGTTTTACTCATTTAATTTCTTCATTGGATGCACAGGCGTCCTATAATATTCATAAAACCCAAGTATTTTCGAGAATTCATGATTATTTTCAAATACTCTAAATCTACTCCTTTGATGAAAATTACTGCATATTTTTTTTCAAGTAATGTTTGTAATTCTTTTTTTCCTGTACAAGTTAAGGAAAAAAATGTGCTTAATGAGGAGAATATTATTTTTTTATTGTTGTAGTACATATATAAACTGTCCCACCATGGCCGAATGGATAAGGCACTCAAGATGGTAGACGGCTGAAGCGTGAAAGTCCAGGGTTCGGGTCTGTGCGCGCCTGTAGATCTAATGGTCTGAGTTTCGGTCGGTTTTCTCCAGATGTAACATAGAACCCGTAAGAAAGTCCTCTGACCAAGGCTCCTCGTACCTCGGCAGATACCGCTCGTGTAGGTTTGCCTTAATACGCAAAATACAGAAGAATAATACATATATAAACTACCTCACATAAAGGGGATTTTTCGATAAATGATTCTTAAATTTTTTTTTAAATAGACAGAAACAGTTTTGCAATTTCAAGTTCTAGAGTATCCGAAGTTAAAAAATGCGGAAATTTTGTTCACCCATGAATATATGAAAAGGTAATTTTTAAACTGCATTGTAAAAATAAATGCAAATATTATATGCAAATGAAGCTACCTTTGACAGACATGATGATCAAGCAAACATGGGCGGAGTATGTGTTAATAATTTTTTTAAAAATCGCGCAAGGCCAGCTATTATTGAGGTTACTGTCGTTTTTATTGAGCTACGTTACTTAATATTCTAGTTTTGTAATGTCAAGTGTGATGGTCTTGGGGCATTTTACTGACCTTTCGTGTAATCATTACGTAATATACGTGTAGTCAAGAATACTTTCGTCGTTTATTTTCATTCGTTTGAAGTTTGATTAGTCACTCAGACTTTTAAAGAAGTGAATAAACAAAGTGATTTCATATTTTCCAATTTTATTTCCATACACAAAAAAAAAAAAGAATTGTTAAGATTTTTCTATTTTGCCCTTATCGGATATGAAAAAACAAATTTATGACGATTTCAGCAGTAAATAACTATGGGAAGGGACTGTAAAGTCTTTCATATTGTTTGTTATTTAAATGCTCTAGGAGTATGTCTCGTGATACTAATGCACTCACAACCAATTTCACATGATACAGAAAATGAAAGCGTTATATAATTATAAGGTTCTTAAAAGGATTAAATAAATAGACATTCGTAAGTAGTAAAATATAAAATTCCACACATGCGAACTTCAGACGACAATTTAATAACAGCATGCAATATTTTCTTATGCTATTGAGTTTTGATTCGCGATTTCAAAATGATGAACTTGAGTGGGTTTTTTTTTTTCAATTTAGAACTTGATTTCGTTATGGAAGTTTAATTATTAAATTTCAAAAGATACTTAGTACATTAGAGTGTAACTACTTTGTCCAGTGTACTGACAATTTCTTTTGAGAGGAAAATGATTTCAATGTGATGCTACGTCATACAAAAACGTATCTTAATACCGCCACATATTTAGGAACAAAGAATAATTTCATGGCTATATTATTACGCTAAAATCGACAGGTTAGGATAAATATGCTTTACAGTACTATGCATAATATACATTGCAGGGAGAAAGACCTAGGAGGGGTAAGGAAAGTGCCCTTTTAAAAGAATACTAGCTGTAAAGAAAGAATTCAGTGGGAGGCCGAGCAAAATTACCTCTTTTCTCTACAGAAAGTGATTTTTTTTCTTCCTTCAAGACTAAATGCCCATTTTTTTCAACAGAATGTACTTTTATCATACACCCTCTGGCCCTTTGAAAAAGAAATGTGAAGACTGGTCATGGCTTTGTTTAGCTATCAAAATGTCTGATCATAAATTCATAAATCAGTAGCTTTCAATTTCTTTTTCCTTTTCAAACATTCTGTAATCAGCTTCCTGTTTATGTAACATCGGAGGACTGAGCGGAGGACTTTTGAAAGGATTCTAACATGTATCCAAGTTACATCTGGAGAAAATCGCCCAAAACTCAAGACCGTTAAATCGACATCTGGGCGGTAAGCCAGAGCCCCCGAGCTTCACACTTGAGCTATCCATCTACCATGTTCCCTGTCTTATCCACTAGGCCATGGTTGGGCCACAATATTATTTAGACACACAAGTGAATTGAAAAAAAAAACCCGAAGAATTCTAAAAAAGTAATGCTTGGTTCGTCCAACCTCGACACATACATTCAAAAATAATTTTCAAAGCAAAACTAAAATTTATATTTCGGGTTTGGGGGAAAATAACACTCTTTTTATAGGGCAATAATTAATTGTGTATTATTGCCCTATAAAAGAGTGGGATATTTCGTTATTCAATAACATTTGAAGAATATTCAAATTGAATTAAATGATCTGTAAAATCATAGCTCATAAAGATAAACCATTTTGCTATCAAATAAATGCAGTCGTTTTCTTTAAAAACAAAATTCTGAATCAATCGGACACTTTTATCACTTGTAATGAATTTATTTTTTTATCATTCTCAAAATCTGTTATCCTTAAATAGACAAGTCAGGATTATTTTATTTCTGTTCTTTTAAGACATTTTTCAATACTATAATTTTCAAGCTAATGTTATGGATCATAAATGAAGATTCTCGATGTATAAAATTTATCTGTTCAACTTTCATGAAACAGTCTTTAACTGTTCTGTCAGCGGTAACAGTTTGTAACTGTTGTTTAACGCTCAAATGGAAGGAATAATTATACGTATTTTTAGAATTTTCACGTTTATCTTCCAAATTTTAATTTAAATCTATATTTAAACAATTATTTCCTAAAATATGAAATATTACATAGGAAAACATTTATGTGGTATTGAACTACTCCACTCTAAATTCCACTCTACTAATATTACTATGACACACACGAGCAAAATCCAAAATTACGGGTGATAATACATTTTTATGGAATTTATACATACTTCATAAATAAAAACGGTGAATATTTGTTAAATTAAATGTCAAAAGGTTAAATTATTATTCATTAAAAAAGCGTGTACAGAAGAATAAGTGGATCTATATAATTTATTTTCAGAGTTAATCACACAGTATCACCAGGCAAACATTACTTGATTTTATTGAAAAGGCACTAATTTTATGAAATGTCTGAAAAAACATTCAAAAGAAAGTCTACGCTCTTTGTTAGCATGAACGTGCGTTTTAAGATACATTTGTAATGCAAATAGTTCCTTTTATGATTCAAAGCTTTTGAGGTCTAGAGGCGCTGTCCCACTTTTTGATGATATGCATAAACGTAGTTACATCATACAAGTATAATGTTATTTATAACTTATGTAACTGATGCCTCTACAATTTTCAAAATTTCTCATTGCATGATGATCGACAAAATACAGTAATAAAGCATTGCATATGTGGCTACAACTATTTGTATTATACATTTTTCCAGAAATTCAGAAACTGAATGTTTTTCATGTTTGATTTTAATAGTCTTTAACTACTATGCTTATTTAATTCTTGAAGATAATACTAATTTACGAAATAAAAAATTATGGGAAAGTCTAAACGTCTAACAAACCACTGAAGCATCTAAAAAGTACTAAGCAGCAAATCAGTTAGCTTCTAGTACTGATTTTATTTACCATGTCAAAAATAAATAAATAAATAAATAAAATCACACTGTTTTTAACGGAAAAGCAATAACTTCAAGGGTATTTCATTAACAGCCAATAAAATCTTCTACCTTCATTCCAAATTATTGTACTTTATAAACTAATCTATTTATAATTCAGAGCAACTCTAACTTAAAACTTTTGAGATCTGGAAGCGCTGTCCCACTTTATGAAAATAAACGTCAATGAAGTTACATCATCCAGCCAAATAGAATGGTACTGATTATTCACTCAGCCAGTTCTAGTACAGAATCTCTCTGAGTTGAATTTTTTGCTGGATAATACCGTTAAAAAATACAGTTAAAAAAAACTGTTTCAGTAACTGCAATTCTTATTCAGGAAACTGCCCATTTCGATCCCCTCTTCTCGTTGCGTCATCTGAGGTTCCAATTAACATCCTTTTTTAATTCGCGTTTAGGGGGGATATTCATAGTGGGATTTGTCAGAAAAACATTACACAACCCGTTGCTTCTTACACTGAAAGTGCCAAAGGAGGTGACCTACAGAGATCTGACCCGCTTCGTCATCCAGTGGCAGAAACTAGTGAAAGTTGCCACTCCAGACACGCAGCCAGTCGGCCAGAAAATCGACAACTGTCGCTCGGGGATATATGAGTTCCGTTACTTTCTAATGATATGCCCGAGAAGCGTTTCATCGGCTCTTTCTTTTTAAAAAAACTCTCACTTTTTGTCTTCTCCAAGTGTTAATTCCAGAAGGTCAGTTTCCTGAAGATCATTCTCTTTGCTGCCTTTCTTTTCATGAAAAGTGCTCGACTCGATGTAAGTTTCTTTTCTTTATAACTCTTAAGAGTACATCTAAGGAAAACGGAGGTGAATGAATGTGCATAAAAATAATTATGTTGTTATTATATAGTTGTTTAGATATTTAGAAGTTTTAAGACGTATGTATTTTAAAGAAACTTTCTAACTTGTGTACAACATGCACTTTTAGTCATTTATAAAATCAAAAACGTCATGCTTATATTTTTGAAGTTTATAAACTATTAAGTTATAATTAGCGTTTATTTCCTAGCGATTAAAATATCTATTGAAATGTTTTCAAATATAATGCATGCATCGGAAGTACATTTATTTCACAATTGAAAAGAAAACTCTACGTGTACGTTGCTTCAACATCTTAGTATTGAACATTCAATAGTAAATTATATTTTTTTAAGTATTCGTTGTATTTTATTGCTAAAATTTTCAAAAAACGTAAAACAATGTTTGTGTTGTGTTTTAAGGCAAACCAGCACGCGGGGGTATCTGCCTAGGATGGGGGGTGCCTTGGTAGGAGTACTTTCTAAAGGGTTCTCACGTTACATCTGGAGAAAACCTACCAAAACTCCAGAACGTTAGATCGACAGCCGCGCGATGGGACCCGAACCCGGGACCTTTACACCTTGGCCATCTACCATTTTCAGTGGCATAACCACTGTGCCATGGGGAGGCTGGCTATGTTTGTGATAACATGCATAATTTCTGCATTCTTAAATCAGAACGTTTCCATTTTCACTCAAATATAATTAAATAGAACTACTCTAGTTTTTATTTTTAATTACAAATTCTTTCATAAGGAGCTGCTTTAGATGCGTTTTTTAAAAAGCCGATCTAACATTTAAAAATGTGAATTCATTGAAATTTAAATAAATCACGTTTGCTTTGGACTTTTATACTTGTTACAACTACATATAACTGCACATATTTATGCAGACTTTTAAAGATGTATTTTACCTCTCAATTATAAACGGGAAAAATAACTTTTAGTCTGATTTTTCTCTTTTTTTGTTTGTTTGTTTGTCTGGGCAAAGTACTGTAAAGCAATCTGCCAAAAGGAAGAATACATTGGGCAGAGACTTTTTAAGGGATTCTTCTAACGCGTATTCACGTTACATCTGGAGGAACTCCAAACCGTTATATCGACAGCCGCGCGGTAGGCCAAAACCCTGGACCTTCACATTTCATCTATCTGCCAATGTTCAGTGTCTTATTCACTCTGCCATTGTTCAGAATTTTTCAGCTCGAAAAAAACAAAAACCGAATGCAAGTAGTTCTTGTAAGCTCATTAAGAAGTATTTTTAATCCGTTTCAAATGCAAAATAGACCATCAGTGTAAGGATTGTTCCTTATTTATCCTAAATTTATTTATAAAGAATAGTACCACCGTCAATAACTAATCACAGTTGAATCACATGGATTTTCATTCAGTTTGTCTGAATTAATAATGAAGTCCTTTTTTAAATTGCTAATTTTAATCCTGAAAGGAGATGTCTTGGTGAAAACGTGTGGAGGGGTGGTTTACTTTCAGAAGTAAACCACCAAAACTGCAAAACTGCACACACCAAGACCAAAAGTAAAATTGTCAGATTTGAACAGATGTTCTCCACGAAAGAGGATTTCGATTTTTTCTAAAAGAGATTTCTTTTACAAAAAGTCGAAACGATTAACCATCGATGCACTGTTTTTATTGGATGACATATGACTGACGCATCCAGCCAAACTACAATTTCATTGCAGAAGATTTTGTAAGAACCCCTTCAGTCGTTGAACTATCAGTATAATGATATACAGTTGCGAAACGCAAATTTAAAGAGTTTTCATTTATGTAGTTTACTTCCGACAACCTTATGTTAGAACTGAGCGGAGCACGAACACTAGTCATTCGTCAGTTGCTGTACAATTGAAATATCTTAGTTATTACAAATATGGCAAACCCTGTAATCTTTTACAGAGTCAATACTTGCGCTTTATTTTCTATTACGATTGTAAAAATGTCTGTGGATTTTTAAAAATGTATCGTTTTTCTTCTCAACAGTTTGTTTTTTATGTATTCTAAAGTAAGCAGATATTGTATAACTTCTTCATTTCAACTGAAACTAAATTTTATATTCAGGAAAGAAAATAACTCTTATTTTCTTTCCTGAAGTTTAAATTCGTTGGTATTTTGCATGATATACTTTTCTTTCAAAATATTAAATATAAAACTCAAAAACACTCTTGGATTTTAAATCAAAATCAGAGACAGAAAATGAGATTTTTGCAATAAAAAAATTAAATTACAAATTAATACAGAAATTTCTAAGCTACTAAAACAAAAATGAACAATAATGTTTATTTTAAATATTCACTGCCATCGATTTAAATTATTGACCAAGCATTAAATTATCGTTAAAAAAAATTAAAACGTAAAATATACAGAACACATATTAAATACTGTAATTTACGTTCATTTTTTTAATATTGTAGTATTTAAATAAAATGCTCCAAGTTCATAAAATTTAGAAGGGAAGTAGTGGCAAAATAGAGCAACTATTTAACAAACTAAAATATAGTTATGAAACTTCTTTAAAATTTTTCATTGATGAATTTTTGTTTGGAAGTTACATAGACAGGAAAATGTACACATAATCCCATTAATGCATGTACTTCTCATCAAAAAAGCTATCAACTAAATTGTGTGTTACCGATGATGCCCCCCCCCAAAAAAAAATACAGAGCGAGACGAAAAGTCAGTATCTGTAAATCTCTGCACTTGAAAATGCAGTTTTATTGAAAGGAATTTTCAGAAATTTAGTAACGTTACAGACGGAAATAGAAAGTAAAACCTTAACAATAATCTGATTGACAAACAGTAGTTTAAAAGTCAAATATCAGCCCAGTTATCAATCTGATCTCAATAAAAATGTAATTAAGTTACTAAATAACTTTGTTTTTTCTAATGGCAAAGGGGTTTAACATAAAAAAAAAAAAAGTCATTTCCACATTCTTGTTCTTGCCTCCCAGTAACGTGCCTCCCAGTGCCTCCATCTACACAATACCGATAACTAAATAACTAAATATGCGCATATTATTGACTTATTTAGAAAATTTACTATAGTAATTTTGGGAGCAATTTCCATATGATAAAAAAGTAAAAGAAAAAGGTAGTTCCATAAAAACATTAAAATCAACAGACTGAGAGCATTATTAGAGATGTGTCAAAAATTACCGGTAAAAATGCCTCTTAACTTGTTCGTATCTCGCAAGCATTTTTGAATTACTATATTTTTCACATAAACAAAGCGTCTTTATAAACTTATCTGTTAAGAGTAATTTTTAAACAGAAAAGACATAGCTTAAAATTTTGCCAAAAGCAAAAATTCTGAAAAAAATCAATTATTCCTTTTTGGCGTTAACCCCACCAGAGGCATAGCGCTAGCGCTTTGAACTGACAGACGGAAGGTACCTGGTTCGAAACCTGGTCGCGTCCGCCGACCTAACTGTCCGGAGTTTTCCATGGTTTTCTCCGAAACTTCGCGTAAATATGAGTAAAGACCCTTTAGAAAGTCCCCCATGGAGGGCAATCCCTAGCGTAGATAATTGGTTGTAACCTACATTTTAATTTTACTTTTTTGGCATTAATTTTACACGGGCTAAAAAAATCAGTGGGAATGTTTAACGTTAATAAGAAAAAGTACATTTATTTTTAGTAGGTGCAAAAATAAATATTCTTTATAAATCTCTTTGGAACATATCTAAAAAATAGCCACCCGCTTTTGTCAAAATGTTAAGTAGTGCTTTAAACTATACAGTAAACTAGCGTTTTCATAATTTGTACTCGTTGAATGATGCTAAGATATTAATCAACCTCTAATCATTAATTGTCCATTCCCTTACGACTTAATTTCATCTAAGTTGGCTTGTGATATAAAATGTAAGATGTAATATATTTAAGCTGTCCATTACCTGCATTACTCATATTTGCTTTACCAGTAGCTGATTAAGCAAAATCGTAGTTTGGTGCAGAAGGTAATAAATAAGCATCAAGAAACAACGTATAATAGCACCAATACAAAAAAAAGAAAATATTAATAATAATTGCAGACCGGTTTCGGCATGTATTATATGCCGTCTTCAGTTAGAATGAGAATGGTAAAAAAATTGCCCTGCTTATATAGAAAAGGAGGGGATACGGGAGAGTTTTTACGGGAGCCAATAGGAAAGCAGTTCCCTCTTCTGAATCCCTGCTTTCTTTTTTATTATTCTTTAAACTCTTATTTTCCAACTGGAAGACTATTTTTTTCAAATTCGAAAACTGTACTAATAAGCGTTTTACTTTAATAGAATCTCCTATTTAGTATAAACTTTTTGAGAAGGTATTATCATGGGACTAAAGATTGTATGCCGAAGAGTTCGCAGTGCAAAAACTGTAAAACCAGTTTTCTCTACATCAAATCTAAACAAGTAAAACGCCTTGATTGAACGTTAGTCGTTCGTTAGAAATGTCGTGGCAAGAATATTTTTTAATCCACAAAAAATGATAGAACGCAAAACAACGTTTAAATTAATACATACGATAATCATATGTATGATGATAATTTTCGTGAACTATGCAAAAATCACTTTAATGAATTGAGTCTATTTCTTCTTTACAGTGTTAAGGTATGAGTGCTAAAGAAGAGTTCTACGATGCCGTAGAAAATCAAGAAGATCATTTAGATGATCTAAATGAGACAGAAGAATTGAGAAGTCGATGTGTGGATGAACTACGGGAGTGGGCGAAATGTCAGCCACATTTCGTAAACTGCAGGATGGGTAATTTACATATTTAGTTTATTATTTGAATTATTTAATTACACTGCTCTAAAAACAAAACAAAAAAACCTTTTTATTTTATATTTTTATAATTGATACCATTCCGGCTGGCTTCTGAATCCGAATATGACCCTCATCTTGTTCCACCAACCAATTTTTTCACATAATTTTACGGCCATAAATTTGATATGGAGGGTTGTGGAAAGAATTACTTTAACCGTTAAATATCTTCTAAGGAGCTGCATAGGTGAAAGGCTCTAAAATAAGAACATTTATGGCAAGAGGGGATTTGCCCTCTTAAATGAAAAAAAAAAAAAAAAAAATCCATAAAAACTTCAGTTTTTCTGGATTTTTTCTCAAAATTTTTCACTTATTTTCTAAATATTCCAGATTCTATCTTCCATCCTTTCGCGCCCAAATACTCCGAATAATAAAAATTGATAGCTACCGTTTTGGCTAAAAGAGGGTGAGTAGGACCAGGTCCCTAATCTCTTGTAAGAAAGTTTGGATGATTCACTGTACAAGATTGACTCGCTAAATAACTTCAACATTTTGTGCTTTACGCAGTAAATTTCCTGCTTTGACACATTTTAATATGTGGTAAAATAATTCATTCCCTGACCCTCCAAATTCAAATTCATGGCCATAAAATAATCGAAAAATGAAAAATATGGAGGTGGGGACATCCCTAGAGAATGGTGGGAGATGGAGAAAAATGGGAATCATATTCGGGGATTCAGGAGGCATATTATTTTACATAATAATTATTTTCTTATTTTACATAAGAATCGGTTGGAATGGTATCACTAAAGTTTTTTTTTTTTTTTTTTTTTTTTTCAGAGCAGTGTCATTTGCTCATTATCAATATTTTCCAGACCTTTTTAGTTCTATGTAGATTTTTTTTTGTACATTTTGTATTTTTTGTTTTTAAGGTATGTATTTGGAAAAAAATCCTGAAAAAATTCTGAATGTTGTTAATTACATTAACTATTCATAAAAATTGAAATTAATTTATTTTTTTCTGGCAGATAACAACTTCCTGCTACGTTTTCTGCGAATGAGAAAGTACAATGTGGAGTTAGCCCAGCAAGTGCTCGACAAATATTTGACGGTTAAGACCAAATACCCCAAAATATATCAGAAGTTGGACATACAAAATCCAGGCATTAGAGATCTCATTTCTAGAGGGTAAGTTTAATATGAAAAATGACTAGTACATGATTCATTTCATTTATACAGAGGCGTCACTAAGGGGGGCGACATGGATCGAGTATCCCAGTTGGAAAATTCCCATTCTTCTCTGGCAAAATCCAAATTATGTTTCAGTTGGAGGGAAAAAATATATTTTGGACTCGAACTTCAGAATCTTATTATTTTTATATATTTTTTTAGTTATAATTTTCTTCTCTGTCGGATCGAGACAAGCGGGATTTTTTCTAGGATCATAAAAAGAACAGTGTAGAAACCATGGGAGAGCGGTCAGAGAATCCAGACTTCGAAAGAACTGAAGGGACGTACTCAAGGTTTGTGATGTCCAATGGGTGTAAATGACAGCAAAATATGTTTGTTTTTCTCAATTATGTAACAGACCGACCCTCGCTTTCTTCCTTTCAAGTATAGTAAAACCTCGATATCTCGAAGGGACACCGAAAAATCTCGAGTTTTCGAGATTACAAAGTAAAATAAAAAGAAGCCAGTTTGTAAGGGATAACTCATTTATTCGAGATATCAATGATTTTTAAAAATCGAGGTTACTCTATATTTCGCTGTTTAACATCATAATGAACCCTATATTTGGCCAGTAATGAATGCAGAAAAGTTTGGACAAGATTTTTCATTCGCTGTTTCCTGACAGTCCAGTGACCCCCTCCCCCACACCTTTTTTTAAAACTCTACAGGAGAAACTCGGGGCTATGCATATTATCTGGATCACAAAAGATATGATTAGGCACCAGATTACTGTCCTATTTCCTATTGTGGTGTATTTATTATGATGCTGATGATGTGTATGATGTAAAGATAGCCACTTCTTACTGCAAAATTAGACACTGACAAGTTCATTCTTGGCCAAATTGTTTTGATTAATGTACAGTTGGAGTTATTGTTCTTCAGGTGCAAAGGCTTTACTAAAAATTTGAAAGTAAAATCTGCATAAATATGTAATTAATCAAGGAAAATTTGATTGATCGATATTATTTATAAGTGTTGACGCCCTTAAATTGTAGAAAACAGGTCTCGAGATCTGTGGCACGCGATGAACGTTTCGATCGTCCGCCATCTTGCTGGTAGTTAAGTCGAGCGATGGCAACGGCTGCCTTTTTTTCAGCATTGGGCAATCTATCCAGCTGTTCTCGCATTCTTCCATTTTTCAGCAGATGTCAGTGCTGTTAAAAATAATCGTGACAATTTTTTTACGGGAAATGACGTGCTAAAAAGTAAAGGATTTCTCGTATCTATAGAAATCAAATCTATTCTTCGTGAGTGGCAACAGTCAAAACGTCAGAGTTTGGTGTTCCCAGAGCGGGAATACTGCGCGTTAAAGGGTTAACAATCTAATCACTAAAATTTTAAACTGAGGAGAATACCACGATTTAATGATTTATATTTAACATTATATAAAAGAATAAAAATGCTGCAGTTATGAAATATGCAGTTTACTTCTTAACTGTGAGTTATATATTGAGGCATTTTTATTTAAATACTAGCCGCCTCCGGCGGCCTGTTGGTTCGCCATCTTAATAAATCTTGTTCGGAGAGACTCCTGTTCTTCACCGGCTTCCTTGGCACTCAAACCTCTCAGATTCTGAATGGAATTTAAAATTAAGATGTTTACAAACAGAGACGGCCCTACGGTAAGTGTCGTCCCTGCTAATGTAAAAGAGACGCCCCTTTTTATGCTACTTAGTTTTTGAGTTCAAAATGACGTTCGCTTACAGCGTCGGGCTGATCTTGATTACAAAAATAAGATGGTTAAATTATAAAATCCTGCAAAAAGAAACAAATTAATTTCGTCTTATATTAATTCTGAAGAGCTTCTGGATGTATTGGCCTTTATCAAAAATGGAAAGGAAAAAAAAACTAAGAAAATCTGAAACATTTTCAGATTTTAAATACGCACTAAAGCGCTATGTATTAAAAGCGTATTATAATCCATGGGTCTTCCATATTTTCTTTCCTTATTCCATTAAGTTGGAAAGTATATCATTATTCATGAGTGTGAGTAAACACAACTAAAATTGATATTTCTATCCTTTTTCTGGACGTAATACATTAGAAATAGATGGGAAAAGCTGTGCAGAAAAATGCACAATTCGAACTGAAATAAAGTTTAAAAACTCATTCAAGTGTATTCATAATTCAAGTAGCAGAAGCAGACGATAAATAGCGCTTGGCGCTATAATCACATCTCCTCAAAATAGTATATCAACCATTTTATTTGTTGCCAAATTAAAAAGTTGCACGTTTTAGTCTAGGAAAATTTCCAAATCCTATTTTTCTTTTGAGTATAAAACATTTTATCCTGCTCTGATTTCACACGCACACGTTGTTTTAATTAAAACATAACCTTACAAATAATGTAAACAAAAAATATCGTTATTCTTTTATTTTTACTTCAAGAGTCTGAATAATTTAATAAACTCGCCAAACATGGCAACCTAGATAGCTAAACTCTCCTTCTTTCCACTGCAGGGTTACAATTGCGAAATGGCGAGAACAAAAATGATCATTTTGCGACACGTTTTTTATCGATATCTCCTAAAATAATTCGAATTTCGAAAAAATCGCTTCGAGGTGTGTCGGGACCCGTCTTGGAGAATTTCCGTACAAAATTTGGTAGGTCTACGATCACCCGTTTCGGAGCTACGCGAGATACAGACAAACGGACAGTTTACAGATTGCTTTATTTAAATAGATAGATAGATAGATAGATAGATAGATAGATAGAAGATAGATTAAACAAAAAATTTTTATTTGTTATTGTCACTTATCTATACGGCAATCAGTGTTATCGTACAAGCAAACTTCACATTTGACATTTATCAGAATTGAATGTTTCATGATGTAGGGATTAAATAATTTAAAATCATCGAAAAGGGATATGCTTCTCTTGCATAAAAATAGTAAAAATTAGCTTGTTAATTCAAAGAAACAGCTGATTTTACATATAACACTAGACACCGTTATTCAATAAGGAAAAAAGTATGTTATTCTTTTACATGCTTTTGCAATCTGTTAATCGATTTGTTATTCATTTAAGTAGTGGTAGTATGAAATACCTTAATGTGTTAAATTTAGTTACGGTTGAATACTTCCAGTTCCTAACACAACCTATTAAGTGTGCAGCTGCCCGAAAACTGATTTCTACATTCTGCCGTATAAGCTTTACTAGACCTTGATATTCGTTGTTATCTGCATGTATTAGTAGGAAATAAAATACCAAAGTATATGAAAAATTTTACCAGAAATATTGAAAAAAAAATGAGTTTCTTAAAGGTGTGGAATTTGATGGTGTTTAAGACTTCCTAAAAGCTTTAAAAATGGTGAACTTTATGAAAATGACAAAATGGGGAGTATTGGAAATTACGTAATTTGCATTCTTTTACTTAGGTAAACAACATGAAAGCTAAGTAACCAAAGTAAACTTAATGCTCTTTTGTTTGTCAAAAATGTGACCTTGTGGTTTATAGTCGTAGCATGATCACGATTTTGAAAAAGCATATTTGGTATTCAGTGAAGATTTCCTGAGGTCTTGAACCAAAGGTGTTGAATTAAGGGTTCAGAAACAAAGCTTCCATAACATTTCACTTATACTTTGGTTATTAAATGGCACCGGTTATTAAATATCAAAAATATCACATTTAGTCCAGGCTTGCGTGTACTTCATGTGGTGAGCAAATACTTTCTGGGTAAATCTACTTACAATGATTCAGTTGCTCATTGATATTTGTTGTTTAAATATATATTTTTCGAATTTTTAACCTAAAATAATCATACACTTGTCATTCCAAATTTTTTTCATCATATTATTAAATTCTTAGGCTAATAAAAAAGAGCATTCATATTTCACTTCAACAATGACAAATTTCAAAGCTAAAACTCCTGAGTATTTAGACAGGTTCTAGAACAGGCTTTACATTCACCTCCACCTCTAAAGGGGGGAGGGGGGGAGAAAAATTTTCGCGTACTAAGGAGAGAAAATTTTGTTTCTAGGGAAACGCAATTTTTCTAGGTCCTTGCTAATATATAATTTATACATATGCACCTCATATGCACCATCTCAACCTCAACATTTTATTCCAGGGGATGCAAAGCACGAAAATCCAATTTAAGCTATACTTAAAAGCCTACTTAATGGCAAAACTTTCTGTGGGGTTCACAGTAAAATATAATTGAATTCAGTACATATAATTTTTAAGATAATGGTAAAAATATTTTTAAGTAAATGAATAATAATCCTTCTGTTAGTAGTATGTATAAGAAGGTCAAGTTTATTTCATCTTCATATGAAGAAACGGTAAGGTATATTTATTCCTTTTTTTCTGTGGAAATGGTCTTAGAAACTAAATTATTTTGGGTACCATATTTATTAGACATTGCGGCTCTTGTTTGTAAATTGGTAAGTTTTTTATATCTCTTCATATGAATATGAAATTCACTTAACTTTCCTGTGCTTCGCCTCGCCCTAAAATAAAAAATAATTGAAGATAGAAACTGTCTTGAATGAATTACAAATTTTGCACTTATCATAACCATAAGTTTTAAACATTTAAATGCTCATATGAAGCCTTAGTAGCCTTGATTCTGAATTTACAGTAGAATTTTAAGAAACATATGGTTCACTTTTTTTATGTTCATGGATCTAAAATTATTCAGTGATATTTAAAAAAAAAGATTAATTCTGAAAAAAAAAAAAATCACGAAAGATTTATAACTCGGTGGACATAATACTTCTGAAAAACATGTTATTTTAAGGACTCTATGTGGGAAATATATTGTTCTGTCTAAATGTTATTTTCATTAAAATCCTATAACAATACAATGATAAGTTTCCAATTTAAATAATTTCACTGAAATTAAGTCAAGAAGATGCGTCACTCTTCCTACTCTTTTCAGGTATGTATTTCCTCTTCCCGAACGAGATAGAGAAGGCAGGACAGTTTTATTTTGCATCGCAGGTAAGTCCGCATTTTAATTTAGTATTACAGATAAAATACTTTTTTGAATACCTGAAAATATTACTCATAAAAGCAACGCGTAACTTTTGATTGATACAGAATTTCAACTGAACATGAATAAATTTAGTTTAATTAAAAATTATACGATTTCAGTCCATTCGAATTTTTCATTATAACAGTAGCCCGGTAGTAGCAGAATAATGCATTTTAATGACGGCTGTCTCTGAATATTTGGAAAATATTATGTTGAGATATCTGAAATGTTTCATCAATAATACATCAATATTAACAAACAGTTAGGGTTACTTTAGAAACATTTACAATATAGCGACTATATCTGAGGTATTAAAATTAATTCAAAAGTAAAAGAAAAATTAAATATTTTATTTAGTAGCATTTCTTTTATTCTACATAAAAATTAAGAAGGTGATTCAAAACAGTTGCTGCTCGTGGGATACAGCAAGTACAGCCGGGCTGCACTTGATATTATCAGAACATACTTTAAAATAATTTATTCTACTAATTTTCCTAAATTCAGATTAGAATTATGGAATTCCTACGATAAATTAAAAAAATCTCAAAAAAAAAACCAAACAAAAAAACCGTATTGTGGCCGGATCGCTCATTCAGAAAAAAAAAAACACTTTAATTTTCCCGCAATTCAATTGGGAAAATCTTTGGTTCAGCCCAGAGCGCTGATAAGAAAATTGGCAGCACCGTTGCCATGACAACGATTACGTAAGCAGTCCCTCTGGCATAGGTTATAATGGGGGTACGCAGCTAAGACTCAGCTCATGGCAGATTTCCAACGTCGGCAGCACCTGATAAATTCGTCTCACTGATTGGCTCGAGAATATATGTTCGGAAAACTCTCGACTTTATATTGCTGAATTTAACAAGAAGATAAGCCTGAATAGACGCTTATGAATGGACAATTACCCATGAAAGCAGTATTGTTTTTAAGTAAGCAAGAACTGGCATTTAGAGGACATGGCAAGCGAGAAAATTCTTTAAAAATGGGAAATTTTAAAGAGCTTTTAAAATTATTGATATCTGAATTAAAACAACGCCTTTTTATGAGGGCATCACTGATCGATTCGCAAGTTTAAAAGAAAGGAGGATTGATTTGACTTGTAAAAAATAAGAAAGTTTTCTTTTTTTTTCTTTTCCTCTCAAGTTATCGTTACAATAGAAAATTCTAAGGAAACTTCGAATCAGACACGGATTAATGCAGTTTTGAGGATAAGAGCGGCTGGTTGAAATTTATGTCCATTTTATGGAAGTAAAATAGGATCTCTTACATTTTTTATGTAATTTCTTTTTTTTTTCCTCGGTGAGGCCTTAATCCACCAGCTTTCGAATTCAGTAACAAAGATTTTCTATTCCTGTCCGGAGGAGGGGGAGGGGGGCTCATATGCTTCCGGCTGCACTAACAGTTTTGACCACGGGCCGCCACTGATTCAAAATACTGCACGAACATCAGAGTACTGAATTTTTGAAATATTTATTATACACTTAATATTTATAAAATGTATTTTCAACCAATTGTCGGTTCTTACTAAATATTTTGGATAAATTAGAAATACGTTTCGTATATAATTTAAACTATGCAACTGCTTGCGTAGTATCGTGCCAGTAATATTGAATTATTGATGACTGTAAATTCACGCTCAAATTCAGATTACGAAAAAGATATTTATTAAAAAAGCAATCTGATTTAAATTAAATCCAAGCTCTTACTGGTCAGTTGTTTACTTATGGTAGATATAAAAAATTCCTGACTAATAATAAATAGTGGGATAGCTTAAGAACAAGGAAACCAAATATTATTTCAGTTCACCGATTACCAATTATTTTACTAATCCAAAAGCTTAAATTTAATAACTTCTGCAGTGGTTTTCCTTGATATACAAAATAGAAATCAAAGCATGTTTCTTGGGAATCTGATGCATAACATCATAATAAAAGATGAGTATTCTAGGTTCACTGTCGGAATTATTAAATTTTTAAGTAAAAAAAATTACACTTTAATAAAAGCTTTTACTGTTGTGACAAATAATAGAGAATGAAGAGCTTTAATTATTCCCCTTGGAAATCCATATGTATGAACAAAAAGCCCTGTACAACACGCTTAAAAGCAACCTTGGTCTCAGTTACTAATATAGGATGTGTGAAGGATGTACACGCAAAACTCAAATTATCCATTTTCGCAAAGCTCATATTTAATTATGAATTCTAGCTTTACCATAATTGTTACTTGTTTAGGTCTACGTGCTAGTAGTTTTATTGGTAATAAATATATCACAAAATTATGCTAATATATCATGTTCCTTAGTAAGTTTTTTGCAGGTTTCTAAGAACTAAGAAGTAACTTTCTAAACGGAGAATGTGAGTTTTGCATCTACTCAAGCACAATACGTCCCTTCATATTATGTCTTTAAAATCACTGTTTCAAGTGATATCGCGTATACTTGAAAATAATTTATATGCATTTGTGCGAAAGCCACACAGTAAGAATTTGATAACATATTTTTTCTTTATCCCCACTTTTAGGTGCTCTTGATGCTAACAGACATAAGCAATCGGATGTTTTCAAATCTTTTTTCCTCACTTATGAAGCTCTTATGGAATGTGAGTTAAATCAAAGGCGTGGCATATCTTATATATTTACTCAAGAAGGTTATCAAATCAGCCATGCTTTACTTGTTGGCCTGCGGGATTTACAAAAGATGGTACACAGTGGAGAGGTAATGCATTTTTTTTCGTTTATTCATAAACATGTGCACTTTGCTGAATATTCAGTATCAACTTACATTGATGTTTTACTAATAGACTTGAATATACAGTCTGAATAAAAACTTTAAGGCCAGTAAAAATGTTTGAGAAAATGGAAAAATGTAATAAAAGAGATTCAAATATTATTGTATTATTAATTGTTAACGTTCATTGTTAAGAAATAACGCGACAAACAGAATTTATAAATTATATAATTATCAGAAAATGTCGCATATACAGAACCGGTATATTTAACTTGAGTAAAAACTTAAAAGCCATCAATAATTTTTTAAAAATAAATATACATATGCTGGCTTAAATATTACTGAAATTGCTTAGATTGTAAAAACTCTTTAGTTTGCAAATTTGTCATATATTTCTTCGAAGTTTCAGAACTCTTTGTGAAGATGGCGAAATGTACGAAGTAACTGATCATGAAAGAGGGCACATTGGAGCTCTTTCATCAACAGGAATAAATAGCTGTACTATTGCAATAAAGACAATTATGGCAAAAAGAATACAGGGGAAGACCTAAAGCTTCGCGTGATGAAAGAAGAGTTTGCACACTTGCATCTACTGGAAAGGACTCAACCAAGAAACTTATTCCGGCGATTGGTTTAAATATTTGTCGAGAAACGGCGTATAACACAATTAGAAGGTCTGTAAGCTATATTTATACAGAAAAATTGGCTAAGCCTGCAGAAGCACAAAATAAATCGTTTGAACTTCAGCCAGCAAGTAATGACTTGGGATAACCATTGGATAGAAATAATTTTTTCTGATTTAAAAAAAAAGGAATTTGGATGGACCAGACACTCTTGCAGAAGAAAATTGAAAATTTCAGCAAGATAATGTACCTATCCTTTCGAGTAACAGTACAGAAAATGGGTTCCATGCCACCAATGTTGAAACTTTGAAATGACCAGCTGACTCTCCAGATCTTAACCCAACAGAGAACTTAGGAGCTGTTTAGTAAGAAGAGTTTATGCAAATGGGAGAGACATTTTACATCATCAGTAGAACTGAAATCTATTATCGAAGACGAATGGTATAAAACGACCCTGAACTTTGACAAAAACTAGTTTTATCCATAAAAAAAAGGATATTTGAAGTAATTCCAAGGAATGGCTCCTACACAAGCTTCTAAAAGTTTGTTTCTTAATGCCGTATATGGTATTTTCTATGCTGGCCTTAAAGATTTTACTCGGGCTTAAATAGCGATCTGTATGTTCTATAATATTTTCTGATGATAAAATATTTACTAATGAATTTTGCTGTATTTTTTACTTGTATTTGAGGTTAATAATTATTAATAAAATGATATTTTAATCCTCAGTTTAAGATTTTTCCCGTTTTCTCAATTTCTTTTACTGGGCTGGAAGTTTTTACTCAGCCTGTAAATTCGTCTAAAATAATAATATGTGGGTTATAAAGTCTTTCTAAGTAATTTTAATTGTTTTGCTTCAGACTTCATGGATCACTGTGTGGTAAAATTAGTGGTGATTTATTGCAGGTTTATTACTAATCAGAATATTAATTTGATAGTCTCATCGCATTCTCAACATACCTTTTAAATACATTCAGAGTTATTATTACTTTTTATGCAAAATTAAAAAGCAACTGTTCAATTTTTAAAATTTTTAACTTAAAGCATTCTAAGGAAAATACAGGTTGAATTATTGATTAGCCATTCCAATTAATGAAATTTTCAAACAATCAATGAAATATTCTAGTAAAGCTCCGTAGCTCTAGTAAAGCTTTCGTCGTATCCTGAGTATAACTGCTCAGAAATACAGCAAGATATTATTTCGAATAGGATAGGCATGCATATCGAAACATTAGAACATTTGGAATAACTATAAGTGCATTTGTGAAACTAAATGACCTTTAACTATTCATATTGCTAGTTATTTTCATTTTACAGAAAGCCATTCCTCTGAGACACAAGGAACTGCATTGGATGAATGTTCCGAAATATTTATCAACTTTGTTCGCTTTGCTGAAAACATTCTTGAGCCAGAAGCTTCAGGATAGGGTAAGTATAAAAATTAACGCATTAATTTTTAAATATGTAATCTAAATATTTTTAATACCGTCATAGGATTTAAAATTATTCAAACCTGACTGCTATACATACAAAATTATTTTCAAGAGAAAAATTCTAATCGATCTATGCAAGCAGATGTCTAAACACACTTTTTAGAAGAGGACATTTTACTAAATGTTGAGGAAAAAAAGTTATATTAGATCCCCTCCCCCTCATAACACGGAAGATATTTTGTTATAGGAATCCGTGTTGTACGGGTCCTGAGCTATACTCCACCTGGAGTGCGGACTCCGCTTATAATCGCTGGAAAAACTATTTGCACTCCTCAGAAACACAATGATATCTAATGTTGCCATTCAAAAGTTATATTAATGAGGAGCTACAGCATAATAAAATCAGAACATCTGTTTCAGCTGTATTTTTAATAATGTAAAACCTATTGGACACCTTGCGAATTTGCCACCCATGGCGATTTTTCATTATTTGGCGACTTGCGTACATGTAAAGTTAATAAAAGCTACGGAACAGATAGGATAGCTTGCCACCAATGGCGACTTTTCATTATTTGGCGATTTACACATGCTCACAACCTATAATTACTGTTCATTTAAGGTCACCGGAAAACCGTTATCCATATTTTCATTTACATAATTGTTTGCAGATTGGCGTACATAGCACCACGAATTATACCATATCGTCGCGCTAGCAAATATCCAAAATGTACTGTAACTGCTATAATGGCATAGTTAACGCCGCCAAATATTTCTACTGGTAGCAAATAATCCAGCTGGACCGAACCGGCTTTAAAATAATCTGCATTTTAATTATTTTTCATTTTCAAGATATTAGTTATTCTGTTTTGGAAAAACGGATAATCGCTAATTCTAAACTCCTGTTGTCTAAGCGAACTTACTATTTGAAAATTTCAACTTTGTGTAACACATTTTGAGTTACTTATTTCATGTAGTTTTTATTTTGGCGTAAAATGGGTGTAGTTCTACTTCATGTTTGACAATTTCACGTGATACTACATACTTGAAAACGCTTTGTTGCAAAGGAATGAATGATTTTATGCCAAATCTGGTAACCATTCTGTTTATTTTTTCAGTTTTTTATTAATATCTTCTAAAATAATTCGATTTTCGAAATTTAAGTCAGCTCATCAGGTTCCTCGGAATTTTTCGAATCTGTGGGCACCTTAGTCGAAACTTAAATCCCCACGGTTTAAGAGGAGATAGGCCAACAAGCTTTGACAGCGCCAGCGGCTTTTACTTTTTTTTAGAATAGAGAGATACCCAAATTAAATTTCATGCTGTTCTGGAAACTCGCGGAATCTTTTCGCAATCGAAAGATTTCGTTTTGTGTACACAGCTATTCTCATGTCCATGCAAACGATTTATTTGTGAAAAAAAAATATAATAAACTGTGTAATCTGGAAAAGCTTTTTTAAACGAATTTGAATCTCAATTGTATTACGTCATATTCAGTTGAAAAGGGTAATTTTGTCACGCAAATGATTTAGTTTTTTGACTCTCGGAAATAAAATGGTGTTGAAAATTGCGAAAAATCGCTTTAAAAGGAGGGAACGGGTGGATTTTCAGATTTTTAAAGAAGCGCAGATTGTTTTCTATATTTTTATACATGATCATGATAATTTTCAAGCGGATCGTGCAAACGGTGAAGAAGTTATTAGGCTTTTTGTGTTAACTTTGTAAATTTCACGCGATTCTAGATACTTGGAAACGCTTTGTTGCAAAGGAATGAATGATTTTATGCCAAATCTGGCAACCATTCTGTTTATTTTTTCAGTTTTTTATTAATATCTTCTAAAATAATTCGATTTTCGAAAGTTAAGTCAGCTTTGCAGGTTCCTCGGAATTTTTTGAATCCGTGGGCACCTTAGTCGAAACTCAAATCCCCACGGTTTAGGAGGAGATAGGTCCACAAGCTATTGACAGCGCCAGCGGTGACAGCGGCCTTTACTTTTTTTTAGAATAGAGATAAATTTAAAGCTATTTAGCAACAAAGTCTTAAAACTCGTAATAGCATTGAATAAAACCAGTCTAAGTTCATTTAGTTCAAGAGTTATGATAAATTAATTAGATTATATTATATTTTCAGATACTTATTCATACCAACCAAGATACTTTATATGATCATTTTCCGCCAAGCATGTTGCCGAAAGAATATGGTGGAACTATACCCGTCAGCGAAATGACACGTAAGTCTTTTATCAATAGTTTCATATATTTGACGAGAAGTTATATAATAATCTTTCTCCTTTACTACACAACACGACTTACTTGAGACATACAAGTAATGCAATGTATATATGCATTTGTTAGACGAATTTTACAGTTTTGAATTCAAATATACAGCATCGTATCATAGAAATAAAAAATTAAGACGTTTAAATATCCGTTCACGAAAATTAATGACCCCTGTCTTTTGAAAACAAGAGTTTGAAAAAATTATTTTGCAGGTTTCCTTTTATTATTAATATTAAATAAATACGAAGAAAGCTCTTGTGTTATATGAATATGAATACGAAAAATAATTTGGGTGTAAAATTTCAGGAGGAAGTGTTCCGTGATAATATTTTTCATTTGAATCAGGCACCGATAAATACTCATTCTTGGATGGAATTTCTTTTTTTTTTTTTTTTTTTTTTTTTTTTTTCTTAATTCAAATACGGAACCGTTCTAAATACTTTAGACTAATAAAAAAACTGAGTAGATAAATATTAAAGTCCATTAGACACGCTTTATAAATATTATGAATTACGTTTTTGGAAGCATGAAAGCAATGTGTTTTTCACAACATTTGATTCGTTAAAAATTCGTTCAGTTTTCTTATAAACAGGTCTAAGAAAATTATGAGAAAATTTTGGTTTTTTATTTTTATATTATTGCTAAATGACCGTAATGGCTTTCTTAAAAGCTGTAATCCATTTAAAGTTTGAGTATGAATGTTTGGAATTTCCGCCTTTTTTTTAAATATCTAAATTACTTCAAACTAATTATGCTTCAAATACTTAAAGACCATTCTGTATTAGTAATAAAATAGAGCCAATAGCTTACCGGTAATTAAAATATACCCAAATCCAAAACGAAAGCGACTTAGTGATTAAGAATTGTCTAATTATTTAACTATTAAAAATATGAACTTGACAATACGAAGAATGGTAAAGTCTAATATAAAGTTTCTTATTTTAAAATATATTAATGGATATTTTCAAAACTACTGTTCAGAACGAAGCCAAAATTTATAATCGGGGGCTTGGACCATTCTAATTTTAATAAAAAGAAGTTTCTATTTTTATTTATTAATGTAAAAAATTTTATAATAAAAAAGGCATTATCAGGGAAATTTATATGTATATTGGCGAAAATTTAGCCCCCTAAAACAAAGTTTGCTGTGCACAATAATAGAAAACATTTACTGCAATAAAGTGGATGGGTGTACGTCGATAAAATAGAAGCCATCTCTTTTTTTTCGGGGGGGGGGGGTGTTAATATACATTTATAAGAACTTCTGTCAAATAAATTTCAGTTCAAACTACTTCGTTCTTAATGGATTTTTTGTTTATTTTTTTCAGAACGGTGGATAGAGATTTTGGACACCAAGAGAGATCAAATTTTAGCTTTAGACGAAATGAAAATTGATGAATCTAAAAGACCAAAAGGAAAGGCTTCCAGCCATTTAATTCCGAGACTTGTAAGCAGCATCAGCAGAATGGAGATATATTAATAAACATGTTTATATAAAAACAGCATTGAAATAAGCAGGCCAATGAGTGCCAATGTTACTCAACTTCATTACCAAAAGAAATTGGAAGTTATAAGATTCAAATATTTTTAAAATACTATATTGAGAATGTATTGCTGAGTGCACGCAATATATTGCCAAAGGGATTTTTCCCAAATGAAATTTGTCAAATACCTTTGTATAGATCGTGAGATGTTAATGTTTAAAAATGTTAAATTACAATAACTGCAGAACATTTACAATTTGTTGATGTTTAAGCTACTATAGTGGTTTAACTTATAATTTTACAACTACTTCCTTTCATATTAACTCCCCATCAACATTTGATGAATGTTCATACGTAATTATTCAGCAAAAAATTGTCACAATATCATTTGCAGAAGAGTATTATACATAATTATTTTATAGTAGAGCAACAATGTAACAATAAGTAACAGAAGCATTTCTGTTAGTTTTTGTCAAGAGTTTCTTTATACTAATAGACAGTTTATAAAATCTAGCCAACCAGTTAACAACTTGTTTTAATACGCATATTCAGATAAATGTTTCATAATTAAAACCTCAAATCATATTTTAAATATAATGAAACGACTACTATCCACTGTAATGGTAGGCTAAGGTGGAAAGAAGAAACTTATTTCGTTAATGTAATCTCCTAAATAGTTGGGCCTGTTTAACCTGACACCTTTCATCTAAAATCTAGAAGAAATTAAAAATTCTCTTTCTTAAAATGAAATAAAATCCTGTGACATTACATCAGCTCTGAAATCTCGAGACATAATTATCCATTGAAAAGCCCTGTATTTGCTGTGAACTGATTTAAACATGTCTTGTACGATCTAACATGAAATTTGACAAATAACAAATTTTTCAGTATTTCCAACTATAAAATGGTGCTAAATATTTTGCAGCAGTGCAGTATAAAACTGAAAGACTCAAATCTCATATTTAAAATAAATCACAAATACACTACAACTTCTCAAAATATATGAAATCTCAATTTTTGGAAAGTATGGTCATATTTTGATCAAATTATTTTAATATATTTCATCAGAAATTAAGTTTAAATCAAGCCACGTGTTTATGAAATTTCATCATAAACATGCTTGTGAGGGATGAATGCAAGAAGTTTAATGAAAGTAATCCGTAAATTGCCCTGACCCTTTTAACTGAAACAGTGGCATTGTAATTATCCATCATTTTCTTCTTAAATCTTTTCATGGATCATTTGTTTTGTCATTATATTAGACGTTGTATTAAAAAAATTATTTTCTTGTGTTAGTAAAATAATTTTGCAAACAAAGTTTCATATAAATAGTTGTTTATATTTTGTGTAATATATAATGTTACACAGTGGTTTAACGATCATCACTGTGACGACACTAACATGAGTTTCAACTTTCTTCACTTGAAACTCACACATCAACACTATGATCATTTATTATTAAATTGTAATATTTTTATATTTATATAGTTTTAATTTTTATTGTTTTTTTAAGTAGGAAATAAGGTTTAAGATGTACTATTGTAAGATGAGCTCTTCTTTTTTTTCTTCAGATTGTCATACATGTTCTGCATCGATGCGAAAATATTTATTGACATTTTATGTTGTTTTGGAAAGACTTGTATAGTTATTACTTTTAATATTCTGTATATTTATAGGAAATAGTCGTGTATGTGTAAGTGTATCATACTGTAGATTTTGTATTCATTTGTGTTTTACCTTCAAATAGAAATAAAATATTCAAAACCAAAACTCAAATTTTTCTTTCTTCTTCTTTTTCAGGTACAATTTTCTCAACGTTCTTTCTAAAGGACTATTTGTTATTTTATTTGCATTGTTGTAACAAACGGTGTTGTAAGGGACCAAATTTAAAATGGTATATCTAATTCATGTATTTCAGTGTAAGAAAAAATTCCCTACTTCTGTCCACAAACTAGGTCTTACGTTGATGCGACCTTACGTTCGGGCCTATTGCGCAGCTGTCGATCCAGTTGGACTTTTGGGCGGTTTTCTCCAGATGTAATGTAAATACGCGTTAGAAAAAGTTCGCCGTCCAAACCCCCCCCCCTTAGGTAGGCAGATGCCCTTTTCGTAGGCATAACATAAAATACCAGGCAATTCGTTATTTTTAACGCTGAGTCTTGTTTATTCAGCAAGTCTTAATAATGTTTGCGTCTGTTCAGAATCCCGCCAACTGTGAATTGTTTGCCGTCATACGTTTACTTCATTCAAAAGGTGAGCGTCCAATGAATATTTATAATGAAATTCTTTCCGTCTACGGAAACGTTACGGATATTATCTGGACGCTTTTTATCTTTACTTTCCGAAAATCCTTCATATGATATTTCCTGAATTGTATAATGTCCAAAAATAACATTTTAGTTGCTTATTAATGTCCATTGAGGTTGGAACATTTGAAGGGAGGGAGAGGTAAAGAGTCGGGGAAAAATCTGTTTTTCTATTTCTTCCTCTAATATAGCTGAATTAGATTTTTAATTACTCATTTATAATGAAAACACGTTTATGACGTCAGAATTTTATGCCGTTTTGAACTAAAAGTACTGAATCAAAAGGAAGTGCTTATAAAATAAGTTGAGACGGCACAGACTCGCCAACGCTATATTTGTGGGCACAAGACATACTTTTAGTGCAGTTACATTTTTGACTATCATACATATTTATGTGCATGTGTGTTTATGCATGCATGAATTTAATTAAGCTTACTTAAGGACGGACGGGCTATACGAAGTTTAAGCTGAGTTGCATATTACCTTTAACAATAAATAAGTAAATCGAATTGCAGTAACATCTACGAGTGTGTACAAACTTATCGAAGGCTTTCATCAGTTAAAGAAAATTCTGAATCCCATAGCAATATAGGCTTGTAGACGTCTTTATGCAACTTCTGCAGCAGGATCAAAGGCAGTAGGTTGCACTTCCGCACGGCAGGTAGATCTCTGTTTGCACATAACTTTATGCAACAGCTGTTAACCCTTTCGCGACGAGAGGTGCAAATGCGCGCTTACCCTTTAATACATTTGAAAACTAAATTTGGTACTTGAATCTTTTAAACGATTCAGGATAGTGGCACAAATGTGTGATGGCCAGGGTGAACGAAAAAACGCTCTGGCACGCCAGCGTGCTGAATAGGAAATGAATGTGTTTTTTGCTTTCCCGTAGGCGGGACAGTCGGCTCGAAAGGGTTCATCATTCGGCGGGTCGGGGAAGTGTTGAAGTAGGGAGTTAACTTTCAAACCATAATTTTAAAATCCTATTTCATTTCAATTAAAATACTCTCCGCTAAAAATCCCGCGGTTTAGAAATTAACTTTAAAAAGTTTACCTACATTTCAACAGTTTAACAAAGTGATTATTAAAAAAAGCATGGAAAAGACGCTCGCAAACTTATATTGCTTTATGTAATAGGTAGAACGACAATTCGTCTTCGAACAATTTATCCCCACCAGAAATTTGCTTGCGCATTAGTAGATCGCCAACATAGTTCTTTTCTTTAAAAAATGTTTCTTCCAAAATGCAAGAATATTATAGTGAGTTTCTCTTTGAAATTGGACTGTCTTCGATTTCCTGCAGTGACAAACGTACATGTGGAATTTCGTTTCAATGTTTCTTAAAGTAGATGCTGAATATGGAAATCGTTCCGCCAAGTTCATATAGAATTTATATTCACTGTATTATTTCGTATATTAAACAATGAGACGCTATGACTCGGTACGGGGAGTTATAATGGTTCATTCAAAAAATAGCCTGCCACATGATAGAAAACACGTGAAAGAAAACAATAACGATGCCTTGTCTCCAACAGATGTAGTTATACATTTTTTGTAACTCTTTCTGATTTAGAAAAATCGAGCTTATTAAATTCAAGATAGCATGCACCTGTGTCTCAAAAGCTCAGGCCAGTATCTTAACCCTTTGAGGCGCAACCCTTTCCAAATGCTGTAAAAAGGGCGGCCGTTGCCGTCGCTCCACTTAACTACCAGCAAGATGGCGGACGATCGAAACGTTCATCGCGTGCCACAGATCCAGAGACCCTTTTATGACGACGGCACAGCCAGCTGTCGTCAAAAAAGGGTTTCTGTGGCACGCGATGAACGTTTCGATCGTCCGCCATCTTGCTGGTAGTTAAGTCGAGCGATGGCAACGGCTGCCCTTTTTTCAGCATTGGGCAATCTATCCAGCTGTTCTCGCATTCTTCCATTTTTTCAGCAGATATCAGTGCTGTTAAAAATAATCGTGACAATTTTTTTAAGGGAAATGACGTGCTCAAAAGTAAAGGATTCTCGTGGAGCTATGACACCCGCAACTATTTTTATAGAAATCAAATCTATTCTTCGTGACTGGCAACAATCAAAAAGTCAGAGTATGGTGTTCCCAGAGCGGGAACACTGCGCGTTAAAGGGTTAACCCGCTTGCGACCGACCGTTTCCATCCCTATCTCCAATTTATGCTGATGCCTTCGGTGACAGTTTAATTTCGACATTTGTAGTCAGAATTGTCATTTGTATTTCGACATTTGTAGTCAGAAAAAGAAAAATGATTTCTTTTTCTGAAAAATAGGAACAAAGCAGTGAATGAATCGCATTCGTCAATTTGCTAACCCTAAGCATTTTGTGGAAATCGAAGTTATTATTTGAGAAATTAAAATCAGAAAGTAAAATAATGCTTATATATTTTTGCTACCAATAGCAAAAACGGTAAAACTTTAACGGCTTAAAAAAAACGACACTAGAAGCTACTTCGTTAAGTAAGAACATAAATCTAATTTAAATACCAATGGTATCTATTAGTCACAGAGAAACTCTCGTAAAATAAATCTGTATACTTGAATTTAACTGATTTTGACAAGGAAGGAGGCTGAGGACGGCATGGTCTTTGAAATAAAAATACACTTATATGCAAGGAACAACAAAGGCCTATCATATAACAGCGATATATCTCGATAAATTTTCACAAACATACAACGACAGCAAATAGCCTAACTGATCCCCCCGCCCCCGAAAGCAATATCTAATCTTTCGTATTTGTAACCTTATTCTTGTGCAAAATAAAGAAACAGCTCGAAAGCTTTAATCTGCAGAAAAAAATGGTTGACTATATTATACTATCACATTTTTGGCTCAACGATTGTCTTTTTTTTTTTTTTTTAAATACATCGAAAACAATTTAATTGAATGCTTTTGTAAAGTACGGCGAAATTATGATGCTTAGTCAATTTTTTTCGTTAACATGAGGGACTTCAATCACATTCATAAAAAAAATTAAAATTTTGCCATTTGTTAAAAGCAAACTATATGCATACGGAAGAGATCATCACTTTTGTAAAAAAAAAAAGAGAACTTTATATGATAACCTAGTTCCTATTCATCAGAAAATTTTTGCCAACACTTTTCCTACGGAAAAGGAATTCCTTGACCTCAAGTGAAAGCTTGACTTGGTTTATTTATCGTGACCTCTTTATCTAGTGACTTCACGTCTGCGATGTTAATGTGTATATTTATGATGTAATCACAATAAAAATGATTATATAAGATGGACGGAAAGATATAAACACAACAAAAGCAGAAGAACTTATATCAGTCTGTAGAAAGATTGCAAAGATTGCGTTTATACTCTCTGATCAATAGAAAAGATTCTTGGGTGAAGATTGCGTTTGCTTATATTTAAACCTCGGGGATTTAAATATCCTTAGTGAGCTATTGTTTCAATCGTTCTGTGCGGATACGCAAATTCATAAGCAAAGGGTTCTAAATGAGGACGGCAAAATCTTTAAAACTACAAATTTAAAGAGTTTCAATGCTTATCGTTTTGTAGTAAAACAAACATTTTCACACTCTGTAAATCTGCAATACAATACCCTCTCATTTCTTTACAGGATCTGAGTATTTTTGAGAGGCATTGAAACAGCAAATCGGGCAAAAAAAGAAAAAAGTTTCCATCACCATCTCAGAATTTCATGAATTTGTTTTTCTTGTGTTGCCTTACCGAAGAAAGGAACAAATATGAAATATTTTTCATTTGCCTCTTTTAGTTTTGGAGATATGGGGGGGGGGGGTCAAAGTACCCGAGACAAGTGACGTAGAAATAATTGAAGGCTATTTTTGCCACTTTATTGTCTTGACTGTGACTGGCTCATAGGTGCTTTAGAGATTTTTTTTTCTTTTTATCCTATAATATACCTTGGATATTAACATCTCACATTGAAAATTCATTCGAAAATACCCAGACCCCTAATAAGGAACCCCCCAAATACCCCTGTTTCATAAAAAATAAAGTTTTAAGAAAGCTTTAAATCTTGGCTCTGAAGTGATAGAAAATGTTTTTGCACAGTGCAGTTATACATCTTCATATAAAGGGAATCGAATGTTAATTTTTGAAGACCACCAGGGTCGCTCGGTACGGGGCCCCAAACATGGCCCTTAACGTTAATTTAGGCAATCTCGAACCATTGGTACAGCTGAAGCCGACTTCCCACAGGTCAACTATTGGCATGGAGATGTAGTATCAACATAGTAGTTTCATATTATGAAAAAACATTTTTCGAAGGTACAAATGTTTCCAAGAAAAATCCCAAAAAGTACCTCCCTATTTGGGACATTCCACTGACACGTTTGGGTACATTTCGGCCTTACTTATAGAAGTTTAATCGAATGTAGCAATATTTAAAATTAACTTATTCTGCATATATCCCAAATGCATCCTCCATATATCACAAATAGTTCTTTTACAGGGGCACTCATAAGAATTACATTACGCTGTATGGGGATCTCTGTAACTACTGAACCGATTCGAAAAAAATTTTCACTGATAGAAAGCTACACTGTTCCTGAGTATTATGGCTACCTTTCACATGCAGCATAACTATACTTCGCTCGCACCTATCCTGATAGCATTACCAAAGGTAGAATGAAGTGTGAATCCGCGAAAATATATAGTTCGCACATTTTTGCGGATTTTAAGACTTTAGTTTTTAATTTTTTTGTCTAAAATCCTTCAAATGATTCTCAATTTTACAAGTTACTGCTTGTATGAGCAGTTAGTATAGAAAAATTTGCAATTTTCAGGAGTTAACAATAAACCGCTCGTATATTCCCATTCTACGAATTCCACCAATTAGAACTTTCACACTCTTGGCGGAAAATTCAGTCTTTCACGGCGACCTGGTAACCCCCGTTCCTCCAAAGTGCTCCCACTCCGCCATTCACCGCGCAATTCCATATTCTTATCTTTTCTCCTGTCGAGCTGAGCAGTGATTTCTTATTGTCGTCGTTTTTCTTGTTTACTTATTTTCGTAATGTCTTCCTCTGCCAATTCGTTTTCTTTCACTTTCCAGCCTCATAAAGCTGAAAAACCCTTAAGAAGCTCTGCTAAGGTTATTGTCTTAAACGTGTACACTAAACTCAGAGAGATTTCTCACCCATCCAAACATTTTGAGTGAGATTTCTGAAAGTTAAGTGAGAACATAAATATTGTTTAACATCATTTTATTTATTTATAGTACAATTTCAATAACGCCAATTTTTCACGTTCATTAAAAATTTTAGCAGCTTGATAGTGTGGAAAACTTTCTAAATTGATATTTCCATCAGCTATTCTAATAAGATAGCTTAAATTTGCACTTGAAAGTTTACAGAAATTGCACTGAAATTTGCACTTGAATTGTTAATGAATATTCAAACTCTCAAAGAATCACATCCAGTTTAACTATGCAACAGACTCATTAACTATAATATTTTATCTAGCAGGGGCGTAGCCAGAAATGTTTCATGGGGGGGTTACGACTACTGCAACTCATATATATGTATACGTGTGTGTGATAATGTAGTGAAGAATTTACATTTTGTATGGCAAAAAATTCCTCATGGGGGGGGGGGGTTATGACCCCCTACCCCACCCCCTTGGCTACGCCTCTGTTATCTAGTATAATAAAATTATATTATATAACTTAATATTTATATAATATATTTATATAATATAATATATTGTAAAATGTAATTGGAAGAAGAATAGCGTGTTAATTAAACTGAACTGGAACATCAATGGAACAGCTTCAATTAAATTAAATTTTAGCTATACTATCGAAATTTACATTCGGCGTAAAATGTAGCACAAAAACCTGAAAATGCATGGAATGCCAAACTTGTAGAAGCAACATACTTTTTAAAAAATCTTCCGCACATTCAAATATCGTACAAATAGGAAATTTATGGTGTATTTATTCTTAATTTGTTAGTTTTCAATCTTCGAAAGTTTTGAACGGTACCGCTAATAGTGCAAATTTTTAGACCACAGCCAAACGAATTGCCGCGAGTAGGGGAGAAAAAGGCGCGAAGGCAGAGGAAGCCCCTCCCTTTACCGTAAGCACGTAAGGGAGCTGTTCTGCGCCAAGTAATGGAATAACAGCCAGCTGTGGTACACCAAGAAAGGAAAAGAGAGAATTCTCGGAGTGATACAACTTAGCAAAGTTGTAAAACGGCCGCTGTAGGCTTCCCAGTGCTATCAGGATAGGTGCGAGCGAACTATAGTTCTTTTACAGGGGCACTCAAAAGAATTGTGATACATTACGCTATATGGACATCTCTATAACTACTGAACCGATTCTAAAGATCTTTTCACTGAAAGCTACACTATTCCTGAATAACATAGGCTAAAATTCCTGCATGTAGCATATAATTTACAGGAACACTCAAAATAATTCAACTAATAAAAAATTTTGTACATGTTCTATAAATAAAATATTTTTATTAAACAGCATTTTACATTATTTCTGTTTTTAAACATGATTTTCTTTGTAGATTAGTGAAAATGTAGGAAGTTGCTAATATTGAGCTGAACTCTTACTAGGCAGAGGAATAGGAAAAGTTATTTTACAGTGGAAGGGTTATCGCTTTATCAGAAGTAGACGGGATTGCTACAATGAAATATTTGCATAAAATACCTGACTCTTATTCATTAAATGGCCACGACGAGATGACACAAAAACAGTCAGTACAGACAGGATATTTTTTGTCCAAATGAATTTGCTTCTGTTACTCCATTTACGGTTGCTAATATCAAAAGTATCAAAGCAGCCCACAATAAACAATACAACAGACTCTATCATAAAACTACGTAAATAACCTGAGAATTTGTTCTTGAGAATTTTCTCGTAAAATAGTATACAAGTCAGAAGCAAATGATGTAGAATTTCGACAATTTCTTTTATTCACAATATTATTTACTTTTTGTTTATTTTAAATATTTTAAATGAAGAATAAGACATGGTATATGTAAAGTTAATTAATTTAGATAGTTTTTTTTTCGCATTTGGCGAATGGCGACAGTTACGACAAGAGGAATTATTTTGAGTGTTCCAGTAAATTATGCTGCATGCATGAATTTTAGACTATGTTACTCAGGAATAGTGTATCTTTCAGTGAAAATATCTTTAGATTCGATTCGGTAGTTCCATATGTCCATATAACGTAATGTATCAGAATTCCTTTGAGTGTCCCTTTAAAAAAACTAGCTATGCTGCATGCTGAAAGGTAGCCTATAATAGTCAGGAATAGTGTAGCTTTCTATCAGTGAAAAAGTTTTTCGAATCGGTTCAGTAGTTACAGAGATCCTCATACAGCATAATGTAATTCTTATGAGTGCCCCTGTAAAAGAACTATTTGTGATATATGGAGGATATATTTGTGATATATGCAGAATAGGTTAATTTTCAATATTGTTACAGTCGATTCAACTTTTAAAAGTAACACCGAAATGCCCCCATGCGTGTCAGTGAAATGGCTCAAATAAAGAGGTACTTTTGGGGATTTTTCTTGAAACAGTTGCACCTTCAAAAAAGGTTTTTTCATAATATGGAACTACTATGTTGAAACTACATCTCCATACCAATAGTTCTGCTGTGGGAACTCGGCTACAGCTGTACTAATGCTTCGAAATCACATAAAATAGCGCTAAGGACCATGTTTGGGGCCCAATATCGAGGGTCCCTGGGGGCCTTCAAAAATTTTTAACATTGGTTTTACTTTAAATGAAGATGTATAACTGCATTCTGCAAAAAATATTTCTGTATCACGGCAGATCCAAGATTGAAAGCATTCTTAAAACTGTATTTTTTTAAGAAATTGGGGGTATTTGGGGAACCTTATTTGGGGGCTCTGACTATTTTCGAATGAATTTTCAATTTTAGATGTTAATATCCAAGGTATATTATGCGATAAAATGACAAAATTCTCTGAAGCACTTCTGAGCCAGTCACAGTCGAGACAATAAAGTGGGAAAAAGGGCTCTAAAATATTTCTACGTCACTCGTCTGCGGTACTTTGACCTCCCATTACTCCGAAACTAAAAGAGGTAAATCAAAAATATTTCAGATTTGTTCTTTCTTTGGGTAAGGCAACGCAAGAAAAAAAATTCATGAAATTCTGAGATGGTGATAGAAACGCCCTACCTGATTTGCCCCTGAAATGCCCCTTAATGCATAGATAGTGAAGCTTAAAAAAATAATAACTTTAAAAGGTGAAAAACAATATCTAAAACACTTTCATATTTTCAATACCCCCTAAAACACTATGTATTAAAAATGTATCATATTCCATGCGTCGGCTCTATTCGTCTTTCTTCCCAGATACCACATAAGCTTAAATCAAGCTTGACATTTCTTTGAATTTGACGTATTAATACAAGCTTGACAGTTCAATTCATTTTAAGCTTGGAGCAAGCTTGGAGAAGTCATTTGAACTGTCAAGCTTGAATACAACTTGATTACTGCTTGATTTGGAAAGCCACATCCACATAACAAATAATTTATCATCAGTCATAAATGTACTTGACCATAGAATTTTTAAAAAAAAGATTCTATATTTCCAAATATGGAAATTCTTCAAAATAAAATACAATTATACTACGAAATTGATTTCAAAATCAGTCGTTTGTCTCGATTTTGGCCAGGATTGCCCAACATGAGTGTCGCGATATTGAAAGTTTTAAAACGTGTGCTGCTTTTAAGTATATATTATGCTTATTTCCCTATTAGTAGAGTCTATAAATCACACATAACATTATTTTAATTCATCCCATGGAAAAATAAAAGAAACAGATCGGCATCGGCCACTGATCGATCTTGCCAGAAAACGGCGTGACAACCATAACAGTCACTTCATACTTTAGTCATACCAGCCCTAGGCAGATTGGCTGAATGGATAGGACATTGGCTTCCCAACCCTTAGGTCCCGAGTTCGATCGCGGACGCTTGATGGAAACAGATTAAAATAACTTAAAATTACAACGTAGAGGGGGAAAAATAAAATATGTGGGGCGAGTTCGTCGACGGGCGTCCCGTGTACTTAGGAAATTATTTTTTTGGAAAAATTTTTAAGCTTGAAATTAAGCTTGCTATTTCAAGCTTAATGCAAGCTGGGCAAGTGTAAACTTGAACACTTGGTTCAAGCTTGCATTAAGCTTACACGCTTGAAATTTTCAAGCTAAATTCAAGTTTATTGACTTGATAAATCAAGCTTGCTGTGCTGTCTGGGTTGTTTCATTGCGTTGGGAACAGCATCATAATTCATGTATCAGCCCTATTAGTCTCTCTGGTTCCATTATATTGGAAACTGCGTAATAATCCATGAACGGTCCGTATTATTCTTTCCTGCTTCATTATGGTTGAAATTACATCATAATACATCCGTCGGTACCACTTGTCTTTCATGCTTCAGTTTGCTGGAAAGTGCATCAATATCCATGAATCGGTCCTTTTTCTCTTCCTCGCTTTATTATATTGAAAAGGGATCATTATTCATGCATGGGTCTTGCTGGTCTTTCTTGCTCCATTATGTTAGAAAGTGCATTTTAACCCATGCGTGGACTCCGTTTTCCTTGCTTCATTATGTTGGGAAGTGTATCAAAATCCATATTGTGTTTTTCTTACAAAATTAATTACAGAATTAAAAAAAGAATTTGAAAAATACGACTCAAAAATTTCCACATATTTTCCAGGTTTGAAATTAACAGCACTCTTGAACTAGTACATGAGTAAGTTCATCTCGCCAAAAGTATGGAATGAATTTTTCATTAATTTTTATCGAAATAAAGCGGTAGCATTTGCATTAGTAAAGGTAACAAAAGTCTCATTTTCCCTGAACTTAATGATATTATTAATATAAATCTAGTTAACAATTTTATTTGAGGAATTTAAAGCCACAGAAGTGCCGGCTTGGTCGTCAGAGCCAACCTTAAGGCCTTTCGCGGCAGCTGCGCAATTCATTTGAAAGAAACTTAATTTTTTTAAGAAAATAATTACAGTGTGTTTTTTATATTACAAGTATAGAAAAGTAACATAATGATGGTATACAGGAATAACATAGACTCCTGTTTTGTGAAAATGTGCTGCTTTTGTTGTTTCATATCCCCCTGGTCCAGGCATACCTAAGACCAGGTCCATGACATCATGTTGCTCTAGCAACACAAGTCCATTATCCTCCACAGCAGCCTCCCAGAGAAGGCAATACAATTAATGACATGAGCAGGGAAAGCAGGGGCACAATGAATATCTTTTCCAGGGTTTCGAACTGGAACTGAACCAAAAACCGAAAAAAAAAACAGTTACTATGGTCGGAACGAAAAACGGAACAGAACCGAAAAAAGAAAAAATCGGTTTATTTTGGTTCGATTTTTCTCAGTCATTTTGTTACTGTAACCAACTTATCAATATTTTCTAATTTAACGTCAACCATAAAAATATCATCATTACATGTACACTGTGCAGTCTGTTTTCGGTTCTCAGAACCTTCCTCCCATTTACACATGTGCAGGTCTACCACGTTAGAAGGTATTAATAATTAGAGGCAATTTTCCTATATATCTATATAAATAAAGCAATGTGTAAATTGTCCGTTAGTTAGTTAGTTAGCTTGTCTGTGTCTCACGTAGCTCGCAGACGGGTGATCGTAGACCTACCAAATTTTGTATGGAAATTCCCAAGGACGGGTTCCGACATACCACGAAGCGATTTTTTCGAAATTCAAATTATTTTAGGAGATATCGATAAAAAAAAAACCTGTTGCAAAAGGAATCCTGTCGCTCATTTTTTCGCTTCGCCATTTCGTAATTGTAACCCCGCAGTGGAGTGAGTGAGAATTTAAGCATATCTAGGTTGCCATATTAAGCATGTTTATTAAATGATTCAGACTCTGGAAATAAAAATAAATGAATAACGGTTTTTTTTTTGTTTAGATTATTTGTAAGGTTGTTTTTTAATTAAAATATCGTGTGCATGTGAAATCAGAGCAGGAATGAAATGCTTTATACTCAAAAGGAAAATAGGATTTGGAAATTTTCCGAGAGAAAAATGTGCAACGTTTTAATTTGGCGAAAAATAAAATGGTTGATGTGCGATTTTGAGGAGATGATTCCAACGCTTGGCGCAATTTATCTCAATTTTATCGTCTGCTGAATACACCTGAGAATAAGTTTTAGAAATTTTCATTCAGTTAGAATTGTGCATTTTTCGGCGCAGCTTTTCTCCATCTATTTCTAATGTATTACATCCAGAAAAAGGATGTTAGAAATATCAATTTTAATTTTGTTTAATCACACTCACGAATAAAGATCTACTTTCCAACTTAATTAAATAAGGAACGAAAATAGGAAGACCCATAGATTATAATACGCTTTTAATATATAGCACTTTAGTGCTTATTTAAAATCTGAAAGTGTTTCAGATTTTCTTACTTTTTTTTTTTTTTTCATTTCCGTTTTTTGATAAAGGCCAATATATCCAAAAGCTCTTCAGAATTAATATAGGATGAAAATAATTTATTGTTACTTTTTGCAGGTTTTTATCATTTAACCATCTTATTCTTGCAACCAGGGGCGGCCCGAAACAGTAAATATCGCATCTGGGCGCCGGCTTCGAAGGGGCATCATTTCGAACACAAAAACTAAGTAGAGCATCAAAGGGGGCGTCTTTTTTTATATTAGCAGGGGGCGCCACTTACCGGAGGGCCGCTCCTGTTTGTAACCATCTTAATTTTAAATTCCATTCAAAATCTGAGAGATTTCAGTGCTAAGGAAGCCGGTGAGGAACAGGATTATCTCCGAACAAGATTTATTAAGATGGCGAACCAACTGGTCGCCAGAGGCGGCTAGTGTTAAATAAATAAACATATTTTTTACATAATTATTGCAAGGCCAAGTGCACGATGTGAGCGCCAAGTGTCAAGCGACGAGGGTACACATAACCATGAACCTAGTTGTCAAATGCGATTTTGATAGTGAATAAGAATGCCAATGCTCGCCGCTCTCTGCTCACCGCTCGTATCCTACATGCTGATTAATGGTATCAATTTACATAGAGCACTGATTAAAAAACGAATAAAATCTTCTAAATTGTGATAGAATTACATTTTTTGTTTATGATTGAAATGCATTTTTAGTACAAATAAGAATATACATAAAATAAAATTATTAATTCGGAACTGAACCGAAAACCGTTATTTTTGCCGGAACAAAAACCGGAACTGAACCGATATAATTTTTTTAGTTGAACTGGAACCAAACAAATTACGTTCGAAGCCCTGATCTTTTCTTTCTCGACAAATACCAAACTTTTCATGTGGCCGCTTCGTAGCCTGGCCAATGCAATTTGTACAGATCTTATGACTTCGGACTGCAGAGACAGCCCCAGATGATTTTAGCGTACTACTCCTGTGTGGGAGGGATTCTCGAAATATTATTTGCTTTAGCACTGTGGATAGAAAATATTTCGGATGCGAAAAGTTCACAAGAGGTGGTAGAAGGAAGAGCTTGGAAAATTTAACTCCATGAAGTAATGAAGCTACTGAGCTGAAACTTTCAGCAAATGCAAAATATAGTGAGTGTGCTATGTAAATGGTTAAAATTTCAATCACCAAACATGCGTGGCTGAGCAGCGGCCTCTGGACTACTGCTGAAACCGTATAAATTGAGGGCTGTATCGGGGGTGGAAAATAGTCTTATCACTGTGTTGCTGTTACACTGCTGCTGCCCAATAGGAAAATCTTCCTTCACGAAGGTCGATGATTCTCCTCCGTTCAAACTCAGCAGTTGAAATGTCGTCCTCTTTTCGAAGAAGCATGGTTATGTCACACCTAGCATTTATTACTAGAAGATAACCGTAGACTGTTTTCCACGAGAATCGCATCGGACTGCTCAGAAATCTGGGAATGGATCCCGCAAAGTACGATCAACGCGCGATGATAGACCCATGGCGCTGACAGACCGTATAGCTGCATCTAGAAAATTGGTAAGTCAATCGCGCTACAAGTGTATCATAATCTATTTCATCAATTCGTCGACATAGGCTGCACCAGGGCCTACGTGCAAGAACTCCTTTATATAGGATCCTAGGGGATAGGGGGACTTGCATCCCCCTCAAGCAAAACCATCTACACCTGCAGCTGCAGTGGGCTTCTGAATGTAAATGTCGTACGGATTGACAAGTGGTTTTTCTGGTGAATCGCATTTTAATTCGTGATACCATGATGATCGCATTCGTGTTAGATGCTAAAGGATGCCGGTGAACGGCTACCCTTTAGAATACATTATAGGACATCATAATGCACGAAGACGCAGAGTTATGGTTTGAGGTGCGATTGCGTATCATGGAAGATCGCACTTGCTGCAGATTCCGTGTAATGTGAACAACAACAGGTGCATCAGTGAAGTGTTGTAGTCTTAAGTCATTCCGTTCCTTCAAGACATTCCTGAAGCTACCTTTTCGCAGGATAATGCCCGGCCATGTTGAATGGAATGTTCAAGACTTCTTGTCAGCAGAACACATACAGCTTCTTCCGTGGTCTGCGTAATCGCCGAATATATCGCCTATGGAACATGTATGAGATTTCATTGGTCGGTGTCTCGCTCTAGATCCTCGTTCTGCAGCTTCCTTCTATGGATGAACTTTGGGTACGCATACAAGCAATGTGGAACATAGGCGTAGAGTTATATGAGCCCGTGAGGCTCATGGCCCTACAATAAATATTTAGCAGGAGCTAAGTCCCAATAATTTACCATTGGATGACAACAAAAAAATTTGTATTTTACTCAATTAACTCAAACATTAAAGAAAAAGCAAAAACTTTCTTTTTACTTTTAGATTTTTCTCCCCCTTCAGATTTCGATCAGCATTTGGGTAGAGGTGTACCGGATCGTTAAAAAGTTAGATTCTTGAATACGGATCTGGAAACGAATAACTTGGTTTTATATCCGCGGATACGGATATGAAAACGGAGCATTTGTTTCAAATATCCGCGGACATGGATATGAAAACGGATCATTTTCTGTCATATCCGCGGATACGCATACGGATCTTTTTGTTTGGATATTATTTTGCAGAATACATTAACTTGAAGCGATAATTTCACTTACAATGAATGAAATATTCTACGACAATAATAACTTTCAGATACTATGCAGCGTGCATGGTTTACAAAAATATTTTCGGAATTAAAATTTCATTTTTAAAAATCTTAACTGTATTTTATGTGCATTAAATTATCGAATCGCTACTATCAAATCAAGCAAGATTTTATTTTGGTACATAAGTACGACTGTCAGACACCTGAAAATGTTTAGGATGGCTCTCTACGAACCGTAATAAACACTGTAATAAACGATAATTTGTAAAAATAAATTTGTGTCAAAACATGAGGGTGTTCTTGGAATATAACATTAAAAATCTGGAGTAACTCCACTCGACATTTTTTTAAAAATCTTTTATTAAAAAAAATATGTTTTTAAATGATGAGAAAAAAGAATATCCTCACACACACACATATGAAATGTTTCTCCAGAACGTTTCACAAATCATAAAATGCATCCATATGCAGAGCAGCTATGTACCATTTTTTCTTTGAAATAGTTAAAATAGTTAAAATAGTTTTTTTATAACGCTGTTTAGTGCGCTAGCCACAAATGCTCCATAGAAAACTGAAAGGAGAGTTCGATGCACAAGAATGATGAGTGAGATCTTGCGAAAAGTCAACTGTTGGGACAAGTGCTTTAAGTTGCGGTTGCCAAAGCACTCTCTATTCGTTCCGTATATCTACATATGGGGTAAATATATCAAAATATCACAGTCGAATTTTATCATGATTACGACACTTTTCTCGCATGTTGCAGGTTCGAAAATTGAAAATCATTAATATAACTATGTGTAAATGCCATTGACTTAACTAGGATGGGGTTAAGCCTTCGCTAGAAGAATTTTACCTCCCTATATGAAAATCACACTTTCTATATAGCAAAATTAAGAGACGGAACCCTGTAGTGGTGAAGGGGGGGGGCACTTATATCGCTTATAAATATTCAAAAACCTTACTAGTAACACCAGTAGTAAATGCATGCTAATATTAGGTTCGTGCATAATTATCAAGCTTTTCACCCCTTTCCACACTTGACGAAACAATCCCAGCTTTCGATGCAGGGAATGGTTTGCCCGTTTCAAATCTGGCGAGAATAGCTTGGAAGATATGCCAGGAAGAGGTTGACTGTCGGATTTTGACGACCAGAAGCTTTTGGCAGCCCGGAAGGAGACGAAAGCTTTGATTGTTTCGACAAATGGGGAAAGGAAAACGCTTGATAATTATGCACCAAACTAATAGCTTTAAATTCCTAATACAGTAAAACCTGTGTTGAACGACCCCCGTATTTAACGACCACCTGGTCTTGTCGACCATGTCTTAGCGGTCCCGAGTACAATATAATTATAAATAATGGTTTATTTTCCTTATTGAACGACCACCTGCCTGACGCGACCAACGACCGCTATGTATAAGAAACAAATTTATTTAAAATCCTATTTTAGCGACCACGAATTCTTAAAAAAATTATTATTTTCCCCCATTCATGAACAATTTAGTACATCAGTGACGGAATCTGAAAATAAGAATAAACATATTGATTGCAGTGAAAATAAATCATCATCTGGTGAAGACACTGAAAATGAAGACATCACAAAAAAACTGCAATCACTTTCAATGAAGCAAAAGAGTGTTTTAACACCTTGCTTAATTATTCCGTACAGGTGGGGGATGATGAACTATTTAAACATCTGAGATGTGTACAGAAGCGATTAAACAATTATCCCAAAATGTAGCTGTTAAACAATCTGTTATTACAACATATTTTTAAAAATAGTAAAGTACCTACGATGTATAGCAAAATATTTTTTTCAATTTAAATATATTCTAATTTCATTTATTAAAATATATATAAATCTCACTGTCTTTCTCTACATATTATAAAAAAGTAAGTACAATCAGGCTTTTTATTATATTATATTTTACATACAAGCCTTTTCAGTGATAATCATAGGTAATTATCAAATAAATTCCAATTCTATTGATAAAATTAAGTACGCTTAAAATTTTGTCAAAATGTATCGTATTACCTGAATTCAAAGACCAACCCTCCTTAAAGACCACATTTTCTTGGTCCCAGTGATGGTCTTTAAAAACAGGTTTCACTGTACTAATTTACTTGTTTAGCAAAAGAGGGGTGTTTGTGCGAAACAAGAAGATCAATTATAAATATTAGTAAAAGATATTATAATATTAGTTCAAATATTAGTTCAAGATAGTTCAAATTAGTTCAAATATTAGTTCATTATAAATATTAGTTCAAGATAGCAACCATGGCAAAAAAAAAAACAATTTTTTTTTGTTTTTATTTTACGAATGCGTAACGGTAATACTATTATCCTTTGAGGATTTTTAGACCTAATGCATGTATTTACTTCTCAGTATGCACAAAGTAGTATACATGGAAGGGTTCATACAACGAAATCTATAAACCATTATTCTTTATTTAGATATACTTATTTTTCCATCGCTTTCTTTTACATCGTAAACCGTCTCTTAACGGAACGCTTATCGCATAATACGGTTTTAAATCTTCTCTTTAACATTAGAGAGGTCATTTTTCAGTGCTTTGTAACGCATACGGTATTCTTTGAAGATTAATGAAAATTTTTATTTCAGGGTATTTTGATGTGCCGATTTAAAGTATCGCATGAAAAGATAGGGTCTTCATTGAACTTTCAAAATTTGGTTTTTGCTTTAGCTCTCTGAAGGGCAAGTAGTTTCATCACAATCTTGTAAATTTCTCAAACGTGGCAGTCGTGTTTAATATACTTCCGACATTAAACTTATAAACAATTTCAAACTTTCATTAATGCATTTACGCAAGAGTAAAAGATTCACATTTCTTTTTTGCTACCTGAAAGAATGTTGTAGAAGCAATATTTATTATTTATGAAACAGAGGTAGGAAATTTGACTAATAAACAAACAATATGAATATTTGCCGCTCGATAGTTGAGCGGCCAATAAAGTTGCTAAAAGTTGATGGTTTCATATTAAACCACAGCCTCTTTGTTATCGCGTGTATGACAGCCTGAAACAAAAAATTCTCTATAGAATACAAGAGCAAAGTAAAATGACTCCGTCACTCAAAAGTAAAAATCCTCCTCTTTTTTTACTTTCTTTTTTGTTGTTGTTACCTCACGGCACTTCAGATTCGGCAAAAATAAAGGAATTTGTGGCATGAAATTTAATGAACTCAATCTTCTCAATCTGGTAGCATTTTAGAATAACACAGGGGCGCAGTCAGGGGGCAACCACCCGAGAAATAAGTTAACATTATGCAGAAAAATACTTATGTGTGGATTTTTTTTTTTAGTTTAGTCTTTTTGCGGTAAAAAATACATGTTTTACTGGTAAAGGCTTTGTACAAGGATTATCCTTCGCTTTGTACCGGTCTTGTAGGAAAGTTCTTATCCAACTCAAAATTTTGTCACAAAGGTTATGATAAGACTGAATGAAGGGGCGATTTCAATTTCGAAGGGTCCAGATTTTGTTAAAAGAGAAATATTCTAAAGATTATACGCAGTACGTTTACCACTCTTAGCCTTTTTCAAATACAACAAAAATGCAAGGTATCCGAACTTCTTTCGGTGTTATTATTATTTTAAAAATTTGCACATTTTATTCTCAGCTAAAAATGCTGCAATTCTTGAAAATGAAGTCTAGAAACTAAAACTTGAAAAAAGGAATATGAAACTGAAAAATGCATAAAATCGTTGAATATTTTTGGGCCATGCAACTGTTCCTAATGTGAAAGCGTGAAAATGAGCTATCTGTACTGATTTGATTTGCTAAACATACACAGACAATATATAATTTCTGATAATACGGTAACGAATTCAAAATAGTGGAACAGGATTAGACCATTTTATGAATAAACAAGGGAATGTGCTGGACACTGTAATTTTCGTTCAATTTATAAGTACAATTTTCTAATATTAATAAAAATTTAATAATTTTTCAGACACCTTTTATTTTTCAGATTTTATTCTATAGTCTATCATACCTTTTTTAATTAAATGCATATAAGCTTCTTTATATAGTTTTTCTAGTGATTTTAAACAAAAACCTGCTCAATTTCCCATACTAAAATTATGAATTTTCATTTCGGATTTTGTCACAATATCATTAAAAAGTTTTCATTTTGTAATTATTCGATCAATTTACTGAAAGTTTTTAAATCACTGCTGTATTTTTGCCTATAAATATTTCAAACGCCATTTCTGTATTTCTTATCTCTTCTCCAGTCAGTTTATTTATTGTTAAGTGAGCACTTTTGATTAAAGCATTTCTTCCCTGCCCCCCCACAAAAGAAGTTATATTGGCTTTGGAACTTACACTTTTCCAGATTTCATGGAGGGGGGAAATAATAAATAAGGTACGTCACCAAAATCTTGAAAATGTACCTGCACAATAAGTAAAACTTGCAGTTGAGGAAGGAAGTGAGGTCAGGAAATTGACCCTTTAGAAAAACATTTACTGAAATATACTTTTCATTTTTACCACAGAAAGTTAAAATCCAGATTTCAGAATTGGGAGGGGTGTACTCCAAAATGCTTCTACTTGAAATGCTACAAACCGCTACGGCACTTCAAAATAATAAAAACAGTAAGGAAAACATATTTTCATTCAAAATAGGTGTTATTCAAAACAATTTGAGCGTATCCGTACCATAGCCGTAGTGGATAAAACACTGAATATGGTAGATGGCTGAATGTGAAGGTCCTATACGTGGCTGTTGATCTAACGGTGTTTTGGAAGGTTTTCTCTAGATATAATGTGAATATGAGTTAAAATCCCTCAAAATGGACCTCCGTCGAAGGCACTCCTCCCTGTAGTCATATGTACCCAGCTTAGGCTTGCCATAGCTCACAACACTCACAATTAGGACATCGTTAAAAGTAAGAAAAGAAATTAAAAGGCATTTTTTAATTCGCCATCCTGAGCAGATCTCCCATTGCAAGCTCATTTTTATGCAGCAAACGATACTAATGAAATCCTTGTTTGAACTTAATTATATTACATGAAAAATTCCTGTATTTGTTATACAATTTTCAATATCTTGTACATAAAATGACAAATCAACGCAAAAATTCCAATTAACCAGCATAGAAACTTTTCTAGTGGTGACATCTGTTGAAAAGACTTAGAAGTATAAAATCAATCACAGAAACAATATAATCGAAAATATAATATATATCAAGATTTCACAAAAATTCTCTAGACATACATTAATTTCTACGCTGACAATATGTTAAGTATATATTAAGTAAGAAAATTATGTTAATAGACTTCATTGTGCTACATAAATGACATATGTTAGCAGACTTCAATACTCCACTTCGATGTTTTTAATTTTAGTTGACAATAAACCGACTACTACCATACCAAGAATATTACACCAAGATCCGGATTGCCTAGTTTTATTAAAATCATATGCCATCAAGTATAAGAAATTTATTGCTTAGTCATACTATTCGAGATAAATGGCTAAAAAATTCAGCACATTTTTATTAATATGCAATACATTTAAAAGGGAATAAGTAATGCTCATTCAAAATTATCCGATAAGGAAGATAGCAAGCTTTTCCTAGAACATAGTACTTCAGAAATGATTTCTGTTCATGGATAAAATAAATTAAAAAAATTATATAACTTACTTAATAAATGGAGCTTCACGTAACGAACTAATCTGAGGATAAAAGTTATCTCAGATTTAGATTGTATTTAAATATCTACACTTGAAACAATACAATACCTATCATAACAAAAAAGCATGGATTTTTTTATGACTTATAAATAGATCTGGCCACGTTGGTTCAAACCTGAAATCATGCTTTTCCAACCACCCGAACCAGCTATCCCTTAATTTTTATTTACTTACTTATTTATTTATTTTCTTTGTACTTACGGGTCGGGCCTAAAATTTTTGGCTATCTCCTTATATTGCTTTCACGAGGTTTGACTGTGTAGCTGTTTATATACACAGTAAAATTTGTCTTAATCGGAATCGGAAGTGATCGAAGCATATTTCCGAGCTCTGTGGTAGCCCAGTTGGCTGTGTACCCAGCTCTGGGTAATAAGACTCGGGTTCGTATCCTGAATGACCAAAGATTACGTGTACAAGAGGCGAACGTGCATGTTAAATCTGTGGGGAAGTTGCGGGCCAAATTTAAGGATGTTAGCGGAGTTGCGGGCCAAACTTTAAAATGTGAACAGAGTGGCGGGCCAGGCTTCAGAATGTAAACGGAGTAGCGGTCCGTATAATTAGGATTTATATGGGCTTTCAAATGCTTTACATGGGCTTTCAAATGCTTTATATGGTGTTTTGATATGTTCCGCTGGCCGGATCAAAAGCCTTTGCGGGCCACATGCAGCCCCCCAGGCCGGTGGTTGCCCATATATGCTCTAAATCCTGGAACCTGTCCCGGCGTTCAAATCTTCCCGATTTGTCATCTGCCTGAAGGTTGTTAGGCATCTGCTTCTCTCTCTCAGTTGTTAGTTATCGACTTCCTAAAGACTGTTATAAACTGGTTTTAACTCGCTATACCTGTCATAAGAGCCCCTTGACGCTCCTCCTTAAGGATCCTTTCAAGGTGGGCAGAGTTGACGACTTGGCGTTTTAACCAACTCAGGGAGAATCGACCTACTATAGAGTACAAAGCCACAAACGCTAAGAAATTGGCTCCTTGTTGTGGGCAACAAGAGCATGTTTTCGCACCCAACAGGTTTCAGGCGAAAAGATGTTTAATTTCTCGGACCAATGGAGTAAATGTATGAGGTCCTCATTCAAAATGCCTACTGGAGGATCCTTTAATTATTTATGATGTTGTACATTTTGTGTGCATTCTTTTGTATTTTTTATTCAGAAATAAAATTCAAAGTAAAAAAAATTCAATTAAGAGCCAAATTTAAATTAAAATATCTAAAATACATTGATTTCTTCAATATTTGTGAATAAGGACTTTTTTCACAAAGTATTTCATTTATTATTAGGAATAATACTACTTTTTATCATGAACAAATAAGGGCGTATTAAAAGTTGTATTTTTAATAATTTATCAACGAATATTCAGTGACAATTATTTGAGATAAAAAACTAATTCTATGGGTAAAAAGAAGGACGTATTAGGAAAAATCATCCTGTGTATTTCAGATATCCTTTACCCATATACGCAGCTATATCTGTTCTGTACATCTACCTATCCTTGAATCAGAATACATTTTTTTTCATTTGTCCTATTTGTCCTTAAAAATCCAAAACGAAAATTAATCATTTAATTTTTTTTAATAATTCATTGTATGTTGGCAACAGGCGCGTAGCCAGGAAAATTTTTCGGGGGGGGGGGGGATATGAACTTATATGTGTATAAATAGACGGAATTTCATCACTAATCCAAAACTTTTGGGGGGGATATATCCCGATATCCCCCCCCCCCTGTCTACGCCCATGGTTGGCAAATTTTCAACCGCCCCGCACTACTGGGTTTACGGTATACCATTGCTTCAGGTCAAGAAATATCTTCGTTTAAGACAGCTTTCCGCTTAATAAAGCACCCATTTAAAACAGGGTGCTTATAATGAAGGACTGTGGGTTGTAATGAATTATTACATAATATATTTCAAACCAGAAAAACAAAATAAATGCATTTTGCAGTCGGACGTGAAAGTTCTTTTACTTCTACATTTATTAACGTTTTTCAAAAAGCCTATCAAGAGCACATTTTAGGTTCTGCTGACTTCTGTTCCTATTTCTTCAAGAGTGTGATGTCATTTTCTATTCCACCCGTGGTTCTCTGAGCTTATCAATAACCGGATAGCATCCAAAATAGATCTGTCAGGCTTGCGTTCCCGTGTAAGTCTATGAGTTAGTTTTGAAGTAAAGTTACTATTTATGGAGGGTGTTTTTCTCCGAACTAAATTCACGACCCAGAGGCAAAACGCAATTTTCATTATTTGGATTCCTTGTCTGCTCTTGTCGCCCTATCGTCACTTATGTTCCCAGCTAAACATTTCTCCGAAATTGCATTCAAAACAGCGATACAAAAGATTAAGGATAATGATACCGTTTGCCAGTACTTTGGATATTTTGACTTGAAAAAGTTTTCCTCGCAAGCTTCTGGCTCAACATGATGTCAGCTCTTGAAAAGCAACACAGGATTCTCCCGTTGTTTGAGCATTTAACTTCTTTGACCAAATCAGTACTTCCTGAAGAGGAAAGAGATCCCAGACTGAGGAAATTAGGAAGGTTAGAAAGAGGAAAACTGTTTTCATGCTTCCATAATGAGCATCTGGCTGAGGCGCAGGAGTTTTTTGAGACTTTGCATGGTGAGTCTTCATGAATTATCAGTCTTAGGGGAGAGTTCACTGAAATTCGGCCAAACAATCGATGTTTGTTTTTAAATCCTTAATTGGAGTTTATTTCAATGCGGACAGTTTAATACACTGAAATCTTCTAAGTTGACCACCCAGTGGTTCCACGTTTTCGGGGTCAACTTATCAAGGGTTACAATACTTACTTTTTGATTTTTCGTGGTCTATCATCTACGTATTTATACATTGCATAGTACATGTAATATACGTTGTAAACTATAAAATTATATGAAATATGAAATCAAAATGGTACTAAATAGGAATAATATTGCTTATTAGGATTAAATACTGATTATACGCACATAGTACTGTAATTAATTATTGATTTAAAATCATTCATTCTGTTGAAGTTATTCAGAATAAATTTAACATAAGATTTATGTATTTTCTTCTCCTATATGGACTTTTTTTTTATTTTTAATATCAGGTTTGTAAACATAATATTTATTTAGTCATTAATAATTAGAATGTTTTTCCTGTTGTTGTTGTTGTTGCTGTCTTCATAATTAACTGAAGTACTCTGAAAGTATTAACATCATTCTCGGGCGTACTTAAGAGCGGATATATTCATAATTTCTCACAACTTACAGTATTACTCTCGAAGGAGCGTCATTTTTTCGGATGTAAACTTCGATCTTAATGCAGGCAAAAGAACACAGAAGATATACGGCCCCACAGGTTTAGCGTGCATATTCAAAACGATTTAGACTCAAGCCAGCGATTATCGCGCCCATTAAAATGGTATTAGTGGGATTTTAGTTCATTTTTAATGATCTCTTTACAAGCGTGTGTTTATTCATTCATGAAATTTTAGATTTTGTGAGCCCCCCTGCAGCCAGACCTCTTCAAATAGAAGGCTGCCACTGGATTGATAGCATGTTGAAAGTGGCATCTAAAGGGGATACATTTTTCGTCATGGGCATTACTGATTGACAGAACAGTATGGTAGTACATTCCGTACTATGTATTCAGTGTGGATGGAAAGCAATAAGTAAAAAAATTATATAAAAGTTAGAAGAAATTCTGGAAGCGGTCAACTTACAAAGGTTTTGATCTATGCTTTGGGATACATTCTACGTAATTAGCTGGTCAAAATACAAGTTCGACAGGTGGTGAATTTATAAAGGTTCCATTCAATGTTAAAGTAACTAAGCCATTCCATTCTTGGTCAAAAAGGTCAATTTAGACAGGTGATCAACTTGCAAAGGTGGTCAACTTCACAGATTACACTGTAGCAACATTTCAATCATACGAAATTTATTTCATGAGATATAGCGAAAACATTTCATGAGATATAACGGAAACTAATTCCAAATTTTATCTTCAAATGCTTATAAAGTACCCCAAATTAGCAAATTTTAACATTCCGAGCAACATATCTTTGGAACGCTTTAACATAATTTTTTTTTTAATTTTCAGGACTTTTTCATATGAAATTAATATGCATAAAATGTGGACTTTAATTATAAATATAAAATAGATAGCAAAATTTTTATAAACAAAAAAGAGGCCACGAAAAATGCAAGAATTTTGTTTTTCGTAATTAAATATTATTCTTGCGTTTTCCAATAGCTTAATGATTGTAGTTCAAATTATTAGTAGGAGTATTTTCTTTAATTTAAGGTGAAATTTCTTGGAAAATATTGAAAATTTTTGTTGTTATCCTGCGCTAAGTGCGGTAGTAAATGAGCGCTGTCCTGCGCGGAGTAACTTTGAAGACGTGAAATTTTGTGTTATGTTTATGTATTTTAAAGTAGTAAATAAACTGTATTTTATTAATTTTTTACTTTTATTATGCAAAACAGTATCGTATGCAATCACCCTTCAAAAATCATTTTAATACCTATGATAGTTTTTTTCCTTCAAAGATTTCTGAAGAAAGAGCATTTTTTTGTGATTTCATGGGTAGAATGGGTGAACTCTTCACTTCGTAACGTCTTCTGGCAGAGCGAAAGTTATCATATTTTGCATTCCATATGCAAATATATTTCGGTATATTAAACAAGTTTCCCCTCAAATTATTACAATCACATTTTCCAATTTTTGCTGATGTCTGATGAAATGAATAAATTTCCTACATCAATTGTATGAACAATTAATATTTTTTTTAAAAATTATGCATAGAAGTGAAAGTTTCATAAGCGTACTTTAGTATCATTAAGACATTTTCTGTGGAAATAACATTTTATACTCGTGAATAAGACAGGAAAATTAAATAATGCTTATGAATTTTTGTGACCATTGGAGAAAATGTTACGATTTAGGTGCCCTGTATATAAAGAACGCTGGGCGGAAATACGTTAAAGGAAGGTTAAAAATTACTACGATGTGCTCAAAACAGTTTGAAGTAATTTAATTTTTAATACATCGTTGTAGTTTTAAAATGTTTCTTATTTCAAGTTTTTTTTTTCTGCTATAAAAACATAACATTAGTGTGAACACACAATAGTTAAATGGTATATAAAACAGGTTTATCTTTTCATCATTTGTGAATATTTTTACTGGTTGTTTCAAACTGTTTGATAAATGCAACACTTTTTTTAACTATTGACTAGCAGTATATTTCGAACTCTAAAAAGTTTTCCAATGACTTGCAGCTACAGTTTGATAAGCTATTGTCTATTAAAAAAGTTTGAAAAGAAAACTTTTTCTGGGTGACTCTGTATATAAACATGTTCAATGAATAAAGGAAGTCAGACCTTTAAAAAGTCATTCATTCATTCATTCATTCAAAAAAAAAAAAAAAAAAAAAAAAAAAACAAGCACAGGTATAAGTGTGATATTTATTCATTGTGAGTTATTTCACTTTGAAGTTTTTAACAATTATGTCCAATGACTAAGGGGCAATTTTTAAATTGCGAAAAATATAAAATGAAAGAAATATTTCTACGGTTTAGGACTGTACAGAAAAATTAGTTAAAATCAGTGCCTAGCTATTATAATTTGAATCTTATTATTGTACTTTGCTTAAATTTAAAAAATATATATATTCTGTCAGTTGGACGGAGATCTTTGTTTTCGTTTTATAATTGTTCAGTTTCACAAAAAATGTTTTTGAAGTAAAACTTCTTTAGTGATGAGTAGGGAGTAACTCAGATTTTTTTTCTGACGGAAGTAACGCTCAGTAAAGTAAGTGACATGCGCGCTCCGAAAAAGAAGAACCACTGAAATTCTAGCTTTTCGACCTGCTTTCGCAGTTCCCCGAATTCATCGTGTAAAAATACGCAGAAACTGCTAGAGAAAAACAGTCAAGAGCCGTATGTTAGAGACATCAATCTTTATTTATATATCAATAAGTGTTTTGAAGGTACATCCAACATAATATTTTACATGTAATATCAACCTCACAGGAGGTTCTCGATAATCCTTATTTTTAGATAAATAATATACAAAACATGGTTTTGGAAAATCACAAAGAAATGGAACCTGCCTGCAATCGAACCGGAACAGTCAGGGACTTATTTACGGCGTGCATTCGGGGCACGTACCCTGGGGCCCCCCGATTTTTAGGGTCCCCCAAAACTTCCTTTTATGTAATCATAATAGCTACTAAAATTATCTCTCAAGAGAAAAATTTCTGATTACTTCATTTCATCACAAATATTCAAAATGTTTAATTTAATGTAACTTGTAACGCTAAAAATTATGCATTCGATAAATTCGATATTCGCAAATTCGTTCGGACACCTCATCATGCTCCTCATGGATGCAGAATAATAATTCGAAACCTACCAGCAGACGAAATCAACGCTTAAGAATACTGTGATAGAAAAACACACAAAAAAATTACACTACCTGCATTCGAACCCAACTAACAGAGGAAAACATCAGTTAAAGAACACAGTTAAAGTATAATACTAGACTATGGACATCCCCCCCCCCATTCAAACCCAACCTCCAGACGGAGCAATGGTATAAGAAAACAGTTAAAGAATAATACTACAACATGGACACTTCCTGGATTCTAAGTAATTATCATGAATTATCGATGATTCTTACTGGAGATTTTAATGTTAATTTTCGCTCTCAAGAATCTCAGCCGTTAGTTGATTTTTAAAAGAAAAATTTGATCTAACTATGAATACTTCTCGACTTCAATCAACAACGCATTTCGGTACAAGGATAGATGCTGTATTTTCAAGAAAATTAGCAAATTTAGAGAGTAAAATTTATGTTTCACATTATAGTTACCACAAACCTATAATTTCGTACATAAAAAATTATGATGACATTCAAGTAATTATTTCCAATGAATAATATGAATATAACATTTATATAATCTTTGTAAAGTACATGAATAATGAATATAATTAAATTATAATATGATATTTATTAAGTTTAATCATTTCAGTTAAAGTTTTAGTTAAAGTTTAATCATTTCTGTGATATGTGTCGTAAACGTCAAAGAAGTTTTACTTCAACCGCGCGTAAAGATTACCAGCATACACTTTTTTTTTTACAAAAGTGCATTACTTTTATGTGATTAATTACCTTGTTAGCTGTTTGCAAGATTTCATTAAAACAAGGCATATGATTCTGTTAGCTTACTTTATGTTCGATTAGGGACTGTTGCGATCGTTAGAACTTAAATAGATAAATGAGTAAGAACTAAAATTAAATAAGTAAATAATCAACCTGATGGTTAAAGAAATGATCAAACACAAAGAAAAATACTCAAGCACAAAAAAGTCATATTCAATTTGTGTCTAACCTAGGGTGAACAAACTCCGCCATTTTGATGCAGCTGGTAGATTTTAAGAGTCAAATAAAAACAGAACTACTGCAATACAGCATCCTATTTTAAATTTTTTTCTTCAAGAAATAGTTCATTGCAACAACATTTAACAGTCATAGTGCGCTTAGTATCTAAATATTTCATTTTCAATATTCAAAGCGTCCTCAAAAATTAGGACATTTAGTCACCATAGTCTAATCCTTTAATTAGATTGCTTAAATTTAGATTTCAAAAGCCAAAACATCAGTAATTTGCCAAAAAAGTTAATATTTGAATTTTCAATATCTCGTTAAGGTTATGTTTTAAAAAATGAATTTTTCTTCTAATGACTTTTCAATGATTGGGTTTTACTTTTGTCGTTGGACTTTCTGTACACAGAGTCGCTCAAAAAAGTTATTAGTATTATTAAACATACGGCCCCCTTATAATTGTATGGCATAAAAAGTAAGTGCATACTATTGGAAAACATTTCCTCATTGAAATTATGCCAAGAGTTTAAAAAGTGCTTCGTTATCAAATAGTTTGAAACACCTGGTACAATATTGTTTTACACTGATAAATTCCACTGCATCAGTGGCGGCTCCTCCATTTGAGCACATGAGCACGTGAACCCCCAAAGTAAAAACTAAAGAATAAACACATTGACAAATTAAATTTAAAACAAGTATTAAGCACACTTCTAGATTTATGTGAATTTAAAACATGAATTTTACTCTCTTCCCCCTCCCCCCACTATTATTAAATAGGCTTATTATAGCTAACGCACTGTAGTGTAGGTTACTACAGCAGTCTTGAATCAATCGCACGTGCGAACGGAAATTTTTTCCCCTGAACCGCTCTCTGGTATGAGAGGCCGAGACAGCTGAGAAAGTGTACGGCACTGATGAAATCATTCCGTTCGCACAATTTCATCGTGCACACAGCTCCAATTTTTGCGGTATAGCTTCCGGATTTTCAATTGGTTTGTTATATTCGGTTAGATAATTAATTTTTTTTTTCATTTTCTTAATATTTTCTTTATTTCTATCATTTTTCTCAACATTATTTTTTTACAAACTAGTGTAAAGTAAATTAGATGCGGGTGAAAGACGTGTTTCGGAGCTAAAGCAATGGCATTTTTCAATGGTATCCTTTGGAAAGAAAATGAATCAAGACATTTCCTTTGCTAAAACTTGTCTTGGTGACGAAATGCAAGACCAACGATGCAAGGCCGTACCAAGGGGGGGGGAGACCAGGGGTCCGCCCTCCCTCCCCCCGAAATTTAAATTTTTGTTAACAAAACAATAATAATGAAGAATTTTTGTGAAAAATTTAACCTTTTTCACCTCTTGGTCCCCCCCCCCTTCTGAAATTTTTTTCTGGGCACGGCCCTGCAAAGATGACTTGTTCTCTTTCATTCGCGTGCATTGTTTTCCATTAACTGCTGGAAACGCAAATCTATTTTAACTTGTAAGGTGCGTCATATCTTCCTATTTAATTTTCGAAAATTGTTTTGTGAACCTCCTCTTAAATAACCCACGAGCCACCACTGCACTGCATTATTTTTGCATGCTCTCTATTGTATAATTACATGGACCACATTTGTAAACGGATCAAAAGCAGAGTAAAAGTGAAATCCATTTCTTTCATCACAATTTGGCATAATTTAGTTTTAGATGTAGATTAATTTGTTCTAAAAACAATTGTGTATTTAATAAACGTATATGTCTCTATACTTAAAAGAGAAACATGGATATTTTCTTTCTTTTCTTTATTTATTTTTTAATTTGCCGATTTTCAGAATGTATATCAAGAAGAAGAGTGCATTTTTTTAAATGCAGTATGTATTTCTGTGTAATCAAGAATAATTGTTTCATAAAGCATCAATGTTCCTAAAAGTGGAAAAAGGGGGCATTTTTGAAATTTGTAAGCATTTAAAATGAATTCTTTTTGTCATTTTTCTAAATATTAATTAAAATGGTTATAAGTAAGTTAGTGTAGTTATAACTAAGTAGTTTAAGTCATTTTAAGCCAATTTTGAATGCTTTAAACATTCAGAAGCTTTCCGATGTTTCACTCCGTTGAGATCTGAGGTCCAAACATTTGGACTTAAAATTACTAGCCCCCTAAAATATCAATTTCAGGAAAATGTTTTTTCTGTGATGTATGATATCATAAGTATGCTAAACTTAGGAAAGGTATGAATTGTTGCTATAACTCCGGATGTGAAGAGATTATAGATTACATTTAGTATAGGGATGTATGTGAGACTCGACGAGACAGATATTTTAAAAACATATCTCTTTGTCTCGCTGCTTATTTCTATCCTTTTCTCGAACTTTAACGACTAAATTGCCCGGGTGAGGATTTTTATACTGTGCATCTTCTAATAATTTTACATCGTTCAACTTCTGACTGTCTGAAGAAGGCCTTGACAATGGAAAGATGCTTTTATTTGAAATATTGTAAAATTGAAATGTTTTATGTCTCTCTATTTTTATACCATATAATATACCGGGTGATCCAAAAGTCAGGACAAACTTTAAAAATTCATTATAAAAGAGCAAATAATGATAGAAAATTGCGGTTTGCACAAATAGGTTTAGTGTACGATGGGATTTTTTTTAATGACAAGAAAGTTTGTAGTTCCAAATGTTACCGGTAGGTGGCGCTGACAGGCACAATGGGAACCAAATTTCCAATTTAAAAAAATCCAAAATCCCTGTAACGCTTTCTATGCAAACTGCAATTCTGTATCATGATTTGTTCTTTTTTAATGAATTTTTGAACTTTTCACTAGCTTTTGATGCATCCTGGGTGCACCAAAGTTTAAAAATTCATTAAAAAAGAACAAATAATGATTAAAAAAAATTGCAGTTTGCATTGAAAGCATTACAGAGATTTCGGATTTTTTTAAATTGGAAATTTGGTTCCCATTGTGCATATCAGCGCCACCTACCGGTAACATTTGGAACTACAAACTTTCTTGTCATTAAAAAAAATCCCATCATACCCTAAACCTATTTGTGCAAACCGCAATTTTTATCATTATTTGCTCTTTTTTAATGGATTTTTAGTTTGTCCTGACTTTTGGATCACCCGGTACATAAAGAAATTTATAAACCGATGCGATGCAAGAGTAAATGTCTTGGATTTCTAATCATAAAAATGTTTCATGTGAAATAACTGTTGCATTAAAAGTAAATCTTAAGAATGCGTATAACTGGTCGTTTTTCACATTTTATATAGGAGCGAAAGATTTTGATGATTTCATGCGCCTTGCTGAACAAGCTCGGGACATTGTCAACGAAGGTATGTTTGTATACTCAACCTCCGTAGCCATTTTGCATCGAGACGACTGTAGGGGTGTCACAGTTCCTCCAATTCAAGAAATATTTCCTGATCGTTTTGTGCCAGCTGAAACGATCAACCAAGCTATCAAGGCTGACATAGGAAGAGAAGATGAAGTAAGTGGGACAAAAAAAGAAGCTTTAAATTCAACTATGCTCTTTTTAGATTCAGTATTTAACTTGTTAAATTTTTATGTTTATCAAAGCCAAATCTATTTTTATTTATTTGTTTATTACAATATGATTTTGTTATGCTAATGAAAATTTATTAAAACGCTAAGCCACAGTTTATTTCATTTGCATATTGTAAATGAAATTATACTATGTAAATAACATATAAAATTAAATATCCTCTGAAAATTCAAAATTTCTATTAGCTTCATTCATAATTCTATAGGGACGCAGCACCTTTCGTTTTCAAACAAAGGTTTTGTCTCGGGATTAATAAAAATGCAATTGATATATCTCCCCCTCTTTCACACGGTTTTTCAGCTCCAGAACTCGCACAAATTTCCAGGGACTTTAAGACCTGGGCATTTTAATATCCAATAAATGCACCTTTTTTGACTTTGTAAAGCATTTGACCCTGGATTTTAAAATTCCGGACATCGCTTAGAGAGTTTTGTTGTTGTTGTTGTTTTCTTTTTTTTTTTTTTCGTGACTTCTGTTGCCATGTAAGTTTGTATGAAAAGTTAATAAAATATGTTCTAGCTCCAACCAGACTAAATTTCCAAGGTGCCCACCCATATTATTACATATGTATAGTACAGAGTGTCCAGGAAATAACACAAATTTCAAAATTAAAAATTTCAAAACTGAAAATTTCAAAATTAAAAATCTCGCAAACAAAAGTCATTAGAAAAATGCATCAAACGGTATACTTATTTTATAATCTCTAAACATTTTATACAAAAGTTTTGAAATAGTAGTTACAATAGCTGCTAACAGACAAACGGTATACACAGATTTCTTTTAAGGGAAAAGGGCGTTATGAACATAATGTTAAAAGCGTAATCTGTATGTTGAAAATTTAACATTTATGGGCCATAAGTTAAAAAATCTTCAACAGGGGAATTAGAACTACTGCAACTCATATATATGTATACGTGTGTGGAATAAGGGAGTGAAAAATACACATTTTGTATGGCAAAAAATTCCTCATGAGGGGGGGGGGGTTATGACCACCCCAAACCCCCCCCCCTTGGCTACACCACTGTACATATAAATAAACACCCTATATATATTTGTGTGTGTGTGTGTTTGTATAGGGTGTCCCAAAAAGTTTGCAGCAGGCTTTAATTATTTCTTAGAGATAAGTGGGCAATGTAAATTTAAAAAAAAATGTTCAAAGTAAAGTCGGAAATAAGAATCCGTTAAGAAAAAATTCCTTTTGTTCATTTTCAAAGTTACATTTTTAAATTTGTATACGGCCCCCGTACAAAACAATTCCCAGTTAGTAAAATGTACCACATACACTCATGAGGTGATATAACAAAATTTGAGAATTACGCCTTAAAAAGTGTCAGAGATATGAAGATAAATATAACGCTGATTTAAACCAATTTTCCATGGCTCTCGAAGGGAAAAAATCACGTTAAATGATCGCATTTTAGGGATCGCACAGAAATTAAGAAAGATTTTTTTTTTTTTTTACTCTGCCAATAAACATTTACATTTTAAATCATGTGTAGTCCCCTATCATCTTTTTTTAAAGATATCTCTGTGACGCTGTATGATGAAAGGCTAAAATTTGGTACTTCACCTCATTAGCGTATGGGGCACATTTTACTAATTGGCAATTGTTTTGTACGGGAGTCGTATACAAATTTAAAAAATATAAATATATATATATATATAGATATATAGATATACAGGGTGACTGCTAATTCATGGTACAAACTTTGAGGGCTGGTACAGGACATTGTAACAATCACATTTTATATAGGAATGTATGAACAAAAGTGAAGCGTCGAAGCACAAACACGGGAAAAAACAAATGATAGGGAAAGTGTTTTATTTTCATAACCTCGGCTACAAGTGGAAATTAATTTTCAATAAGTGTTCAAAATTGCGTCCATCAGCATTGATACATGTTTGACAGCGTCGGTACAACGATTGACGAACACTTTCAAATATACCAGGAATTTCAGGCAAACGTGCAGCAGCTTCGGATACTCGAGCAACGGGATCTTCATCGGAACCTACTGGAGCTCAGGGCCGTAACCAGGATGAAATGTTAGGTAGGGCTTTGAATCTAGTTTGGGGGGGGGGGGGCGGAACAAATATAAGTATTAGTAGGCGGAAGGAGGGGGGGGGTTCAATTTGCACTTTTTTTTTCTAGAGTATTTGCTTCGAAAAACACCGTGTTTTTAAAATATTTAACATTCATTATGTTAATAATTTTTTCATTGAGACTCCATTAAAAATATTCAAATGATATTTTGAGAGAATGCAGTATTGGATGTCGGTTAGAGTAATTTTTTGTACAACAATAATTCACAAGACGTAGTTACTAGTTAATTGTGCCTTTTGCAATCCATTAAATGCTATCCAATAATAATAATAATAAACTCTGTAAAATAAAAAAAAATAATGTTAACAATTAAAGAACAACAACAATTAAATTCAGTAAATTAAAAATTTACTGAAAAGTGCATTTATTTTTCATTTTAAATATATAATTGTAAAGATAAAATTGTAAGGAACTTAAAAGGAAACCGGCAGTTTCGTGTACTCGGAAAAATCCGAAAAAAGATGCTACATCAAAGAATATAGCCAAGAGCGATGCAGCCAAGAGCAGCAAAATAATTAACCGTATGTATAGAAATCTGGCCATTGTGATGAGAAATTCTCCCAAAACAATGGGTATTTTTTATGATGTAAAATTTAGCGATTGTTAAAAATCAGTCGTTTCTAGAATTTCGTATTTATTTGTAAATTTACAAAAAAATTTGAAAATCTTAGGGGGGGCTGAAAGCCGGCTAGGTAGGGCTCAGCCCCCGTAGCCCCCCCTCTGGCTACGGCCCTGCTGGAGCTCCTGGAGTTTCGTCTGGAGTTGTACGTCATTCTTCAAATGTCCCCATAAAAAGAAATCGAGGGACGTCAAATCGGGAGACCATTGTGTCCAAGAGATAGATCAACCACGTCCAATCCATCGCATGTCAAATGTCGCATCCAAGTACTGACGAACATCTACGGTGAAGTGGGCTGGCGCCCCATTATGCTGAAACCACATGCGGTTTGTAATGGGGAAGGGACGAAAACTGAAACGAGAATGGCCTCTCTTCTCCAAATCAACGCTGGCTGGCCATCTACCGGCAACGGAAGCAGCTACTAACTCCGTTTCTCCTCCGTCTCCTGCATTTGTTCTTTTCTGTGTTGTGCTTCGACGCTTCACTTTTGACCATACATTCCTATACAAAATGTGATTGTTACAGTGTCCTGTACCGGCCCTCAAAGTTTCTACCATGAATTAGCAGTCACCATGTATATGTATATATATGTGTGTGCATATACAGATTGGAAAACTTAGCAAAATATAAATCCTTGTGATGATAGAAATGTATACATGTTTATTCTCTGATATTTTATTATTCGCACCAATGAGATTATGTAACTTTGCGAAGTATGCCTCCAAACAAATATTTGCACGTAACTACCAGCAAGTATATTTAAATCCCGGATAAAATTCGTAGAATAAAAAATTAAATCCTATAGAAAACAATTTTTTTATTGCGACGTTATTTTCTTACAGTGGCATACTGTAAGCCCCCTCCCCCTTTTCGCCTACCAGCTGTGCTTAGAAGTCTTGAACAGAGGCCTCCCTATAGCTCTTATTTTACATCGTGAAATACAATCTTTCTGGATTTATTTATCTTTTTATTTTTAGTAGAAAAGTAGAGTATGGCAGCCTAAACAATTTTGTACTTAAACACTTAGAAGAGTCGCATGATATCCAGTAATTCATAACGATAATTAATCCCAATGTATAGTTACGCTGATAACTGCAAATCTATCCCATTTACGCGGTTAACTTACTCCAAAACAAAACTTCTACCACCATTTCTCCAAAAAAATTAAAAATTATTGTCCAGAAAACGTGGAAAAAACAATAAATAATCTGCACTACTTTAAAAACCTTAAAATCCACTCTTTCTCCGATATTTTGCTTTTTTGTGCACGTGTGTGTGTGTGTGTGTGAACTTGATGATAAAAGTTGAAACTGTTTTAATTGTGTAGAAAAGTTAAAAGCTGTCGCATCTACGTCATGGTTTTATTTTCAAACTTACTCATTCGCAATTTTTGCGATTTATGAAGGAATTGCTCCAAAAAATGTAATAAAAGTCACACCACTGGGCATATCGATTTGCAAATTTGCACAAATACGTTAAAAATATATATAGGAGGGGGATGGGAGAAAATGTGTTATTTTAAAATTATCAAAATACAACCGTTCCCAGATTTTTAACTTCAGAAAACTGCGTAAAATAGTTCGGAAAAACTGCTCGAGTTTATCCAGGCTTCTGCTAGCACGAAACTTTGAATTTAGAATTAATTTAACAGCTTAAGTGGCAACAATGTTATTTACTTAAGTATAATAATAAAAATAGAATATAAAGTCATTTCTTTTAAGCTGATTAGGATTAAATGTATTCAGTGTAGGTATTTTTTTAGGTGCATTTCGCCAGCCCCCCCACCAAAACCGATTTCGATGAAAATGGTTCAGATCGTTTGTACCTCGTTTGTACCCGTTTGTACCAGCAAACTTTTCGTTTGTACCTCATTGGTATCTTCACAATAAGCGTTTCCTTGTGGGGGGGCTGGCGAAATGCCTAGCCCCCCCACCAACGAATTTTCAAAAATGAACGATGCCAATCGTTTGTACCTCGTTTGTACCCGTTTGTACCAACAAAATTTTCGTTTGTACCTCACTGGTAGTTTAACTATAAGCGTATCCTTGTGGGGGGGCTGGAGAAACGGTAGCCCCCCCACCAACGAATTTTCAAAAATGAACGGTGCCAATCGTTTGTACCTCGTTTGTACCCGTTTGTACCAGCAAAATTTTCGTTTGTACCTCACTAGTAGTTTAACTACAGGCGTATCTTTGTGTGTGTGTGGGGGGGGCAAGCATTTCGCCAGCCCCCCCACCAACGAATTTTCAAAAATGAACGGTGCCAATCGTTTGTACCTCGTTTGTACCCGTTTGTACCAGCAAAATTTTCGTTTGTACCTCACTAGTAGTTTAACTACAGGCGCATCTTTGTGTGTGTGGGGGGGGGCAAGCATTTCGCCAGCCCCCCCACCAACGAATTTTCAAAAATGAACGGTGCCAATCGTTTGTACCTCGTTTGTACCCGTTTGTACCAGCAAAATTTTCGTTTGTACCTCACTAGTAGTTTAACTACAGGCGCATCTTATTGTGTGTGGGGGGGGGCAAGCATTTCGCCAGCCCCCCCACCATCGAATTTTCAAAAATGAACGGTGCCAATCGTTTGTACCTCGTTTGTACCCGTTTGTACCAGCAAAATTTTCGTTTGTACCTCACTAGTAGTTTAACTACAGGCGCATCTTTGTGTGTGTGGGGGGGGCCAAGCATTTCGCCAGCCCCCCCACCAACGAATTTTCAAAAATGAACGGTGCCAATCGTTTGTACCTCGTTTGTACCCGTTTGTACCAGCAAAATTTTCGTTTGTACCTCACTAGTAGTTTAACTACAGGCGCATCTTTGTGTGTGTGGGGGGGGCAAGCATTTCGCCAGCCCCCCCACCAACGAATTTTCAAAAATGAACGGTGCCAATCGTTTGTACCTCGTTTGTACCCGTTTGTACCAGCAAAATTTTCGTTTTTACCTCACTAGTAGTTTAACTACAGGCGCATCTTTGTGTGTGTGTGGGGGGGGGCAAGCATTTCGCCAGCCCCCCCACCAACGAATTTTCAAAAATGAACGGTGGCAATCGTTTGTACCTCGTTTGTACCCGTTTGTACCAGCAAAGTTTTCGTTTGTACCTCACTAGTAGTTTAACTACAGGCGCATCTTTGTGTGTGTGGGGGGGGCCAAGCATTTCGCCAGCCCCCCCACCAACGAATTTTCAAAAATGAACGGTGCCAATCGTTTGTACCTCGTTTGTACCCGTTTGTACCAGCAAAATTTTCGTTTGTACCTCACTAGTAGTTTAACTACAGGCGCATCTTATTGTGTGTGGGGGGGGCAAGCATTTCGCCAGCCCCCCCCACCATCGAATTTTTAAAAATGAACGGTGCCAATCGTTTGTACCTCGTTTGTACCCGTTTGTACCAGCAAAATTTTCGTTTGTACCTCACTAGTAGTTTAACTACAGGCGCATCTTTGTGTGTGGGGGGGGGCAAGCATTTCGCCAGCCCCCCCACCAACGAATTTTCAAAAATGAACGGTGCCAATCGTTTGTACCTCGTTTGTACCCGTTTGTACCAGCAAAATTTTCGTTTGTACCTCACTATACTCCAGTTCAACTTAACCTGACAGTGCGTGGAAAGGTACGAGTGCCTTATTGCGCCGTTTGTCAAGTATTCGTGCGCTCTTTCTGGTCTTCCTCCCTTGTACTCTTTGACTAATTGCCCTATTTGGCGATCTATCGCCCGTCCTTCGTACTAATGCTGCTCTAGTACGTACACGTGTGGGAGTATTTAGGGGTGATAAGAAAGGAAGGACATTCCTTCAATCACCCCTTCTTGACCTTCCCCTGAAAGGTACGTGGAGGTCAGAATTGTTCTGAGAAATGTCTCTTTTTTTTCTTTTCAAAGCAAAAATGTGACTGGGATGCGTGTGCTTACAGATTAATATACATATTCTTTTTTAAATATAAAATAGTTTAAACAACTGCTATTTTTTTCGGCGTTTTCTATTGCAGTGCAAGTCCAGTCAAAAAAGAAAGTGAGAAAGAAAAACAAAGAACGTAAGAAAATCCTCTAATTTAAATGACTGGATTGTGAAACTCGTAATGCTTTTTCCTTTCTTTCCCCCGAATGTGGCAATATTGAAACAGGCATCGATGTGCCAGTAAAATATGCTTCTTGAGACAAATAAGGCGTTCAAAGCACTGTATTGTGCTGAGAAAAGAAAAATTAAAAGGAATTCAGAATGGTCGACCCTACCGCTATCACACTAAGATGAAAGGCAGTGTTCTGGTAACTAAATTACGTGCATCATAAATTAGACTTTAAAATACATATGGGCAACCTCCGGCCCGCGGGCGGAAGGGGCGGGCTTTTGATCCGGCCAGCGGATCAGAAACCCAGTCGAACTTGCTCGCTCTCATCGTTATAAAAACACAACGGTATTTTTTTTTAAATTCTTTGCCAGTGTTGTTTCTCAAACCAGATCTTCACATACAAACTGACTGCATTCAAAGACAGCAGGATGAGAAATAACGCTGGGCACTGAATAAAATCTTCATCGTAGTATCTTTGCAAACGATGGGAGTGAACAGGTTAATCCTGATATCCCCTTCTCATCACTTTACATATACAACTCAGGGGCCGATCCAGAAATTTTTTCTAGGGTATCATTTTTGTGAATTTTTATGCCAATTTTTAATAAGTCACTTTTATGGTTAAAATAATTGATAAAACAGATTAAAATACAAGGTAAAATGCGAATGAAGGGCCGTTTCAATTGATTGTGTTGTGAAAGGGCCGCAAAACGGACCCAGTTTTCGTCTGCACCGACCCCTACACTGCTTGAACTTTTTTGTTCCTTTCAAAGATGGTCACAGGGATCTTACATTTTTCAAAGCCCCGAGTTTAAAGTTACCCCCGAAGTTAAAATTAACCGCGAGGAGACGTCACTGCCGGCAACGGGGGGATGGGAGTCACTGAAAGATGACAATTTTAAAAGAAGAATTATCTTCTGTAAAATGACTACGAAGGATGCGTGGGGAGGGGTAAAGAAAAGGGCCCGATTAACGCACGGGCTAACTGGGTCACGGCCCTTTTTGTTTTTTAGTTTTAATCTTTTAATTAAAAAAATTACAAATATTCCATAAAATATTATTTCATAAACTCTGCTCAAGGGACTCTGCCCAGGGCCCCCGGTTCGAAAGGGGCCCAAATTTCAAATGTTGTTCTGAAATATTCTTTTTTATGTCAAAATTTTATGAAAAAGAAAACAAATTTCATAGATGGGGGCCCCCAAATTCATCAATGCCCGGGGCCCCTGTTGGTCATAATTGGGCCCTTCTGAACTTCTAAGTGGTGTTCCAGCCTTATGCGGTTGGAACGTAATATAATCATCCAATACAGGAGCAGTAGCCATTATTACCGACGTGCGAAAGCGGAGATAAGGAAGAAAAGAAGTAAAGAACGGAGAATGCGAGAATGTGTAATGGATTTTCCCGTTCTGGCGTGGGGGAGGGTTGCTACGATCTTCGCTCCTTAAAAATTCCGCCAAAACTTGCTTTGACACTATTGGATAGCAAAGCGTTGACACAATAAACACATTTTCATTTATATAAAGGCGATATATTAAATTATTGAGCACGCTTTCATTATATAAACATGTTTTTTCCCCTTTACAGACGAATTTAACATAAAAAGTAATACATATACGGACGAACTATATTGTAAGGTCGGAAGAACACAAGGCATAGCCTTCCACGTACTGTCAGGTTAAGCTGAACTGGAGTATAGTAGTTTAACTACAGGCGCATCTTTGTGTGTGTGTGGGGGGCCAAGCATTTCGCCAGCCCCCCCACCAACGAATTTTCAAAAATGAACGGTGCCAATCGTTTGTACCCCGTTTGTATATGGCGTTGTCAGATGACACTACGCACACTGTGTAACTGCGCATCTTCTGCTTCTGCGCATCTCAGGTTGTTTATATTTCCATCGAATCGAAGTAAATGGAGATCGTTGAATTAGCAGAACTTCAAAAAATTAAATACATAAACTTAAGAACGTGGTATACAGTAATTACTAGCTTCAGATGTGCTTTAATTACACCATTGTCTTAGAATACTATTTCGTAATGATTATAGGCAATAGTTTCGAAGCGAAGTGATAGTATTCTTTGTTAAATGCCAGTTACACTGCCCGTTAGGCCATTAAACTGCAATAAACTCCTAAATATTATGTATGCCATGTCTGTTATTATTTTGCCCAAAAGTTGTATTTTAAGAAATGTTAGTAAATTTAGAAGAATGTAGTTTGTGTTAACGTAATATTTATAAGCGATATATATAGTGTAATCTATATAAATAAAACAATGTGTAAACTGTCCGTTAGTTTGTCTGTGTGTCTGTCTGTCTGCGTCTCGCGTAGCTCCGAAACGGGTGATCGTAGACCTACCAAATTTTGTACGGAAATTCTCCAAGACGGGTCTCGACACACCTCGAAGCGATTTTTCTCGCTTTTCGAAAGCAATTTTCGAAATTCGAATTAGAAAATGTTTTATTTTATGTTTTGTCCGATTTTTAGCGATTTTTCTTGTGTAATACATAATAACGCCGGTAATTGCACTCGCAAGAAAACGATAGTTACATCATCGTATAGAGGAGAATATTTTCTTTTAAAAACTGTTCGTTCGGACTGTGTAACATAATTTGCAGATTTTTGGGAATTTTTCAAATAAAATTAAATTTGACGCTGACTTTAGTAATATTACGGCAAAAGACGGAGCAGACAATTCGCCCACTTTTAAAGAAGAACGGAGGAAAAATATAAATTAGGAGAATTTTTACGAATTTTTAAGTAAAGAAGGATTTTCATTTCATGAGCACCTGCTTATAAATTTCGGTTGTCATGGATACAGTAACAATGATTAAAATTGCCAGTTGAAAAAAATAAATAAAAACGGGTCCCGCGAGCAGACGATTTCTTTGCTTGGCTCGATTTCCTTTTATAAATACTGGATTTATTTGTGAGAAGAAAAATTAAACTGCATAATCTAGAAAAACAATTTTAAAGCCTTTATAAATAGCCAGTCTTATCTCTTATCTCTTTTCTTTTTGTAAAGGGTTGCAAGAGCGGGTGACGTATTTTTAAATTTAAAAAAAAAAATGTCCATTTCATGTAGTGTCTGAGGTATTTAACGCTAAAACGTGAACCTAAAAGACAGCATGTCTGAGGAAATAAGACATTTTGAAAGTGAGAAGTTCACTGCAAACGGTCCATTTTCACTTTTTTGATACCGAATGACGCTGACATAGTTTTTTTTTTTTTTGTGTGTGTGTGTGTCATTATATTGCAATGATCTCAGGTTATTACATATATGACGCAAATTTTAAGCCAAGAGTGAGCCAAGAGTTAAGCCAAGAGTGAATTTTAAGCCAAGAGAGACACATGTGAGGAAATTTTTCGTTTCCTACCGTGCGAAGAACGGGCACGCAGCTAGTGATATACATATATATATATAATATATATATATATATATATATATATATATATATGAGACGTCAGATATTTCAAGTAAAGTTTCAGAGTTAAGACAGGTAATATGGTTTATTGAACATTACATTTAAGTTACAATTTAGAATGAGAAGAAGGGAGGGGAGACGGGTACAAGAATCAGCGTTGACTCATGAAGCAGTTCCAGTGGCAGAAGTCTGACGATTTTCCATGTGCGGGAGTATTTACGCTTACTACACCACGTGGTTTTCGAAGACATAACTCCGCCTCTCTCTTACCTCTGATCGAACCACACACATTTACCAACATGACCCGCATCCGGGGCTACAAGGGCGTGGGGACACGTGTACATCTAAAGAACTCAGAATCGACGGCTTGATATCTGGCAAATAACAAAATAAATAAAACATAGCTCCAGAGCGCGCATGGCAAGTATGACAGGAAAGCAAAACTTACAGTGAAAGTACCCGCTTGAACAATACCCAAACTAGTAAAACCCAAATTACCTTTTTATACATTACATATATTTATATATAGTAATGATATATATATATATATATATATATATATATATATACAACTGTTTAAGAATACGAGTATGTAACACCACAAAGAAACAAGCACTGCCTGCAAACGGTTTAATAACAAAATAAAAGAATAAAAAATGGACACTCCGTGGATTCTAACCCAACCTTAAGATGGAGCAAGCAACGGTTTAACCCAGGGATGGAACACCACAAAGAAACGGATCCTGGCTGCAATCAATCCCAAACAATAGACTGAACCTGCAGTTTAAAAACACGGATACAGAATAATAATTCGAAACCTACCAGCAGACGAAATCAACGCTTAAGAATACTGTGATAGAAAAATACACAAAAAATTACACTACCTGCATTCGAACCCAACTGATAGAGGATAACATCAGTTAAAGAACACAGTTAAAGTATAGTACTAGACTATGAACATTCCCGCCATTCAAACCCAAACTCCAGACGGAACAATGGTATAAGAAAACAGTTAAAGAATAATACTACAACATGGAGACTTCCTGGATTCTAAATAATTATCATGAATTACCGATGATTCTTACTGGAGATTTTAATGTTAATTTTCGCCCTCAAGAATCTCAGCCGTTAGTTGATTTTTTCAAAGAAAAATTTGATCTAACTATGAATACTTCTCGACTTCAATCAACAACGCGTCGCGTTTCGGTACAACGATAGATGCTGTATTTTCAAGAAAATTAGCAAATTGAGAGAGTAAAATTTATGTTTTACATTATAGCTACCACAAACCTCTAATTTCATACATAAAAAATTATGATGACATTCAAGTACCTATTTCCAATGAATAATATGAATATAACATTTATATAATCTTTGTAAAGTACCTGAATAATAAATATAATTAAATTTTAATATGATATTTATTTTAAGTATAATCATTTGAGTGATCTGTGTCGTAAACGTCAAAGAAGTTTTACTTCAACCGCGCGTAAAGATTACACGCATACACTTTTTTTTTTCTTGGCTTGAAATGCGATATGGTGAGGATGACCGAAACCGGTTGACAACCGTGACGTCACTTAACCGAAGAATGGCCGCAACCAATAGCACCGGTGCATAACCTAGCATAACCGACCGGTGAATTCTCGAGCGGGCCCAATGATTTTGTATGTAACCTAAGGCAGTGTTGTAGTCCTAAGAAAAAAAGTGGGGGGACGCTCATTTTTCACGAAATTTAACCTACACTTATCGGATTCATTAATTGTAATTATTCCTTAAACAACCAATAAAACTAATTTAACCATCATTTGTTTATTAATTAATTAAATTGAACTCATTGCTAAATTATTGATTACTTGTTAATAATCTAAAATAAGTCTTTTGGATCAACGGCGTAAGCTACTTAATTTTTTGTTGCAAACATGTAATCGGATTTGTGTGCTTGGCTCGAAGCCCTCTTAAAATCCTCGTCAAAAGAACAGCACAAGGGGGAGTGGTGCCCTCCGTTGGGGTTTTTGTAAGGGGTCCTAACCCGTATTCACGCTAAGTTTCGGAGAAAACCACGAACTGTTAAGGACGCGCCATCGGAGCTACCTAATCGGCTGGCGAAATGCTTGGCCCCCCCCACACACAATAAGATGCGCCTGTAGTTAAACTACTAGTGAGGTACAAACGAGGTACAAACGATTGGCACCGTTCATTTTTGAAAATTCGTTGGTGGGGGGGGCTGGCGAAATGCTTGCCCCCCCCCCCCCACACACAAAGATGCGCCTGTAGTTAAACTACTAGTGAGGTACAAACGAAAATTTTGCTGGTACAAACGGGTACAAACGAGGTACAAACGATTGGCACCGTTCATTTTTGAAAATTCGTTGGTGGGGGGGCTGGCGAAATGCTTGGCCCCCCACACACACACAAAGATGCGCCTGTAGTTAAACTACTAGTGAGGTACAAACGAAAATTTTGCTGGTACAAACGGGTACAAACGAGTTACAAACGATTGGCACCGTTCATTTTTGAAAATTCGATGGTGGGGGGGCTGGCGAAATGCATGCCCCCCCCACACACAATAAGATCCGCCTGTAGTTAAACTACTAGTGAGGTACAAACGAAAATTTTGCTGGTACAAACGGGTACAAACGAGGTACAAACGATTGGCACCGTTCATTTTTGAAAATTCGTTGGTGGGGGGCTGGCGAAATGCTTGCCCCCCCCCACACACACAAAGATGCGCCTGTAGTTAAACTACTAGTGAGGTACAAACGAAAATTTTGCTGGTACAAACGGGTACAAACGAGGTACAAACGATTGGCACCGTTCATTTTTGAAAATTCGTTGGTGGGGGGGCTGGCGAAATGCTTGCCCCCCCACACACACACACAAAGATGCGCCTGTAGTTAAACTACTAGTGAGGTACAAACGAAAATTTTGCTGGTACAAACGGGTACAAACGAGGTACAAACGATTGGCACCGTTCATTTTTGAAAATTCGATGGTGGGGGGGGCTGGCGAAATGCTTGCCCCCCCCCCACACACAATAAGATGCGCCTGTAGTTAAACTACTAGTGAGGTACAAACGAAAACTTTGCTGGTACAAACGGGTACAAACGAGGTACAAACGATTGGCACCGTTCATTTTTGAAAATTCGTTGGTGGGGGGGCTGGCGAAATGCTTGCCCCCCCCACACACACAAAGATGCGCCTGTAGTTAAACTACTAGTGAGGTACAAACGAAAATTTTGCTGGTACAAACGGGTACAAACGAGGTACAAACGATTGGCACCGTTCATTTTTGAAAATTCGTTGGTGGGGGGGCTGGCGAAATGCTTGCCCCCCCACACACACACAAAGATGCGCCTGTAGTTAAACTACTAGTGAGGTACAAACGAAAATTTTGCTGGTACAAACGGGTACAAACGAGGTACAAACGATTGGCACCGTTCATTTTTGAAAATTCGATGGTGGGGGGGCTGGCGAAATGCTTGCCCCCCCCACACACAATAAGATGCGCCTGTAGTTAAACTACTAGTGAGGTACAAACGAAAATTTTGCTGGTACAAACGGGTACAAACGAGGTACAAACGATTGGCACCGTTCATTTTTGAAAATTCGATGGTGGGGGGGCTGGCGAAATGCTTGCCCCCCCCCCCACACACAATAAGATGCGCCTGTAGTTAAACTACTAGTGAGGTACAAACGAAAATTTTGCTGGTACAAACGGGTACAAACGAGGTACAAACGATTGGCACCGTTCATTTTTGAAAATTCGATGGTGGGGGGGCTGGCGAAATGCTTGCCCCCCCCCACACACACAAAGATGCGCCTGTAGTTAAACTACTAGTGAGGTACAAACGAAAATTTTGCTGGTACAAACGGGTACAAACGAGGTACAAACGATTGGCACCGTTCATTTTTGAAAATTCGTTGGTGGGGGGGCTACCGTTTCTCCAGCCCCCCCACAAGGATACGCTTATAGTTAAACTACCAGTGAGGTACAAACGAAAATTTTGTTGGTACAAACGGGTACAAACGAGGTACAAACGATTGGCACCGTTCATTTTTGAAAATTCGTTGGTGGGGGGGCTACCGTTTCTCCAGCCCCCCACAAGGATACGCTTATAGTTAAACTACCAGTGAGGTACAAACGAAAATTTTGTTGGTACAAACGGGTACAAACGAGGTACAAACGATTGGCATCGTTCATTTTTGAAAATTCGTTGGTGGGGGGGCTAGGCATTTCGCCAGCCCCCCCACAAGGAAACGCTTATTGTGAAGATACCAATGAGGTACAAACGAAAAGTTTGCTGGTACAAACGGGTACAAACGAGGTACAAACGATCTGAACCATTTTCATCGAAATCGGTTTTGGTGGGGGGGCTGGCGAAATGCACCTTATTTTTTTACCCCTCTTTTCCGTCCGTTATAATTGCCTCCAAACCGGGCTTTATCTTCGAGCAAAGATATAATGAAATCTGCTTTTATAATTAGATTAATTTGGGCGGGGGACAGAATGTACCTGGCTCATTCTCAAAAAAAAAAATTGTTTCGAATCATGTCCCTTTCATTCAATAACTTTTTTTTAGCACAACAGCTGGATATTTTTACAGTAGGAACCACAAATATCAAATTTTCGAAAGAATCCCCCCCCCTTTTTTTTAAACTTATTTTAAAGTACGACGAGATGCATTGGCGCAAACTTTTTCTCAGATTATTTTCGCTTCCATTTCAAACTGATTATGATCATTATTTCAGTTTCCCATTGTAGTTGACATCGAGCAAACTGGCAATATTTTGGATCCAGAATACAAGCTCGCCTATTTCAGAGAGGATATTGGCGCAAATGCTCACCACTGGCACTGGCACATAGTCTATCCAGCAACATGGCGTCCTGAGGTTATGGGAAAAGTGAAAGACAGAAAAGGAGAACTTTTCTACTACATGCATCAACAAATGTGTGCCAGGTGAACAATTTTTCCATTACTACTTTAACGTACGTAAGAAGCGCGCAAAGCTTCTTATACGATATACGTACGTATAAGAAGCTTTATTTGGGATGTAGCATTATAATTGTCAATGAAAATGTTATTCATGCATTGATTTCTTATACCAGGTGATTTAATATGTAAAATTATGTTTTTGAAACTAAATAATTTCCAGAAAAAATGGAAATGATTACTTTATTATGAAATAAAGTAATATTTTTAAATGAAATAATAATTTTCTATTCATAGCTAATACCGAAAGTACCGGTATTTTACTTCAGCAAATACCAGTTTTACAAGATTGTAAATTAAAACGATAATACCAGTATTCGGTGTATCGGTATTGAAATTGCAATGACTAATCGCTAGTGACATTTTTTTTTCCCTGCCACTTCCAAAACAACAAATATGAAATGAGGTTACATCTATGAGATGTGTTCAAAACAAGAATTGCTAATGATTGGCAAATTAGGACAAAAATTCCAGCCTCTTTTTGTACTACGTTGGATTAAAATTTCTATCTTGAGGAAAGCATGCATCAGTGAGGTATTCTTACAACTGTAAAAATAGTACATTTCCAATGCACTACACAAACTGTCCACACTGAGAACCATCGTATCATTTAAGTCTCCCTACTTTCTTATTCCTCTGATATCAGAGGAATAAGGAACTATTGCACAATTTTCCCCTTCAAACGAGGCCATAGCGTTTCATACTACTTGCACAATTTTAGACTAAATTAGTTCTCAAAAGTTCTAATTTTCCATCTATGAGTTTGCACAACTGATTCTCCAATCAGAACGCAATTTAGATTTCAACATTATTAAAAGTACATAAAATTTAAGATATCATCGAAATTAGGCCGTGTACACAGTTTGGTGATTTAAGAATGCTATAGGCTGATTATTATTCATGGGGCTTTGATCAGGTAGATGAGGTCTTGCTGCTTTTTCGCACAGTATTTGCAATTGCAATACTGTGCTTCGATATATTTTCTCACAATCTGAATGAAGTATTGTATGTAAAAGTTACATGTGTTAAACTCGCGAGGTTTGTGATCAAACGTCAAGCCAATACTTTCTAAAATGCTAGCTCAACATACACGAATTTTTAAAAAGCAAGGGTGAAGATGGTTGAAAACATACAGATGTTGAAGAGAATTTGTATAAGGAAAGTTTCCGATCTATGTTTACATTTTCAGTATGATTGCTTTCATTAAGAAATAATTTATGCGATTAAAGATAGTTTTTCATCTATATGTAGAGTGTCATGTATGCATACAAACATTTGAAATCATAAAAATCATTAATAAAAAGGTTCATGTTCTAACAACTTTGTTCATGTAGATGAATTTTCCCTCAGCGTGAAAAAAAAAAAAAAAAATACTAAGCGAAAGCATCTCCTTTTAACTGTAAATCAAAATGGTTTTAATCGTTATAAAATTTATATTAATTTCATTGTTTAAGGTAAGATATTTCATTTTTAATAGTTTAATTGGTGTTATAAAAGTAAGTCTCATTTTATGAAAAGTGAAGAGTTTTATAGACATGAACATTCTGAAGTATCGTTTAGTTAGTAGTAGCGATGTTTTCGATTTTAGCATTAAAATAACTTGTCAGATGTTTTATATGTTTACTGAATAGATTAGAAATTTACAAGTTATCCTCAAATTTATTTTATTTTCACAGATACGATTGTGATCGCCTTTCTGTTGGTCTTCAACGAATGATTCCATTCCACAATTTTAAAGAACAGCTCGAAGGCTATTCCCCTCATTTGACCTCCCTTGTAAGTGGACTGAATTATGCAAATAGACCAACAGGGTTTATCTTACATGATTTAAACAAACAAGTAGATGTACAAGATATGATACGATGGAGAGAAAGACTTCTAGAAGCTATCCACCTGGGTGTATTGGTTGATGAACAAGGGAATGAAATCATCCTTACTCCTGAATATGGAATAGACATGCTTGGATCCATGCTTGAGTCTAGTTACGAATCTAATAATTTGGATTATTACGGTAATTTACATAATTCAGGACATGTTATGATGGCGAGAATTCATGATCCAGATGGGCGATTTCAGGTATGAAATAAATTCGCCCATCATTAGATTTATTTACATATTAATTTTTGAAGTTTAATATTTCAGTTATGAAATGTTTCTTTAATACACATTTATTCGGCAACAGGAAAACCCAGGCGTAATGAGTGACACTTCTACGTCATTACGTGATCCAATCTTCTATAGATACCATAGATTTATAGACAATATTTTTCAAGAATACAAAGCTACTCTTCCACTATATGATAAAAAAGATGTAAGTATTGATCAAGTGCCACTTGTTTATACTATTTTCTTTTGTTAATTCTTAGAATGATTCTTAAGCTTACACCATCTTTGGTATTACCATCTGTGGCACATTAAAAGAATAAAATTAAATACATCATGTATCGAGAAAACCAATATTGAAACATGAGAGAAAACTAATAAATAAGGAATGAAGTCTGGTGTTACAGAGTTGCAGCTGCCAACAGGAAAAAAGATCTATGCATTATCACATGCTCATCCGATACACTTTCACAAATTAACTTACTACGCATTTTCTGCGCTTTCCAATTTCAATGTTTCTATCAGAATTGATGTTTTAAATAAAATATAGATTTCTTTTCCAGACGAGTGCATATCTATTTTGTACACGCGTTCATCTTTTCAGGAAAAAATATTAGTAGTATGTTAACAGTTCAGTGCCACCATACATTTATTTTTCAAAGAAAATATTTAGTTACGAGAAAACTACATACTCTTTTTTGCGGTCTTTTATTTACTATATGTCTAATGAAGTGAGAAATGACTTCATTTTTCAAATAATTTATTAAGCTTCGGATACCATTTTTAGATTATTGCAGGAAATATACATATTTACAATATTTAATTTAGATAAAGTTTTACCAGTATCCTTTAGAACGTACGCTGCTGGTCGGTATAAGTAATTTATTAAACCACCTATAATTTTTTAATAAAAATTATAGGCAATTTAATAAATTGCCTATTATTTTTTTTAATAAATTACCTATTTTTTTTAATAAATGGTATCTTGTTTTATAGCTCCACTTTCCCGGAATACATGTTGTAAATGTAACTGTAAATGCTGCAGCACCAAACGTGATCAACACATTCATGAAAGACGACCTCCTTGAGCTGTCACACGGAATCACTCTTACGGGATCGGTCAAGGTAAGAAAGAACATTAAAGCACATATATTAGGTTGTTCGGAAAGTATTTTCGTTTTCTCCCAACAGAGGGCTTAATTGTATTTTTCCACGGCCAACTTCACACTTAAGCCGCATAATCATTATGTATTTTGACAGCTTATATAGCAAGCTTGCTTGGGGGAAAAGTTCGATTAATTCTGAGCAGTAGTTTTTGGTTGGTACACTTACAAATATGGAAACTGAAAAGCGGCATTTTCGACATGTTTTGCTTTTCCTCTATCGGAAAGGTAAAAATACTATTTAAGAAAGAAAAAAATTATCCGGTGTTTATGGAGAAGATGTATTCAGAAAACGCTTGTGCCAAAACTGTTTTCAAAATTTTATAGGCGTTCGTAAGCTGGCGGCAAAACTATTCAGCTCATGGTAAAATCTTAAATTTTCGTAATAAAGGTAGATTCAATACTAACAAAACTTTACAGAAAACTATAGATTATTTTACTGTTGCAAGAGATAAAAAATTTTAAATATTCAAAATATTTTTAAAAACATTCGAGACTAATTCCTTAGTTTTTGTTTGAGTATTCGTCAAGTCAAACTTCAAAGATTTCGAATGCTCATTAAAATAGTTCGAATATTTAAATTTTTTCATCTCTTGCAAACGTGAAAAAATCTGCATTTTCTCTAAAATTTTCTTACTGTTGAAACTTTAATTTCTTTATAGCATGTCTTTGCAAGAATGAATTTTTATTTTATTCTTTTACGGCTCTAAAATAAAAGGCTCCTATAGTTATTAATTTATTTACTTAAATTTTTATTTCGTGCCTTTTAATTACAAATAAACTACGCACTTTATTTGTAACTAAAAAGCACAGCTTTTATTTTGAAAAAAAAAAGCACATCCTCGTGTTTTTAACGTGACCCCCAAGCTTTCCCAGAAAAGTCTGAGTGCACGCACTACGTGACATCAAGACACGGTAGCAATAAAATAATTTCAATAAAAAGCTTCTAAAAGTCATACCTTAGACATTTATGGTTTAACCAATACTTATACAAAAATTAATGACTAAGGATATTGGTCTCTGGTTTTTAAAATATTCTGAATATTGAACAATTTTCTCTTGCAAAAGTGAAGTACAATCTATATTTATCTATAAAATTAGCTCAGAAACTTTCTTTATAGCATGTCCTTTCCAGAATAAATTTTTCATTTATGCTTTTTAGTACTCCATAATAGAGAGCTTATATTGTTAAAATAATATAATAATAATCTTAAATTTCTATTGAAAATAGTTTCAATAGATGAATGAATTTAAATTATTTTAATGAATTTGAATTAAATTTTAGTGCTGTCAACTGTTAATAAATCAGAACTGTCATGCGGACTTGATTTATTTTTTTAAATAATCGTCGTTAACTTGAGCAGGTCGGGATTCGAACTCTGGCCGTAGGTGTTAGGAGCTCATGCCCTATATATACTGGACGAAATTCGGCTTAACTAACAACATTAAAAATTGAAGTTGAGTGGCTTGTTTTTCAGCATGACACCAAAACACAAGATGACAAACCCAATTTCAATAGAAAGCTTCTAATTAAGAAATTGAAAAAAATTACGACTAGCCATGACTATCTTAATTTTTAGTTTACACTAAAGGGATCTGCTTTTGTCAGTAGTGGGATAATGTTAACTTACCTAATTTTGTTTTCATCGAAGTGGGCACATTCAAATACTCTGACACTTTTAATACATGAAATAAACGTAACATAGTACGAAAGGGTGGAGGGTATCTAATTAAAAGGATGGAACATAAGATGACTACGGGTGTATTCGACTTTAAATTCTACATTAAAATGTCTTGATGTTTTTCTTTTAAGCACTCCAAATGTTCATTAACAATATTTATATCTTGAAATAAAACTTATTTCATAACGAATTAAAATTACATTCACCTTAATGTTTATTATTATTATTATTATTCTAGGTTGTAGTATCCCCTATTCGTGTATGGGATGTTTCTGTGAAATAGTTAAAGCCAACGACCCTCTCTATCTTTTATGAGAAATGAGAGATCAAATGGCCGTGCTGAGGCAAACCGTTGATTAAAATGAGTTCAGCCTCGAAATTCAACTATCTCACTTTTATATTTCATTTCCCTTTTACAGGTGAGATATCAGCATTTAGATCACGAAACTTTCAATTACAATATCACTGTAGAAAATAGCACTGGAATGACGAAACATGCAACTGTACGAGTATTCTTGGGTCCAGTTTATGATGAACTAGGGAACAAGCTGCAGTTAAATGAACAGCGTCGATTTTTTGTCGAACTAGATAAATTCCATGAAGAATGTAAGTACCATTATTCATATTTTACATTTACAATGGTAAAAGCAGAATAATTTTACAAAAAGAAATTTCACTTTTAACTACCTCTAGTATTAACTGTAATTAATCACCAACGAATTCCTATTAAAATAAAGGATCCAGTACTTATCAGAAAATTTTCAACTGCAATGCCCGTGAAAATCATCTTTAATTGTCGCTCATTAATGTAGAAGCTAACCTTTTTGAACAAATTAAATATATTTGTATACAGCTATTATAAAGTATAGTTTTTAGAATTAAGTCATGTTGTTTCTGACATTATAGTTCTTAAAAAATCAGACAATTATTTTGCCCACGTCATGGACGCCATTTGGAATAGAAAATGTAAAAATCTTCTTTTTTGAGCGAATTTCACTTACCTGGTCTCCAAAGAACCCATTAATACATATCTACTAATTATTAATCTTAACAAGTTGCCTGATTATTAATCTTTACAAGTTTCCTCTGCTTAGGGCACAATGAGATGGCTCGTTTGTTGTCAAAACCCAACTGTTTTGAGGTTCTCTCCGAAACTTAGCGTAGGTACGGATTAGGAACCCCTGAGATAGACCCCCACGGAGGGCACCCCACTCCTTGGTCTAGACCCTACGAGTAGCTAATTGGCCGTAATCCCACAACACAAAATCATACTCAAGGCTAAATTTTCATAGTCTTAAAAAAATCTCAACGTAAATTTATACATATATAAATATATACTAGAAGTCAAAGCCCGTTGTGGAGGCACTTACAAAAGGCGCTAGAAAAAAATTTTGACAAAAATATGTCTACACTCAATTTATTTAATCTTCGTCCATCTAAAATAAGTAACTTCAATTTTTATTATAAATACTCAAATCGAATTTCATGCTCTTCTGGAAGGCGCGGAAACTTTTCGCATTCGACCGATTTCGTTTTGTATAAACCCCTCTTTCTTCAATGCTTCAAGCAGGCGGTCATTTTTAATGAAAAAAAGTTAAACTATGTTATCTAGAAAAACAATTTTAAACGAATTGGAATCTCAGTTTTCCCTTCAAAGCCTGATAACCGTGATTTCAGTATGACGCCTTTGTCACACGAAACAGCTAATTTTGTCAAAGCAAATGATTCACTTTTTGTACTCTCGGAAATAAAATGGAGCTGAAAAGAGCGAAAAATCGCTTTAAAATGGGGAAACGGGTGGATTTTCAGATTTTTAAAGTAGCGCAGATTGTTTTCTACATTTTTATATACATTTATGAAAATCTTGAAGCGGATCGTACTAATGCTGTAGATGTTATTTCGATTTTTAATATTTTTAAACTTTTTAATCCTCTAAGAGTAATTGCGGTATAAGTTTTATCTTCGAGTGCTTGTCCGGAATTGTGAGAGAGTCAGTGAGTCGGGGATAAGCGTAACTATATAGTAGGATATCTGTGTGTGCGTTTGTGCGTACACACCCATTTTTACTATGCTCTTTTTCAAAAATTTTCCCTCGCCGAGGTGCGCCGCCGGGTTTCTGACGTCGTTAGGCCGCCACCGCGATATACGAGGAATTTCGCAAACAGTTCCTCAAGACTCAGCAAGGAAGAATTTACTCACAGCACTTAAAAACAAAGCTTCATAAACAAGCGAAAATACCGCCTTTACAGCGTAAAAACAAAGCCTTAAGCTTTAATGGACATCAGCTCTTGGCGTCCGTAAGCAGAAGCAAGACTGATTCAAACTCGGGGAACCCGCCTCTTTCATAGGCTACAACGAACAACACCGTGGTACGTTCCAGAGAGAACCATTCTTGGAATGTACTAGAACACACTCGATTATGATTGCATTATAGAAGAGAAATATTAGGCACGTTAAAGCAGAACCTGGTATATGTTTCATGGTATATGGTTCTGCACGTTAATGCAGAAAAACTAACTTTACAAGCCCTATTGGGAAAATCGCTCCAAATGACCAAAATGTTGCCCAGCTTGACGACTTAAGGCGAAATATCGCCAAATTCGGCACCAAAAATAAATTCCCAAAAGTGAAGCTACCGAAGGCCCAGGACCCATATTTCACGAGATTGCTAGGAAACATAGGCGCCGACATCATGGGGCTTGAAGGGGGCTTCGGCCCCCCCAATATTTTTATTCAGGGGGCTGAGCCCCTTCAAAAACTTCACTCCAACTTTTTTGTGTCAAATCATATTTCTTCCTCCAAATCGGTTAAACTTAAGAATCCTAAAAATAGAGAATGTATCGCTAGCTTCTTCTGTCTCCCACTCCGCTTTTTCTTTCACAGGGATTCAGGAATTACGTTGGGCGCCTGTAATGCCGTAAGGCACGGATGTCAACCTTCTTTATCAAGAGCGCAAGCACAAACAAATGACCATCAGATAGCTAGGCAAAAAGAAACGGGTGTTTTCCCCCACAAGAACCCTTCAGATTTTACACCGTGACACAATTGATGATGGAATTGCTTTCTAGTAGACGGGAGAAGACTGCGTTTTTTTTAGGAGGGTCGTTCTCATGTAATGTAATCTTTCTTTTTTAAATCAGTACAGCAAAAGCTTTCACTTTTGTTCTATTGTGAGATACAGACTCTTCTGTAGACGTCTGACCATAAGGGAGATTTTCCCATTGTGCAAAACTGCAAACGATTGTGACATCCCCATTTCCCAGCAGTATTAAGTTTCGATGCTGAAAATAAACCGTTTAAATGTGATTTAAAAACAATTCAAGGCAGAAAATTGATAGTCAAATTTAAGTTTGAAGATTTTAAATCATGAAGAACCTTGTGAGATAGATGAAAAATTGATGTTTAATACAGTTTCGGATATAGACAGTATTCATTTCTTTATACGCTTTATCAAAACTTTACTAATATCGAACGCTTAACGTTTCTGATTTAACTACAGTTAAGAGCTAAATAAAAAATGATTTCATAAAAATCTTCAGCACAACTTCTGGATTATATTTTATAATTGCTTGCTCTTATCTTCTCTCTTTACATATAAAACTCTATCCCCCATCAAGGGCGTAATCAGAGGTGGGGGGGGGGCTGAGCACTACTTAGCTGTCTCCCAGCCCCCCTACGATTTTCAAAAATTTTTGTTAGTTTACACATAAATACGAAAATTTAGAAACGAACATTTGAAAAACATGAAATCTTTAAGAAGACTCGTTGTTTTAGGCGAATTTCGGTTCATTATTTTGCTACTCTTGGCTGCATATGGTGCCAGTGGCGGTTCCAGAGGGGGGTCACAGTGGTCATGGGCCTAGATTAACCATCTCGCCAAGAAAGAAGGAAGAAAAAAAACGAGGGCCCAAGCCGAGCTTGGACAAGGCCCAAAATTCAGAGAGGCCTTGATCATGTGCATACATATCATATTGTGTTGCTGAAAGAGAATTCCTCTTTAGAAAACCACTAGTCTCTGACTAATTTACTTTATTTTATAACAACACTAAAGTATGCACACAATATTCTGACTATGTGCTCAGTCGTTGTTCCTTGGAAGAAAAATATGCAGCCGTTTTGTAAATATGTGCATTCATCCATATTCATCCATACATAGAGGGCAAAGGAAAGGGGAGTCACAGCGAGCATGATTAACGTAAGGGTGAATGGGGTAGTTGCCTCGAACCCACAATGAAAGAAAACGATCAAAATCAAAAAATGGTTTTAGAAAAATGTGTGAATTGGGCGTGTGATACATATACTCGTATTCGACCCCCCACCTCCACCCCACACTTGCAAATAGCCTCCCTTTTCTGTAAAAGCACTCTATGAAGCACCTATGTTTGTAAATTATTATTTATGGAATATCAAACTAGCGTAACTGCTACAAAACCATAAAAAATATAGAGGAGGAAGGAGGGGGCTGTCATGGGGAAAGAGGGACTATACCTAAACAGGGCCGGATTACCCATTAGGCTGAGTAGGTTTTCACCTGTGGGCTCCAACCATTTTAGAGGCCTGCGTTAAAATTTAGAAGGAAAAAAATATAATCAAACATTATTAAAGCTATTTTAGTGTTAATATTTATACAGTATATGTATATGTAACTCTGAGAAAATAATTCTGATTCATTATTGACTTCGTACACAAGAAACACTTTTTGTCATTGTACACTTCTTAATTGAAATTTGAATGAATATGTACTAGAAAGTTTGAAGCTGACTATTTAGCTTGAATTTTTATGTGCACATTTCAGTGATACCTTGCATTAGATGGATGTATATTTTGAAAATTCAATATGGAGAACTTTTAGCACTATGTTTACACGAACGGGCTATGGTAATCATAAGAAGGCTTATAAACAAAATACCCTTCGTACCCCAGTCATCACAATCATATTTTATACAACTTTTTTCCGTTCTGAATAAAAATTAATTTTCGTATATTGTTGCACAAATATCATCAGAATAAATTTCAAATAACATAATTCGTTATGGTTTAGTTTATAAAATGAATACTATGTATCCATTTAGCCAAAGCGTCTCTGACTTACCAATTGCTAGTGTGCTAGTTTAATTTGTTTTGATAATTGTTAAGGTAATCTGGAACAATTTTCCAAATAGAAGGGTGATTTAGAGTGCAGTGGAGTTTTTATATATGTTTTAAAAATAATATGGCGTAGACTATGATTTCGAATTAGATTTCATTCATTTTGTTTCTATTTTTCATATTATTGAGTATTCTTAAAAATTGTCTGTAAATATCTACAATAATTCAGAGTGATAATTTTGGCATTGTATATTTGTTTCTGTGTTATTCCACTTTTAAATGTAAAGCACGATTATATTTTATACAACTTTTTTCCGTACTGAATAAAAATAAATTTTCATATATTGTTGCACAAATATCATCAAAATATGTTTCGAATAGCATAATTCATTATGGTTTTAGTTTATAAAATGATTACTATGTGTCCATTTTGCCAGGAGCGTCTCTGATTTGCCAATTGCTTATGTGCTGGTTTAATTTGTTTTCACAATTGTTAAGGTAATCTGGAACGGTTTTCCAAAAAGAAGTGTGATTTAAAGTGCAATGCAGATTTTATATGTCGAGTTTTCTATGCCAAGTTCCACACGAAGCCCCCCCCCCCCCGGCCTAGATCCCTCGCGCAGATAGTTGGCCATAACACCACATTTCAACATTTCTTTTCATTTTTAATGTTATTGAAAGATTATATGAGTATTCTTAGTTTAATGTAAAATGAAAGTTTTCAGTATTAAAATGTTTATGAAGACCTTAAATAGTGTAGACTCTGAATTTTGATATATTCTCGCACTTTGATTTCTTTGTTAAATCATTTTTAAATGTTAACAAGGATGATATTATTGAAAAATTAATTTTTTTCCTGCTGTGAAAATACTATGAGAATGAATTTAAAAGTATATTTTATTTATTTATTTGTTTTTACAATTCAAATCACGGAAATCCGTTTAAAATGTATGTGTCGAAGAGAGGACTTGTAACTTTGTATGATGGTTTGTATATTTGTTTGATTTGTTTTAATACATGGAAAGGAGGTATTTATTACTTCTTTGTTTATGTTTTTTTAAATAATTTTAAATGTAATCTGTAAAAAGTTGTCAAAAATGTAATTTAAATGTGATCAGTTTTTCTGTCTTAAAGTAGATCGACATTTAATTAAAGTCGATTCAATTTATGGGTATTTCATCATGTAGTAAAATAAAAAATACTATTTTATATTAGTAAAAATTATCTCTTATGAATGTTTGCAAGTAAATAAAATAATCCAGATTTTAGTATTTCGTCTCGTTTGCACTTCTAGGGTATTTTGAAATATTAGCTGGAGTAATGTTTTTCAGAACAGTTTTCCACATTTGACTGCATGCATTTTCTTTCCTATGAAATTATCATTAAATACATTTCGAAAAAGATTTTACTTGTTTTGCTGTTATTAACTTAATTAAAATTCAGTTGTTCTTTCAGAAGGGAGATTTGCTTTCTCCATATGTGTACTGAAGACTGATTCGAGATCTTGAGTTCAAATACTTAATTTAAAAAATGAGTTCAAAAAATTTTTGAAAAATTTATTAAATGGAATTCCTTTTATTTTCATGAAAGTGTTATGTTAAAAAAGCACATTTTGAAATCTCAATTCTAAAATTTCTGAACCCCTTTATTATACTGACGGAGAGAAGGATTTTGTGTCCCCCCCGTCCACCACCGTAAGGATACGAGCCCCCCCAATAATTTATACAAGTCGGCGCCCGTGCTAGGAAATACTATACAAACCAATAGAGAAACCCAAAACTCCGTATTTCCGGTTCTAGTTGATTGATTTTGATGCAACAAAATGCAAAATTAACCAATTTGACGCGTAGAATACGAATTTTAAAATATGTTAAACCAAAGAACAACGGGCTGCCCGAAAATTCGTAACAGTATGTGAAACATATACCAGGTGTTTCAAATAAGATGTTAAAGCAATTATCTTTTGAACCGTAAGAGATAGAAACATGCTTTCAATTAGAAAAGTTCGTCAAATGAAGAGTAGATTTCACATATGGCAAGTTCTTTAACAGTATACATCCCCTGGTAAAGAACTTGCCATATCTGAAATCTACTCTTTATTTGACTAACTTTTCTAATTGAAAGCATGCTTCTATCTCTTACAGTTCAAAAGATAATTGCTTTAACATCTATTTTGAAACACCTGGTATATGTACACAAAACTGCAATGTGTCACTAAAAACTTTTTTGCATAGCAAACAGAATACATGAATTTAAGTTGAGTGCAGTATGATGAAAATAAAAATGAAAATTGTGGTATGATAGCTTTCATACCACAATCGTGTACACCAGTGTCGTAGTTGGGTCATGAAGACCCCTGCCATGATTTTAATATTGAGCACTCCCCGCTTCCAAGAAATTGCCTCTGGCCTGCAGACTGTGGGTCAACAGAGTGCAGCCCCTTAAAGAATGTGCTTCCAACGACAGATTAATGCACTTTTGTGTGTGGGTGGGGGGGGGGGCAGTTAGAAGACTCGCATATACATACATTTTATGGAAGTGAAATAGGATCTTAATACATTAATTTCATTTTTTTTTTTCGGGAGGAGCAGTCGTCCCCTCTTCCCACGCCTCTTAATCCATCCTTGTCTGCTTTTCATAGTCACCCACTTACCAGACTCTACTTGTGGTACTGGTGTACACTAACTAATATATTTTGAAGTGTTATATACAACCTTAGTAAAATTGCACATTATGCCTGCCTCCTTTCAGTATCAGCTGGCAAAAACATCATCATTCGTAACTCTGATGATTCATCAGTAACAGTATCAAACCAGCCTACATTTATCCAGTTGCAAGATGGCGAAGGAATCAGTGAAAACAGCACTGAATTTTGCAGCTGTGGCTGGCCTCAGCATTTACTTGTGCCAAGAGGAACAGACAGAGGGATGGAATTCACACTCTTTGTGATGTTAACCGATTATGAGCAAGATCATGTAAGCAAAATTCTTACTTCCTAAGAGAAATAGAATTCTAATGAATTTCACAAAGCCTTAAGTAAAAACTGTTACCATACACAGGAAAATAAGAACAATTTAATCTTCAAATGAGCAATAGTGAGTTGTACAGAATGTACAAGTATATTGGAGGGGAGGGAGATACAATAAAAAAAGTCTGGCTTGTGAACAGTATATGGCTGCCAGTGTTGTATGATGAGTTCCAAATATGGGCTATCTCACACCAACAATGAAACTGAATCCATGGAAACAGAGGGGAAATTTTCACTCAATTAGTGATCGTTCTCTAATTCAATATGATCAAAATGTGTCGAATCCAAAATGTTTCGTTAATACTTTTATGAAAACAGACTTTTCTAAGGCTTTGTAATTAGTCCAGAGGATATGTCATTAATGGCTACATTTCAGAACACAGCTTTTATGAAACTAACTGCATATTCGATATAAAATAAAATGTTTAGAAATGATATTAAGGAGTTTTTATTTGATAAACTAAAAATTATGTATATATTTTTAAAAAATCTGTATATTTCATATACTTTAAAATAATTAACTCATAATTATCTACATATATATTTCAATGGATTTTAAACGTCACATGTACATTTACTTTAATCTGCAACCCTTGTCCGCAATTGTCTGTAATACACCATACATTTAAGATGTATGTTTGTCCTCAGTGAGGACACTGGTTTAACTCAGAAATGCCATAAATGAAGCAGACTTTTTCGTATGAACTTCTGTAGGATTGCCTAAAACACATTAAAAAGTAATGAAAATTTAAAATATTTACATTCAGATTCTGATAATCATTTTAAGCTATTAAAGGGATTTAGATAATTCATCAAGTTGCCAAATGACAATGAAGTTACAATGCTCCAGTTTAAACCCAGTTTTGCTACATTTAAATAATGCAATAAATTTACCTTAAACAAATTTTCTGTTAAACAGACATCAATGAAAGTATTTCATGGTCCCATGAATGCTACATTTTCTCAATAGAACTAGAAGTAACTAGAAAATGGCTGTTGTACAAGTTGTTGTTGTGGTGTCCATGGATAGACCATGGAAAGAGGGGTGCCAGAGCCCCCAAGGGGGTTCGACTTCTACTTGTTGGTCCCTAATTTTGAGCCGATTCCAGATGAGGGACCAACCACCACCAGAAATCGGCACCCCCAGAGGTATCGTTTAACAACTTGGAGACATTGGAGCCACGACGGATTTTAGGTGCACCAGTGCTCATCAGCATACACGGTTCCACAGCAGACAGACGAGAGGGAGATGACCCTCCCAAACACTGGCCAAGCCATATGTTGCCTCACTTGCCGTGTTCTTATGGGAACGGAGTTTAGTACCCAGACCACTGCGGGACCCAGTTAAAATAGTTGACTCATCTAAAGTAGTTGCAAAATATAGATGAAACTGATAGTTGGGCACAGGCCTGATGACAGGATTTTTGGAGACTAGGAGGATTTCAACAGGATGGGAGACTAAAAAATTTTTAAACAATGTAGAATTAGTATACTTTACCATAAGCTAAATATACAAAACCTTATACATTATAAAATTTCCATCAAATTCTGGGCCTCCCAGGTCCAGCCTGGAGGAATAGCTCCTCCTGTTCCCTCCCTCAGCAGGTCTCATTGTGCAATGCACTACACAAGAGAAGTGTACACAATGCACAGCTCAATGTTCTTACACAATTTAAAATATCTTTACATATATTTAATTCTAAATGAGGGTAATAACCGTAAATTCCGGCATACAACGCACACTTCTCATACAAAAAATAAGGTCGAAATTTAAGGTTGCACATTATACGCCGGTTATAAAAATGATAAATTTAAAAATAAGGAAAAGATCATAAAAAAATGAGATTTCTACATGTACCTAAATGTTGTTTATTTAAAAGAAATGACACCTTATGAACTTCAATTATCATTATCGGACAGCATAAAAAGTTCATCATATTCATCTTCCGTTAATATTTTCAGGCACATGATCAAATTCAGTTTCATCTTCACTATCACTGTTACTCTGATCCCTAAATAAATAGTTATCATGTGTTCTATCTAGATTGTTCGATATACTACTTTTTTTTAAATGACTTAATTATATCAGGTTTAATTTCATTCCATGCTTGTATTATCCGCTCACACACTATTTCTAGACGGGCATGACGCATTTCACCTCCTTCCGTAAATGTTTTATCACCTTCCAACATCCACGTATTCGAAAATGGTTTTAAAATTCCTTATAATGGTTTATTAATACACACATCTAAAGGTTGAACTAATAGCGTTAATCCACCTGGATAACTGCCATGTCTGTGTTACACTCTTTCATTAATTTCTTTGTATTATCCATTAAATGCGATCTGAACATATCCCAAACTAAAAGACTTTCTGGATTCCATAGGGCAAGTCTGTGATTGCAAAGAAAAGGGTGCGCATTATACGGAGGATATACATAAAAATTAAAAAATGAAGTTTTAAATTATAGGTGCGCATTATACGCCGGCATTTACGGTATTATGTTTTTCAATCATATTTCTTTTCATTGTTACAGGCATCATTTTACTCATATATATTTCTATTCCAGGTAAATGGGTTAAATGATCAATCCATATGCGCAGATGCAGTAAGCTACTGTGGTGCAAAGGATCAAAAGTACCCAGATAAAAAAGCAATGGGATTTCCTTTTGACAGACTAATTGAAGCAAGAAATGTAAATGAGTTCTTGACAGAGAATATGTCATTTAGTTTAATAAGAATCCAATTTAAAGAAAATTAATATGAAGAATTCAAATTATAAAACTGAATTTGCTGAAATAATGTCATTTTCATATGGGGGTACATCAGCTATGGAAGTTATATGAATAAAGGGAATGTTGGACAAAATCTGTACATAGCAGTTTTGACAAGATTACAGTTGACATCTGCCAAAAAACATACAAAACTAAGTCACAGAATGTCTATGCTATTTGTATATGAAGGAAAGGCAATTTTAGACCATTTGTTTATTGAACATCGATATTTTGAAGAATAAGATTAGGAAAGTTGATTTTTAATCCACCAATTTTACTCTGTAGTTTCCCATTGCTTGAATTTTTATTTAGGTATAATTTCTTTAAGCTAGGATTTTATATCATCCAGTCAAGTTTTGCATCATGTTTGAAATGTGCTAACTTCCCTTAAATGACACTGCCAGACAAAACAGGGATATGGCAATCAAATGAAAGGGTAGTACCCAGTTCTTTGTGTTCTTATCCTTAATATAACCAATGACCAATACTACTAAAGATTACTCGCAGAGCAAAAAGCCTGAATCACTGAGAAGCCTGATAAGGAACAATGACAGTGATGACTACTTCACCTGATAAATTAGAAGTGGAGCCTGGATAACAAAGTACCAGAACAGAAGATACAAAACGAACAGAGCCCCTTAAACAAAAATTTGTAAAATGAGAGAAAGCAGTTTAGCATTCTAACAGCATCGTGCTCTTCAGCTCAATACAGAAAATAACCAAAAAAGCCTAATTTATAACAAAATAGAATGAATCTGGACAAAATTTCTGGAAGGTCGGACCGAGTATCTCAGCTGTAACAAAGGGGCACAAGCCTGAAGCAATGCATCAAAATTTTATTTGATTTCTGTGTTAGAAACTTATTTTTATTAAATCACATTTTTAGAAGTTCCAACTTACTTATGTTCCATAATCCTACATATAGAGACACGAGACAGAGGTAAACAAGACTATGTGCACAAATAAGTGGTATTCTGACATGAACACATAATGCAATACTTGGATGCTAATAGTGAGACAAAATGGCATGGAAATTCATTAAATTCTTCGGGAAAAAAACTGCAGAATATGTGCATTAAGTTGTATAATGAGATCCCAAGAGAGCAAAAGCAAAATATGTTGGCCAAAAAATAATCAGGCATTCTGATAAGAAAGCAACATAAAATTAGAAAAAAAGACAAGTGGACACTTTGAAGGCTCTTCTTAAGATGGGGGGAAATCAAAGGGCTTTGAGTTTTTTCTAATGACATATTTTGTCCCATTTTCTGACCAAGGGAGGAGCATTGTGAGCCAACAGATTATCGATCTGGCTTTTCTTCCGATTGTTGAAGTACGCACTAGCCATTAAAGGAGGTGATGAGTTCTATGTTCCAAAATAGATGAAAAACTGAGCAAAGCGGCAGCAGAGAAACAATCTGAAGTACCATGAAAGTTTGCTCTGAGAAACTTGAGTCATGGGAATTTCAAGAATTATTGTGCACAGGTTGGAGACACTGACCAAGTGTGCAAAAGCAACCATCACGGTAAGAGAGTAATCATCAATTAAAAAAGAAATTGAGAAAAATTTTGAACAAATCTTAATTTGTTTGTGCAAAATTAAGAGAAAATTAATTTTGATAATGGTCTTGCTTGCTGCACCACTCCCAGGTAAAGATTAAACTAAGAATAATATTGATAAACTCGGGAAGTTAAGTGTATTGATATGCTAAGATTTGCTTAACACAATAAGAAATATTAGTGTATGCAATGTAGTGTATTTGAATAAATGATTTGTAGTTTAAAATTACTGTGTAATTATTTTGTAGAAGTTTTATTTAATGTTTTTTTTTTTTTCAGAATTTCAAGCAGTTAATTTGGTTGGTAACGAGTTACAATTGCTTGCATATTTTTAATGCTTTCTAAATTTAAATCTCATGAAAATTAAAAAGATAAGTGTTGGGTATTGTTATGGATTGATTTATTGTGATCAGGGCTATATATAAAGAATTAAGTGATTAAATTAATATTGAAGCTCCTTTACTAAAACACATGATTCTCAATGTAGGACCATTATACAAAGTTATTTTTTTAATAAATATTTTTATAGGTAAAACAATACAGTGACCTCTCACTTTTGCAACTCAGTTATAAGACTCTCTTGGTTATACGTTGAATTCACTTACTCCCTTCCATGCCTTATGGGAAATAATGCTAAACTTCAAGTTATGACTTCTCTTACTTATATGAGATTTTAAGCAGTTCGGGCAATTTAACATTTTTCACCCAAGAATTCATTTTAAAATCTTTCAAGTACAAATGACGCACATATTTTCACCTTTATATTATCACTATTGTAAAAGTGTGTAATCAATAATTAATAACATTTTTCATCAAAGTTTCTGTAATGTTAATGATGAAAATTATGGAATGAGAGTAGTTGCATGTCTAATTAAAAGGATTATTCCCAAAATAGCACAGAAGCTTTAAAGACTTAGAAACAGGCATTTTCTGTTTTCATCAACTAGAAACAAACTAATATCACTTCATTTTTTTTTTTTATCTCATCTGTAAATCTTTCAAATAAACAGTGATAAGTAAACTTTGTAAGTAAACTTATCTTGAGTATGATAAGTAAACTTTGTGAGCTTTTTTAATATTTTATGTTTCATTTTTTAATATATTTTACAAATGTTGTTTAAAAATGTTCTTAGAATTCGAAACTCAGTTTTTTGATACAGAAAAAAAAAATTAATGCATATACAATTTTAAACTCTTATAATATGACAATGTCTCACTTACATGACTATCAATTATATGATTTTTTTCTACAGTCCCTTAAAAGTTGTACAAGAGAGGTCACTATATTTTAATTTTTATACATACATGTTCTATTTGTTCTAGTTTGATAAGAGTGAGTAATTGAATACTGCCCAACTCATAGACTAATTTATCTTCAAATAAACCAAACTCAGTAACAAGGGTTAAGGCCTATGATGCCTAGCCATACATTTTGTGAACACTGACAGGAGATGAGAGGTAAAACTTAACTTCTTGTATTACCATGCATACAACCAGCACTGACATCTATAAGTGATTAATTTGCAAAGCTATTAGAAGTTTCTTAAGATAAAATTTTAAAGCCTTTAAAAACTGGAAGGCAGTGCAAAGGCTTTTAAAAACATGAGATTTCAAAGTTTGATAAATAGTTATTAAAAATGCATAAATAAAATGAACTTATACAAGCAGATGTTGAACAGCAGCAAAGGATGAATTATACAGAATTTCTGCTATCACTAGTCAGAAAAATAAATACACGTACCACCTTTTTTTTTTTTTTTTTTTTTTTTAATGCATCATACTTGTTAAATGATATACCCAAAGTTTGGCTTTAATGCTAGCAGCTCTATACTGTTGACAGCACTTATTTAAAACATCAAGGTAAGCCAAAATAGCACATAACTCAGTTGAATGATGTTATGGCTCTATTTAAATGCAGGCAACAGTCTATGCAGCAAGATGTTATAATGATTATCTTTGGCAGGAAAGAGTGATTACAACACAAGCACTTGTCAAGGGAATCAAATGACTATTTCCAGGGAGAGAAAAGAAAACTATTGTGCAATACTAATAAACAGTTATGTTGGAAAATTATGCAAACCATAAATTTTGACAAATGTTTCAGAAAGTTTTTTTTATAAAGTTTATTTTGACTAGAAACAAGCATGCCATTAATGAAAACACAGCAGGATAGTTTTTAATGGTGTTATAGATTCACATGAAGATTATTTAGATCTAATGTATATTGTGGCTTAATCAGAAAGTTAGAATAACAAGATTAGAAACTAAGGTATTTAGGCTGACATTGCTTTCTCTTGACCATAAGCCCAATTTTGCAGAATCCCATGCCCTGGCTAGATAGTCAGCCTGCAGAAGCCCTAGTTTTGAGTTTTCAAAGCAAGTTTGGTCCACATTTCATGGTACATTAAGTTATGAAAGGCTGAGTAAACCTATCTCAGCTGAAGGATCGAACCTTAGATTTACAGCATAACAGAGAAATGCACTATCATTGTACTAGCGAGTTTATTAAAACTATAATTTTAAGCAATTTTATGCATGCATATAGCTTAAGAAAAAGAAAATTTTGGGATCAACTTAACCCAACATTTGACATAAATGGTACAAAAGAAATTTATAAGTAAATTATTTTCTACTGTATTTAAAATGGATTGAGGATAACAGGATACAGAAATATATACTTTTATTTGTTTTACTATCTATATTAAAAACTATAATTATTTGACCTTTTTTTTTTAAAAGTCAAGACAGTAGAATGCGACAGGGAAATTAAAAAAAAAATACCAAAAACATTTTCTTAATAGGACAGAAACCAGGATTACATATGAAATGGTTTTATTTTAATGAATGATATTCACCCGTAAATAACTCAATGAAGAAATAAGAGCAATAAATCAGATGTGGGTGCATATTTGTAGCCAAGTTTTGAGCTAAATGTTGTCACTAACAGTAGATATCAAGATTTGATGCAAAGAAATGAAAGTTGAAAATTTCAATTTAAAAAAAAATCCATAAAGAATAATTGTTCCCTCTTTTTTGTTCCCCAAGAATAAATGAATTTATTATTTAGCTTCAATATCATTATTAATTACTGTTTTTAAGTGAGCATAATCAGAACAATTAATTTACAGTAAACAAGATGAAGTTTTTTGAGATGAGATTTGGGAGAGTAAAATTTTGTTTGACCAAATGTTGATAAACAAAATGCAGTTATTTTATAAAATTGACTTTGGAATATAGTTTGGAAACTCTGTAAAATTCAACAAAAGCAAAAAAGTTCAATGAATTTACAATATGAATGTTACTTTTTATTTATTTATTTATACAGCACATAATCTTCAATCAATCAACTGTAAAAGTGATTTGTATTGATGGTCAATTATTCAACCTGATTGGTTAAAGTGTTTATTATCCTGACACAGGACTATGAAAAAATCGTTTTTTTATAGCTTGCTTGGTTTAAGAAAATGAATTAACTAAAATGTTTGACAAAATGAATTACTAAAAAATAGCAACAAACATTTATTTCTTGAACATCAACCAATACATCAACAATAAAAACCGAAAACAAAAATAAAAAATGAACTTTAGTCTTACTTCCCCATTAAAAATACACTACTCTAAAATAAATAAAATAGCTTGCAGGAACACAGTTCTTAATTTCCTGATATTATAAAAATGAGTAAAAATCATGGTAACTGTAGCTGCACACTTCATAAAGTGGAAGCTCCCATAAAAGCTCACCCATGTTTTTACAAAGTTTATGTTCAATAACACTTGAATGGATGAGAAGAAAAACCATTAAAAGTATCAATCCTCAGCATTTCCAGAAAAGTAAATACTGCAATAATGCCCAGGTAGAGCGGAATGTTTAACTAATGCAATGGGATATCTTCTTGATCATCAGGTGGGCTAAAAAGCAACTCCACAGCTAATTTCTCTCTGAAAATCTTCCATGTTTTTGGTTTATGGGGATTATCCAAGTAATCTCTTGTAACTACAAACCTATAAAGAAAGTGCGCTGCATTACAATTCATATAAAACTACTGCGATGTTAAACAAATATTTCCCTTATACATTACAAATAAAAACTGCATTAGAGTACTTTAAAGACTTGTTTTAATTTTACTAATCAAATAACTAGAAGAATCAATGGTGAAAGTAGCAGATTACAAATATGTGCTAGTAGCTTTGTGGAGTATTTTATATGCATTATTTTGAACAGATTATAAAAGTAACTATAAACCTATAAAAGAGTATTTTTTAAATTAGTAGATAATAGATGACTATGAAAAACAGCACTTTTAATATAAAATATTCATAAGTATATTAGTTAATTCAAGCACATTAAACTATACAAACAGAAGTAAAAGAAAGCGAAACTTAATCATTACAGTGTGGTTATACAAACTCAAAATGCAGCTTAAAACAACATTGGATTGTTCATTGCAATTTCAGAAATACATACTTCAGATTACAGGGGATTTTTAATTATTGTGGCATTCTACCTTTCCATATTCTTAACTTTACAGAGTTCATACTCATTTTTCAAAAAGAAATTTAAGGCGTATATTTAAGGACCCTTAAAATTTTTTTAAGGAGTCCACGTTTTCTGGACTACCAATGCAATCTTAGGTTAGCAGGAGACTACACATAACTATCATCGAGTATTACAAATATGTTTTAACAAAAATTTTAATCCCAACTGAATATAGAAATATATAGTTTTTCAAGGCATGTCCCAAAAAAATCTTAAAATGAAACACAAAAAGTAAAATTCACACCATTTTTATTCTGTTATTACAGAGTTTACTGTAAGTAACGGACTCTAAATTAGTTAAAGAAATATAAATTCTTCTTTGACCACCAGGTCATGGTCACCGATATCCAGAAGGTTGCAGAGGCTGTGTACTTCATTAATCATGATTGTTACCGTAAATGCAAAATTAAGGAGTTAATAAGGGTTCCACATAAATTTAAGGACCCTAAATTTTGTAAAATGAGTTTTAAGGAGTTTAAGAATTGTATGTACCCCGTAATATGTTTTCCATATACAATTAATGAGAGAAATTTGGTTTTTAATTAGTATGCTCACTGACATATTGTTTGAAATAAATATTTTTTGAAAGAAAACTTAATTAAAAATCAATAAAAACATGTAATGGCTTATAAATTTAAATTTTAGAATAAATTTGAACATTTTATGATTGCATTAGATTAGTTATAATGTCAACTATAAAAATAAGTTAAACAGTTTTAAACTGATTTGTTGCCGAACAATGCCAAAGAATGAACAAGATGCATTCTTTAGTGTTTCTACTTGTGCTAAGTAAAAGTAGCCCTTCCTTACAAATTAAATATCTTTAGATAGAAATTAATAATATAATTTTCCAAGTGTGATTAATGTGAGAAATTAGATTTTTAATTTGTATGCTTACTGTTATCGTATTGTTTCAAATAAAGATCATGTTTTGAATAAAAACGTGATTTAGTTTATAAAATACATGAAAGGGCTCTTAAATTTAAATTTTAAAATAAATTTGTACATTTTATGGTTACATTAGCTTCGTTAGAGTGTCAGCTATCAAAATAAGTAACAAAATCAGTTATAAAATAAATGGTAGATGAGCAATGCTAAAGAATGAACGGCCCAGACAGCACATAAGCTTAAATCAAGCTTGACATTTGGCTTGGCAATGTAAGCTTGGCTTAAGCTGGATTTTAGCTTGCAAAGTGCGCAGTGATGGCGCCATCTGTAAAAGAGCCACGAACTCTCGATGGAAACAGATTAAATTAAAGTGAAATTTCAGCGTAGAGGGGGAAAATGCGTGGCAAAGTAAAATATGTGGGGTGAGTTCGCCAATCGCCGCCCCGTGTATTTAGGAATTTTTTTAAGCTTGAAATGTCAAGCTTAATGCAAGCTGGGCAAGTGTAAACTAGAACACTTGATTCAAGCTTGCATTAAGCTTACACGCTTGAAATTTTCAAGCTTAATTCAAGCTTATTGACTTGATAAATCAGGCTTGCTGCAAGTTTGATGCAAGTTTGCTGTGCTGTCTGGGGGAGATGCATTCTTTGGCATTTTTACCTGCACTAAGAAACTACCTTCTTTACAAATTAAACATCTTTAGATGGAAATTAATGTTTTTTATGTCTGATTAAAGGGGGAAATTTGATTTAAAAATTAATAAAATACATGTAATGGCTCATAAATTTAAATTTCAAAATAAATTTGTACATTTTATGATTCTGTTAGCTTAGTTGAAGTTCCTGCTATGAAAATAAGTTTAAAAAAAAAACTTAAATAAATTGGTTCATCAATAATGCTAACAAATGAACAGGGTGCATTCTTTGGTGCTTTTAAATGTGCTATGTAAAAACTACCCTTCTCTACAAATTATACGTATTTAGATAAAGATTAATACCTTATTGGATAGCTGATTAATGAAACAAATTTTTTATTTTGCACGTTTACCACAACAGCATTTTTGGAGATAAATTCACATTTCCTTTATGTTAAAAAACATGTAATGGCTAATAAATTTAAATTATAAAATAGTTTTGTACCTTTTACGATTATGTTAGCTTGGTTAATGTATCTGCAATGAAAATAACAAAAAAGGTTATAAATTCCTTGCTGGATCAATCGTATAAAAGAATGTATGGGGGTGCATTCTTTGGTGGTTCTACCTCCAATACCTAAAACTAGCAATTCTTTAAAATTTAAATGTCTTTAGATGGAAACTAATATGTTATTAGATGTCTGATTAATGGGAGAAATTTGATTTTTAATTTAAACATTTACTCCTAGGATAGAGTTTGAAATAAATTGCATCTCTTGAAAGGAAATGTGAATTAAAAATTTAAAAAATACATGTAACGACTCAAATTTACATTTTAAAATAAATTTGTACGTTTTATGATTACATTAGCTTAGTTAGAGTGTCAGCTATCAAAATACCTTACAAAAACAGTTAAATTGATTGTTTGACAAACAATGCTAAAAAATGAACAAGATGCATTCTTCAGAGTTTCTACTAGCACAGAAACTCAGCAGAAGTAAAATTAGCTCTTCTTTGCAAATTAAATGTCTTTATTTGGATATTAATATGTTTTCCATATCTAATTAATGAAAAAATTGATTTTTAATTAGCATGCTAACTGCTATTATATTTTTTGAAAGAAAATGCAATTAACAATAAATAAAGAACATGTAATGGCTCTTAAATTTAAATTTAAGATAAATTTGTACATTTTATGATTACATTAGCTTTGTTAGAGTGCCAGCTATCAAAATCGGTTATAAAATAATTGACTGATGAACAATGCGAAAGAATGAACGGTTATGCCAGGGTTCCCATTAAAAAAAAAAATTAGGGGAGATTTCTCACCGATCCAAAATTTTGAGTGAGATTTCCGAAAGTTAAGTGAGAACATAAATATTGTTTAGCATCATTTTATTTATTTATAGTACAATTTCAATAACACTGATTTTTCCCGTTCATTAAAAATTTTACAGCTTGATCATATCGAAAACTTTCTAAATTGATATTTCCATCAGCTATTCTAATAAGATTGCTTAAATTTGCACTTGAAAGTGCACTGAAATTTGCACTTGAATTGTTAATGGATATTCAAAGTTACTGAATATTCAAATTTATTCAAAGAATCACATCCAGTTTAACTAAGCAAAAGAATTAACTGTAATATGTTATCTAGTATAATAAAATTATATAAAATAACTTAATATCTATATAATATATTTGTAGTATAAATATAATTTAATAATTATATAAAGTTGGCAAGATACAAATATGTATGACAAAGTTAAAATGATATAGTTACATTCAAATTCTTACTACAGTATAAGCTAGATTATCCTGCATTTAACTGGAAAATTTCAGCTTTTTTTGTTGGGGACGGGGGTCTTAAAAGATTGATTAACTCTTACTGTGAATGACAACTAAGCTTAGAACGGAAGGGGAGGTGCAATTTCAAACTGCCTGAGGTTATCAATAATTCCATGAATCGTGGTGGTATATAAAAAAACAAACAGATGAAATGCTCTCAAAACTCATACAGGATGGGCACACACATACAAAAACAAAACATTTTACAACTGCAAGCAGGAGGAGAAAAATCAACACATCAGCTCAGCGCTGATAGCATTAATTAATATTCCCCCTCTGTATTCCGATGATTCAACCATGTTATCTCTGAACAGAAACTCAAGAGAGGAGGGGGGGGGGATGCTTCATTGCGGCCGCAGCATGCCCATTATCCCACAGTAGTAGAGTAAAAACAAATTTTTGCATTTGTAAACTGCCGTTTTTAAACTTTCAAACAGCGCGCGAGAATCTCGTGCAGGTGGCGAATATTTTGTAGTGCGAGAATACCTCACGCTGTAATATTTTTTGCACGAGATTTAAGAAATTTATGCTAGATTCTCGCGGTCTCGCACTCTAGTGGGAACCCTGGGTTATGCATTCTTTGTCATATTTACATGCACTAAGTAAGCTAGACCTTCTTTACAATTTAAATGTTGGATGGACATTAATATTTTTTAATGTCTGATTAATGGGAAAAATTTGATTTTTAATAAGTATGCTTTCTGCTCTTGTATCGTTTCAAATAAATCTCATCTTTTGAAAGGAAACGTGAATTATTTAATAAAATACATGTGACAGCTCATAAATTTAAATTTAAAATAAATTTTTACATTTTAGGTTTATGTTAGCTTAGTTGGAGTGTCTGCTTTGAAAATAAATTAATTAGTCTTAATTTAATTAGTTGATCAAAAATGCTAACGAATGAACAGGCTGTATTCTTTGGCACTTTTAAATGTGCTAAGTAAAAGCTTCTTTTCTCTACAAATTACATGTATTTAGATAGAAAATAATACTATTTTTGATAGCTGATTAATGAGAAATATCATTTTTATATTGTGTGCTTACCACAACAGTATTTTTGGAGATAAAGAATATTTTTTAAAAGGAAACAAATTTAAAATGTTAAAAAAGCATGTAATGGCTAATAAATTTAAATTTTAAAAGTTTTGTGTCTTTCATGATAAAGTGTCTGCTAAGAAAATGGAAAAAACAAACAAAAAAGTTATAAGTTTCTTGGGATAGCAATCATGCTAAAGAATGAACGGGGGTGCATTCTTTAGATGTTCTACCTCCACTAACTTAAAACTAGCAATTCTTTACGAATTAAATGTCTTTAGATAAAAATTAATGTCTTTGGATGTCTAAAGGGAGAAATTTGATTTTCAATTTCAGTGTTCACTCCTATGGTACAGTTTGAAATAAACTGCATCTTTCTACCTGCGTCAGGTAAAATTAGCTCTTCTTTACAAATCAAATGTCTTTAGATTGACATTAATATACAAATTACTGTACAAAACCCTGCTGCCTCAGGGGTAATTTTCATTATATTAGTTGTTTCTGTAGTTAGGAAAAAAAGATTCAGAAAAAGGTATATTAATTTCTGCCGTTATCTGCTTAGTTCACATATTTTCAGTATATGTTGTTAATATTCTAAAGTTTTTTGTATATTATTTGAGTTCAACAAAGCCAAAGCCTGTAATCTTGTAATACGGTAATGCTTACTTTTAGATAAACATTTGGAAAGGCCATCTCTCAGTGATAATCTCTTTTCTGCCTTCTGAATGTCAATGAGGTTAAACGTCCTAACAAAGATTCTTCAAACTTCATATTTAGATGAAAAGGCAAGAACAAATTGGTTAATGATCATCCTACAAAGAAACCAAAATTTCTCAAGAGGGTGACAAAATTTCGGGTACGTCTTTGGGACTTTAATGTTTTCAAAACATGCTGTTAAATTGCAATGAAAGAGCTAAGCTCCTCAGAAGGAAGTGGGGGAACAAACACAATGTATGCATAATATTAAAAGTCAAAATGTATATAGTGTGAATAAATAGTATATGATTTTATGGATCTTATTATAAATCTTACAAAGAAGCAAATATGCTGCATTGGCTGAAAGTATATAGTTGTTTAAGTGTTTTGTTACATGAAACTTGTTTTTATGCTTTTGTGACGCATTTCAACCTTGCATGTATTTTATAAATACTTATATACTAATATAATTTTCAGTATGTATACTACTTTTGATAAAAATGTAAAGCATTTTAATATAATAAATTGCTATATATTCTACTAGAATCCAGAGTGGTTCCAGTAACATTTTTCAGGGAACGGGGGCTGGAGAAGGACACAAATCTTCAGTACTCATTTATAGTGTAAAGCGTAATTTATCTAGAGTAAATACTTCACCTTGTTTTGCCCTTGACTAGAATATTGACAAAATAGTATTATTTTAAGTAAAACACTTAAAATTATTTGCCAAAATTATATAAAAAAAAAAAACCTATCCACTCAAACTTCAATCACATTTAAAGCAAAATTTTAGACAAATTTAACTTAAAAATCAAACTACTAATCTAGATGCAATTTGCTGCATTAAATTATATTAAACAAATAACTAATATAAGATTCCAAAAAAGTCATTTCTTCTAAATACAGATAAAATTCAGACCTATTATTTTCAATGAAGCTTGTGTGAAACCAAAAGTAAAAGGGACAGTTCTCATAGCCCTTAGGAACACCTCTCTGAAAGAAAACCAAAACTTTAGTTGAAAATAATTTTTACAACTGCAGTAATAGATAAGATAAGCATTTTTCCTTACAGAAGAACACTGGAATTTCAACTTAACGTCCCCATGCAATGGTGGACAATTCAATGGAGTAACTTCTAGAACATCTGCCTCTGGTTTATATTCAGCCTTTAAAAAAAAAAAAAAAAAAATTAAAATGAAATATGACAAACATCAAAATATATGTTCCTGTTATACTAAAACAATTATCCGTATAGACTAGTTTCCCAAACAATGATCCATTAAGCCATCCTAAGCACTTCGCAAAGGACCTACAATGTAGAAGCCAGCTAGTGTTCATAACTGCAACCTAAATTTAAAAAGTACTCTGTGAAGTCAAATATTTTCACATCAAAAATACTCAAACTTGACATTTTAGTAGTGGTTATATATATGTGGGAGATTTTCACATAAAATTCTCTGAACAAAACAGCAAAAATCAAAGTCTATTTTTTAAAATCAGTTTGAGTGCAATAAATTTATTTGGGGGAAAAAATTCCAAAGAAATTCATAATTTGAATTTAAACAAAGACCATGCTTACTTGAACTTTTAATACACAGTAAATGCACGAGGAAAAAAAAAAAAAAAAAAAAAACTTACCTGACAGTTTTTATTTTGCCCAAAATGACAAAAAAATACTCTAGTACGACCAACAAATACTTCACAAGACATATCAGATCCATCACCTCTTCCAATACCTAACAGCAATAAAAATAAAGAAATCAAATTTTGATAAAACCAGTCACAAAATTATAACCTAAAAGAGTAAAAATTCAATGCAGTAGTTATTTTAGAATTTTATTAGTTTTTATTAATGGGCTAGGGTTAATGCATAAAATAAATGAATGCAAGGAACAGTTTAATATTTGAAAATTAAGGTGCAGAATTAAAAGAAGTTACCAATAATGCAAAGCTCAAACATGTCCAATCAAAAAAAATTCAATAGGTACTTTGTTGATGTGTTAAAAAAAGGAACAACTATAAAATTAATAAAATTTATTAATATTAAAAACAGTTATACATGTAAGCAAAGTTTCAAATCGACTGGGTGATAGGAAATGTGTTAAAATTCAAAAACTATAAAAATCTTGAAAAATATATTTGCCTAGCTAAAAGTTATGGATGATTTTCTAGAAAACCAGGTACAATGCAAAATAGTTATGCTTTTTTGCAATGTGACATTAGAATAAATAGCCTATGCTTTAAAAAAATTATTTTTATAAATTAGGAATGAAAGTCTAGATATAAAGTTTTATGAACCTAATTAAGCATAAAATCTAAAAACACCATTCGTACCATTGTGAGCACTGCCCAATAAAAAATAATTTTCAAAAGAATCAAAACTGATAATGACATACTTAACCAAGAAGAATCAGATGTATGAAATATACTTAAAATGCAATAATATAGCATCTGGGAGGGGGGGGGGCTGTGATTTTTTGTAACAAAAGGAAAAATTAAATACTGGGGAAAAAAAAGAAATAAAATTTGGAAAACCAAATATAGCAATTTTACAACTCCAAAATACCCCATCCCAAAACTGAAAATAACAGAAAATTTTGTGTGTGTGTGTGGGGGGGGGGGAGCAGGTGCTAGTGTAGTCAAAAAGACGCAGTTGAACTTTTAATCTAAGTAGGGTCAGTGAATGATGTCACATGCATGAATTTACTACGGATAGTATAGGTTTGGTTTGTGTGATTAAGGCAACAATACACTTAAGGTGATCTGCCTAGAATGGGGGTGCCTTGGTTAGAGGACTTTCTAAGGGGTTCAACGTGTATTCACGTTACATCTAGAGAAATTTGACCTGAACTCCAGATTGTACGATCGCAACCGTGCGATCGGACCTGAACCTGGGACCTGGGACCTTCACATTTAAGTCGTCTACCATTGTGAGTGACTTATCCACTCAGCCATGGTGGGACAGGTATAGTATAAGGATACTTGGAAGGAGTGGAGAGCAGCCAGTGCCAAGAAGGCCATATAGGGTAGCCAAATGTGCTAGCAAGAAAACTAATGAATGCTGTTTCTACATTTTACAAAAAATTAAAATACTCTTGTCAGCTCTAGGCATTTAAAATGCCCTCAAACTTTTTGAATACACACATTTGTTAATTATAAAATTAAACATTGTCTCTTTGAATGTACATTATTTTAAGAGATTTTTTTACCGCTAAATTTGCTGATTTAACTGTTATTAACAAAAAGTTAGGTTATTTAAAATGCCAAGCAGCTGGTATTAAAATAATTCTAATAGCTGCCATTATACTAAGGAAACATTTATCTTTTTCAGTATTGAAGTAAAAGAAAAAGCGAAAGAGCTTTAAAATTCTTGAAAAAATAAAATTTAAGTCTTCATAATTTCACAAAAAGACATGGTAAACTAATGAGATCAATAAAAGTACTCTACATAAAAATTTGTTAATTACAGAAATCAAAGAAGTCAAATATTTCAGCTTCTAAATAGTGCTCAGATCAGTAAATTCATGCTTTTTGTGTGGGAAGGAATAACTTTAAAGTAAATTACAGGAATTAAGTGATAATGCAAGCATACTGAATCTAACCATGCTAGTACTTACTTTGTATAACTTATATTAAAATCATGAACCATGTTTTGTTTTTGTTTTTGTTTTTAAATTAGTCCAATTACTTTCAGAATGTTCCACCAACAGATACATTTAAATTACTCATCTTTCAAGCATTATCTATAGTAAGAAGGAACAAAAAGCATTGTAATATAAATGTCATTTACAGCACATGATTAATTACTGTACTGTATACACATTTTGCAAAAGTAATTCAAAATGAGAGGACTGTCCAAACAGCAAGAAATGGGATAATTCTAAACACTTTAAACAGTATAAGTTTTAAAATGAGTGCATAAAAGTTGTTATTAATTGCAAATACGATCTAACTATTTTCTAGAAAAGCCATTCAAAATCTTTATTAAGTGGTAGGCATTAAAGATATTTTCCCTAAATCTTAACAGCAAGTAAGAACTAAAAGACTAGCACTTTTAAGTAAAATGTTTAAAATAGTCTAAATCAGTGTAATGAGAAAAACTGCAATAAAACATTAATAATCTTTTCCTTCACTGAAAATGTACTTATATGCTGTAGTACCATTCTACTTTCACATGCCAACTTCTTCAACCATAAAAAGATAAAAGTTCTTCAGAGACAAAACCCTAACTAGAATGATCAAGAAATGTCTGATCATTTCAGAAATCCCTTAGATAACTCCTGGGGTACAGATTTATTTGAAGAAATTCTTGCATTTGGAACAGATATCACTGCCAGATCTAGCCACAAAAAATTGGCATGCCTTACTGGAAGAAACATCTTCCTACAACTGTTACAAATCATTTGCCCATGGACGAGATTGTGCATGCTTAATTTTGTCCTAGTTTGAATGACTAGACATGCTCCACTCTTACTTTAAACAAAGCAAGTACATAACACAACACTATTGTCAAATGTACAGAAGAGTGATTAATTCAGAGTTATGCTTCTTGACCTATAACGGCCAACAATGAAGCTTCAGAAATAGAAAATTTAGGCTCGGAAGAAAAGAAAAAAAAGGACAATTTTTTAATGGGAAAATATTTTTATATTTGTTACACTTTTAATTAATAGTATTGCTTATTTTGCATAAAACAATACAAAATAGAAATTAACTAAAAATGAAACTATTGAAGAAAGTAATTTGCTATGGTCCATGTGAAAAAGCAAGTGCATTAGCATACCTGCAAACCTGAGAAAATCAACATCAGTAAAATTGTGCACTCATTTCAGTAAAATTTCATATAAGTACACTATGCATTTATCTCAACAGGATAGATAAAAACAAGGTTTGGTAAGCAAGAACATTTATCCATGCATGAGTAAATCAATACCGAAATCTGCAAATTTTACAGATAATCCATAAAAGTTGGCTAGTGTATTTTGTGAAATTTAGAGAAAGTTGTATTTTGTACTAGTGTATTTTGTGAAAGTTTTGAGAAACTGAGCGAGAGCAACTAACGATTACGTGCTTGCCTCAAGATGGATTAAAAAGTTTTTTTTTAAAAAGGAAGAGATATATATACATATATGTTTTTGAAATATCAGAAGTGGAATAAAAACAGGAAGGAAGAAAACCGGCTATTAAAAACTGAACTTCTGGTAAAAATTGCAAATATTTTATATCAAATACTTCTAATTAAACTTGAGAATAAAAAAGTTTCTTCTAAAATACTTAGAAAAATACCGCAATCCTTTCTCATTAGTCAGCATGCAGGTAAATATGAGAAGCCCAGGTTTTTATTATTATCCCGAAATGTCGGAGAAACCAAGGATTATCAAAACAGGTAAAAAAAACTAATAATCAATGGCTATCAGTTACCTGAGAAAGACAGAACTTGTTCTCCAATTTTTAAATTACATTCTTACTGTTTGCAGAATACAAGAACAAAGAAAAAAATGTTTCATGTTACTTCACATACTCTTTTCTGCCATTTAATTTTAGCACTGAATATCACTACTACCAATATTTTCAAAGACAGTAAATAATTAAATAAGCAAAACATTTTTGAAGTATTAATTCCATTACTTAATATAGATAAATATAGGTTCATATTTTACAAGAGATTTTGCTTCATGTGACAGTTAAAAAGGAAAAACTGATATATATACTTTATTTAATAAAAAGAATTTAAAAAGGGCTTCTAAGCTGTCATCGCCAAATTAAAAAATGCACAGAAATCATTTAAAGTCAATTATTAAAGAAAATTTGAAAAATTATAAAATTATTTTAAGGTTAAAGTAACAGAACCTGCTAAATATCATTTTTATAATAGATGAGAAACTATAATTAATCACTGAATGAAGGAGAAAATTTATAATATTAATTTTAACCACTCACAGTCAACATCACGAACTAAGACACTAGAATTGAAATGCAGTTTGGCAGTAAACTGGCTAACTATTTCCAGAAATAATCAACAGTAAAATGCATAGGATGCAACCTATTGCGAAAACTGCCTACTAAAAGCTGAGACTTCCCCAAGCTGCTGAGTCGAGTCCTGATTATAGTGGAGCAAATTGGATAAGGCTTTCAGCCCACTGAGATGATTGTCTTTTCACTTAGTCCGTAGTCTTGATAAACCAATTTAAGTAGTATCTACATCAGCATGGTGTAATCACAGAATCAAAGAATTTTACCAGCATTCAATAAATGAAACAGTTGAGTTATATTTTACTACCAGCATTCTTTTTTATGCCCAAATTATTTCAGATACTAGGGCATTTATGAAATTGTCATATGCAGATCATCAGACACATGCATCCTTTAATCTTTAAAATTTATCTGCAACTACAGGCTGCTACATATTTTTATTAGTCATAGCCCTATGTAATATACCATCTGCATAGCTGCCATACTTCCCGATTTTTCCGGGAGACTCCCGAATTTCAGAACGATCTCCCGAACTCCCGAAAAGTTTATAAATCTCCCGAACTTTTCCAAATTATTCCCATGTTTTTTGTACTTATCAATTTTTGAAAAAATTTTACATAACTTGTTAAATGCTAACGACAGTAACTGAAGAAACTTCACTATTGGCCGAATCTGATATTTCGTAATGACGTCATAGCATGTAGAACGTAGCAAGCTTTCTCACCGATTCCCCATGCATTTCCGAAAGACGATGGTTGGGATTATTGATAACACTCCGCAAAATCAAATTACAGAGCTTCCCCCTTCCACTCTGCATGTGTATGTTTTGTTTATGTATTTAGCGATCAAGCATGCTAGATTGTGGTGTTCGTAGTTGAGTGAGCAGTAAAATTATGTCTGGAAAGAAGTATTTAATGCAATTTAAATCTGATTATTCCAAGGACTTTAAATTTATCAAACAGTCAAATAAAGGTGCAAACTTTGCATTTTGCACATATAGTGCATGCGATATTGCTATTGCGTACAGAGGAAGAAATGACATTGTGACTCACACTAAATCGAACAAGCATCAAACCAACACTAAAACGTGTGCAAACAGTTCAAGATTGACTTCTCATTTGCTACATCCCAGGATCTAAGCGTGATAAAAGCAGAGTGCTTATTTACTAAGTTCATCATTGAGCATAACTTGCCACTAATTTGCTCAGATCACGCAGGAGCATTATTCAAAAAGATGTTCCCGGATTCTGATATAGCCAAAAAATATGGCTCGAAGCATACAAAATGGTCTTTGTATTTTAATACATTTGTAATGCAAGCATGGGCGCCGCCAGAATATTTCCTAGGGGGGGGGGGAGCAAAGACTACTCCAGGGGGGCAAAGATTACTTAAAAGTATGGTTACCATGTTGAAAAGAACAAAAAAGCAAGGGAAAACACTGCATACAAAAATACAGGGAGGCATGCCCTATGCTGCCAGCGCCCATGTATGCAAATAGTTCAAAAGTATTTACTGTTTAAAAAATTGTTTATTTCTTTAAAAAAGTATCACATTTTAAAATTGGCTGTTTTAATAAATGTTTTAAGCTATAAATTTTTCTTGTATATGTAATTTTATTGGTTACTGATATATTACACATGTGTACATGAAGTTTCCCCCCCCCCCCCATCGATAACAAGGGTTTTTTAAAGTCTCCCTAATTTTTTTGAAAATCTTACTAATTTTCATTCTCCAAGGTTGGCAGCTATGCATCTGTATATGGGCATTTATGAAATTGTCATACACAGATAGTGTATAACATAATGTATCACAATGATGATAGTGTTTAGTAACTAACAGAAAATAAAGGTTTATTTCAGTTGCCAACACTGTATGAAATGCACAGTTTTACTTAACCCTTTCAGACTTGATTGAATTAAATAATTTTTCTTTTGATAATAAATATTAAATTGGTATTAAAAAAAATCCTGATGATTAAATTTTTGGGAAAATTAGTTTTTCTTCATGTGTACAGGCTAGGACATCCATCTTGTATGATAGTACAGGTAATTTTTGTATCCTCAATCATGAATGCAGGGTCTAAAAGGGTTAATACATATACCATATTTACCGTGTGCATAAGTCAAGAAATTTTGGACAAAAAAAGGCTTTAAAGTGGGGGGGGGCGGGGGGGGGGGGTCAACTTATGAGGGTGCTTAATTTTTAATTTCTTTTCAAATCAGAAGTCAAATACCCTTTTAAAAGAAAATTGTTCCCTTCCTGCATTCCATAACACAGTGACGTCGTTTAAGGTTGATTTCCATACCAAGAAGAAAGAAGCAATACAAAGATTGATCAAGTTGCTTTTGCTGTGGGATTACGGCCAGTTAGCTACATGTTGGCACTAGGCCGAAGGGTAGGGTGCCCCCGTGAAGGTCTTTCTAAGTGATCCTAACCCAATACGTGTATCATGAAGAGCCGATGACGACGAAGGAATTTTGTGAATTGTTTGACGAGTCCGATACTGAATCAGATCTTGAATCAATTTAACTTTGTATATTAGTACTTTACCATATCATACAATCACTAGGGTCCGATTATTATTATTCATTATTTTCAGTTTAATTTTGTATACTACTTTTGCATATTATTATCTTTATTATTGTATATTTAGTACTTTCTTTTTTTTTCATATGATTTTGAGTAAATGCATGGGTGCCGGCAGCATAGGGCAAGGGGGGCAATGCCCCCCCACCCCTGGATTTTTGTATGCAGTGTTTTTCCTTGCTTTTTTGCTCTTTCCAGCATGGTAACCATACGTTAAAGTAGTCTTTGCCCCTCCCCCCTGAGAAATATTCTGCCGGCACCCATGAGTAAATGTATTTTAAAAAAATTAAAGTTTCTCTATAAGGTGGAAAGTAGTGGGTCAACTTATATGCGGGATTTTAAAAATTCAAATTTCTTAATCAGAAAAGTGGGGGTTGACTTATATGTGGAATCAATGTATACGTGGGTAAATATGGTATTTAAAAAGAGAAGGAATAAATTTATAATGAAAATACTAAATTTTTTTTTGATTAAGTTTTAATTTTTACATTCCTAGACATTAAAATTGATAATTATTTTTAAATTTCTAAATTAAAATAAAATTATACACAATTTGTAGTTGGTTTTTATAAATGTAAGCTCTAGACATGCCAATTTTCTACACTTAAAAAGCCTGAGATCTCCGGTTTTTAAAGTCAATAAGCTCAAGATTTCTCATGCATGTCCTTTCAGCATAAAATGCACACATAATGCTTTTCTTAACAGGCATGTGTGACCATATAAAGAGAGTATATTACATGAGTCATGAGTAAGAATGTGAAATAGTAAATTCATTCAAAATATTACCATAAGAACAATTAAAATACATATGAGAAAAACTTCATGTAAAAACCTCATAACACTGAAATTTGAAATCTTAAATTTTTAACAAAGAACACTGTTACAAATTTGATACAGCTTTTAGATTTCTAGCATATTTCAAGATAATAATGAGCAATAATCATTTGTGTTACATAATTTTTGGAATAACTTCAGATGCATTATTTCAAGTCAAATACTCTCAAGTTACTGGGCCTGATCAATGTGAAAGGAACAAGAACTGATCATGAAAATCTGATGAATAAAATTGGTAAAAGTTTCACTTCCTGAAACTCTTAAAAAGACTGAAAAAATTAAGAAAAATCGTGAGACCCAAAATAGGATAAAAAAAATCTTGAAACTCAGGCTAAAATCCTGAAACTTGGCATATTATAAGCTTTGTTATTTAATCTTTAGAATTTACCTGCAAGTGCTGATATTTTTAATAGTCGTAGTCTCAGGTAAACTTCTGGTGGTGGTACCCCATTATATTTTTCTTTTACTTCTTGAAAATATCCAACATAGCGATTCTAAATAAAGCAGTTAAAAAAAACAAATTAGTATGAATAAAAAATATTGAACAGCCAAAAATGAATAAGGAATAATCACCTGGCTTGGAGTCTCAACTCCCTGAAATTTGCTACTTTTTGAAAGATCAGTGCGCCTATTTCCAAAGTAATCTAAACTGGCCTGTTTAAAAAAAAAATTAAAAAATAAAAAGTATATTCTCAATGAATCTTGTACTTGAAGCAGGTGGCTTTAACATATCTTAAAAAGAATACTTTGATTCATTATAGTAAATTAAATGTTTGAGTTTATTTAAGCAAACATAAAAAGGAATTACAATACAGTATTGCATCAGTAATCCAGACATCAAAAATCTAGACTGCCGATAATCTGAATTCAGTTTCCATGAAGAAAAAAACAAAGTTGAAGAGATATATATAAGGAAACCCATTGCCAGTGCCTACTGTGTGTGTGGCAAAACATTTTAAATCAATTTTCCTTCTTATTTTGTTGCCATTAGCACAGACAAAGGGTTTCCTCATCTAGACCCATAACAGCCATATGCTTTCTTTTATTATATACATTTCTGCTTTTTACTCATGCCTATACTTTGTGATTAAGTGAATTATTAGCAAGTTTTCCTTTTGTTATGAACTAAAACGACCTTTTTAGGTTTCTTCCAAAAATCCGGACAAGGTGTTACGACAATTCAGATTATCAACACTTTTACTGAAATTTTTTTTAAAGGAGTAAAAATGCATAATTGAAAATTAAATATAAACACTAAAAATATTTTTTTTAACTAAAATAATCTTGAACAACCAATCTTGAATCAACCAAATAATCTTGATTGGTTTTTTAGTTATTTTGTAAAAGTCAAATGTCAAATTTTCAGTAAAACCCAAAAACTACACTAAAGATTAAGAAATAAATGTTTTAGGCAGGTGATTCATTTTGTTTTATTTTAATTGAATTCTCATCTCCAAGTTTTATTGAAAAAAACAATTACAAGGCAATTTAAAAACTATTTTATGAAGGGCTATGCAATAATTAAACTACTGAAATAAAAAATTCAAGTAACTAAGATAGCTACTTACTTCAGCTGTTCCAAATAAACCAGCTTCTACAAGCCAAACACAAATCATAGTTCCAGTTCTACCTTTACCACCTTTACAATGGACAGCTATTATATTATCTTTATCTGCATTAAGCCAGTCTTTAACGTTTTGAACAAATCTTATCAAATCACTAAAATAAAAAATTACTAAATATAAAATCATACAATTGAACAAATGAAATTGAATTGGCAAACAGGCATTTATCTAATGATTAAAGTTATTCCTCAACCTAAAAACAGACAATATCTATATGGCTATTTAACTATATAAATAAAATAACAAAAATATTAATAGAAGTATTCCATTGCTAAAAGCATTGCACCAGGCCGAAATAGTGTTACTCCATACACCAAAAAATAAAGTACAGAATAAAACTAGAATATTTGTAATCATTACAATGCAATGATTAGGAGTGACATGCAGTGAATTGCTAACAAAAATATTAAAAAGAGCAGGATTTTAGTAACATGGCTTAGCACAAGAGTTAATAGAGTGAGACATTAGGAAGTTAATGTTATCATGAATGAAACTGGCATGCACTAATGTTAAACCAGACTTGCTACAGACTCGCAGAAAAAAGGCTAAACTTTTCATGAACTTCTTCAATCCCAGGATCTAACTGCATCAATCCCAGGAATAAAATTTAATGCTGAAAAGGCAGAATTCTGCTATTGGGTGGAAATGCAAAATGTCTAGTTAAACATCTCAGGACAGTACAGCGCATGCACCCGTATACAGTTTACGGTATCTGAACTACTTCCAAAAGAGACTTTGCATAACGCTTACCGCCCTACTCCTGTAAGCATTTACCAGATATTATTCTTTTCTTTTGGTACTGCTATCTGGTAGTAGGTATATCAATTTTTTATACTTTTTTTTTTTCCTCTAAAATTTTTTGCCCATATTTGTATTGCATTGCTTTTAGAAAATTTCCTATAAAACTTTAAGCAAAATGAATTTACAGAATTAAAGAACTCCTCAGAAAATAGTTAGTGGGTACCGCTTAATAGGATCATGTTCGTGCAATTTATTTGGATTAAATAAAGCAGCTGATTTGAAAAAGAAGCGGCTTTGATCGAGGCTTTAAAAAGAATGATTCCACTCTTCTGTGATTTGATTTGATAAAGCGTCTGATCCAATTAACCAGTGATCCAAAAAAGCGGCGGCTACTGTATAAACAAATTAAAACAAATTTTAAGTAAACTAATAATTAAAATACTAATTTATTTGTTTATGTTTAAATGAATTTTTTCCTTTTGATTTTTTTATGTATTTGGATAGCTTTAGGTACAGTTAAATTTTTAACAAAATTAGTTTTTTAAATCATTAAAATCACCATAAACTAATTATTTTTTTATTTCAAATGCAGTAAGAATCCTTAACATGAAGGATTTATTTGAAACATTATTTGAATTAAGAGGTATGAGTTCGATGAATTTCATCGTAGTATTTTATACAAATTATCAATTCCTTGAAAAGATAGTTACTAAATAATTAGAACCTCAAAATATTTAAATAAATAAATTAAACCCACTGTGAACACTACTTGTAAGCAAACCTGAATTTTTAATTCTATAATTTTTAAGTTTTTATCTACTGTATGTATGGCGCAAGGATTTGTATCTAGTGGTTCTGGCTGCATAAAAAAAAAAAAAAAATAGTTTATGGGGATTTTAATCATTTTAAAAACTAATTGCATTAAAAATTTAACTGTATTTTCCTAAATCTATCCAAATATATTTTTTAAAAATCAAAAGGAATACACATGTTAAAATAAATAATAAATTTTAATTTTAATTATTAATTTGCTAAAAATTTAAAATTACACTTTAATTTGTTTATAACTATTTTCTGAGGAGGAAAATAATTTTATTTTACACATAAATTAACATTTATATTTTAGACATAGTTTACAATTAGAGAATACGGAATCAAAAAATCAGATTTCTTTGTTCTTGTTTGGACTTTATCAATCAGTACATTCCCAGAAATTCCAAAAAATAAATTCGAATCTTTAGAATGAAATTAATTCAAACTAATGTTTAAAAATGTTCGACTGCTGTTCAAAATGTCCCCCATTACTAGGATTTAATAGTGAAATTTATTATAATAATTTACAAATACTCTTTTATTATTCACAGATTACTAGATTATTAAAAATATACATAAGTAGTAAATTTAAAAAATAAAGTATTTTTTTCTAACCAAGAACTATTGGATAGTTTTAATATTTTTACTACAATAGGAACATTAGCAACCTTTAAAATACAGTCACTAGACAGTTGTAATTTAATCTTGGTTAATCAAACTGATTAAGTAAAACATTAATTAGTGTAAAAAAAAAGTGTGCTTAGAACATGCAATGTAAAGGTGTAGTTAGTGGAAGTATTTCTTTTTTTAGGAGGGGCCCCCAAAACTGAGTTGCACCTTGGGCCTCTCAAAAGCTAAATCCACCACTGACCGGTTGTGTGCAAAGTGTTTTGGGGATTCATAAGCAGAAAAAGGTAAAGATAGTGGAGGGAAATAAGAGTTTCTAATTGGTCTAAACTTTTTTTTTAACCACAAAATCTGATTTTTCATCCATTTTATTGACCTATGTTCAATTTCTTAAATTTCTATATACAGTCAACTATGGATGTAGTGAGCCTTCGGCTATAGTGAATGCAAACCATTATTACCGATTCGCATACAGTATCTGTTCACCATGGGGACACTTCTGATATAGTGAACAAAATTTGATGGTCCCCAGAGGTTCACTATAACCAGATTTGACTGTATTTTTCTTCCTATTTCCCAGGCTTACTATGTCTTAGAAACCTTGTAACACGTATCAAAATTGCTTTCAGATTTTCATAAAATCGTATCGCTCATAGAAATACCCATCATAACTATCTATGTCTAATTTAACCGAGAACTGTTAAGTGATCAGTAACATTTTACTCCGCAAAACGTTGCTGTAAAACTATGTAGAAAGATTATTTCAGTAAACTTTTACAGAAATATCAATACTATTAAAATAAAAGGGTAAAAAATAAAACATACTTTAATAATGGTACATTATGATCATCAATGATGAATCTCTCAACACGACCATGAAAGTAAGTATCATCATACGTTTTTTCACTGCATAAATTATATACTTTATAATGATCCTTATGCTTCGTGTTCAGGAAACGAGCCACTTCCTGAAATCATTTCAAAAACATTTTAAATTCAAAATTAAATGTTGAATACCTCATCCAGTTATTTTACATATATGTGAAATAAAATTACCTGTATGGGATTTCGATACAAGGACATTTTTCCACGTGATGGAAATGACATTGCAATAACTCGTTCTACAAACAAAAGGTAATAATTGGAAGCATTTGAACTAACTTGCCTTGTAGTAAATTTATTACATAATACTGTTACATATTAATGGATAAAAATATTAGAATACCTGTTACATATGTTAAATCTAAATCAAAGCCATCTTTCTGATATCTACGCTTGTTTTGAGAGACCATTTGGCGTGCACCTTTCACTAGATGTTTTCTTTCTGTATAAAGCCTGACAAATCCTACTATTCTAATCAAACGGCCAGCTACAACAAGCCTAAAAATACAAATCATACAAAATGCATTGTTAGATACTGTGCAATATAAAAGTTATATACATACACAGAGGTTGTACTCTCTTCTGAAATTTGTAGGTCGCAAGAACATTTGAGTCTTTAAAAAAGCAAATCCTTGTGATTAAAAAGAAACTGGATCCTTTAGAAAAAAAATGGGTAAATATGCACTTATAGCAGTGTTTTCCAACTACGGGTCTGAGGACTTGTGTCTGTCTGCATTAGAGATCTGCACGGGCTGAAAATTTCAAGCCTGGCCTGGCTCAAGCCCAGATAACAGTCATCTCAGATCAGCATGGCCCATAACCAAATTAAAAAATTCAGGAACGGCCTACTCAAAAATCACGATTTAAGGCTCGGCCCAGTCCATAGACAAACTTAACCCATTAGCACCACTTTTATCAGCACATTCTACAATTTATGTTGATGCCAGAAGTAATAAATAAATTTCTGACACTTGTATGGTATAAAGAATACATATTTTTTCTAAAAATAGGAATAAGGCAGTGAAAAATTCTTATCTTAGTTATTGCTGAATATTTTGTGGAAATCACATTTTTTATTGGAGAAATTAAAATAGGAAAATAATGCTTAAAAATTTTTGTGACCGTCTAAAAATAGATCGCTGGGTGTTAATAGGTTAACTGAGGGATGCCCGACCCTAACTATTTTAATTAAACTTGTTTCAGGAGAATCATATTTTATACTTTTTATATGTATGTATAGATAATGTAAAAATATAAAACACAGTGAGTAATTTAAATGATAACTTCTGTTGAAAAACAGTATAAATTTAAAGAGCTTAATTAGAGACAAAAAATTATGTTGTACAGCCCAAACTGCTATGACTGCTCATGAATATACTGAGACCACTTGATTAGAAGCATGAGGGTAAAGCACTTGACCAGTAGACCAAACAGTTGGCAGCTGTGCAGGAAATCTGGCATCTATATTTGATTTGAATTGCTGTTTTGATTTTATGCACTTAGTATTAGAAAATGAGCATCACCAACATTTTTTTGATCAAGGCTCAGTTTGGCCTAAAAGGGAAAACAGCAAAGGCTGGTCCAGTCCAGCTTTTAGGAAAGCAAGGACACCCAGCCCAGTACTAATTTTGATCTCACTGAAGGAATGAGCCCTGCCCATGGGCCAAGCCAGGCAGATCTCTAGTCTGCATTACTTCACTGTTGATTGATGCATATCACAAATTTGTTAAAAAATAATCAGCAACAAATATCACTAATTAAAAATTACATTTGTATAACACTTCATTTAATAAATAATATACATATTAACATAACACATATTTGGGAGGGATGACCTAAGATAAACAGATGAACGTAAAATTCATTGTATAACTTTTTATTTTTAAATTTTAGTTTCAAAACATCCATAAATTTTCATGGAATTCACTTGGAAGATGAAAGTAAAAAGGTACTCTTCAAAGTTGTTGGAATTTTAAAAATAAAACTTAAATTTATTTGATAACAAGCATAAACTCAATCTAAGAAATATCACTTTTAGATTAAACTTACTTTGCATAGCCAAAGCCAAGATCAATAGATGTATAAATGACTGTCACTATAAAAGAGACAATCACAACAACAAGGTCTACTACATTGAACCATTCATCAAAAAATCGTTTACCTCTAAAGGGAAAAAAAAAGCATATCACTTTACTAATCTTCCTCACACAAAATAAAAGAAAATTTAAAAACCATAAAAGCTTATTGAGTCCAATTTAAAATAATGCACAAAACAGATGGCTGGTAAACATTTTTAAAAATCATCCAAAAGACAGAAGGCAACATAAATACAAAATTACAAGAGAAATAAAAATTCATATCTAACAAATTCAAAAATATGAAAAACTTGAGACATTTGGACAACAAAGAATTCTTTATGAAAACTTATTCAGTTAAGGGTTTCAAAAAGAAGTATTTTTATATGTTAAGTATCAAATTTATGTCCAGAACATAAACTTGAAAAAAAAAAAAAGTTTGCAAAATTTGATACACATGATAAGCATGAATAAGTGAAACACATGCTAAATAAGGATGACTAGCAGATTACTATATTTGAAGGGTCCAGGGGGAAAACTGGGAGCCCTAAAAAGTGGATTTTCCAGAAATTGAAAATCAATCACGAGACTTTCATTGTTCATCCCCAGTTTACTCATTTTTGGGCAATCTTTTCAGGGTATTATCACTCTTTCCCCCAAACGGTTTTCCATATGATTAGTATTATTACCAGACAACAGAATATAATACAGACCTCAAAATTGACCAAAAGTGGACTCTCATGGTTTTTCTCCTGGATCCTTCATTTTTAAAAAGCAAACATTAGTTGTGATTAAAAATACTGACATTTATAAATTTTACCTTTTCAAATGAGGGCTTTGACTCATTTGATTTTTACTATCAGTGTAAAGATTTTATAGAATGAATTTTTAAAATGTATACCTACCCTTTAGCTAATATCCTGAGAATAACTTCTATCATGAAGTAAGTAACAAAACAAAGAGCCAAGATTTCAAATACTCTGTCTTGTTTGCTATCTTTTTCATTCATAGCCAAAGCAGCAATTAAAATGCAAATATCAGTAATTATTAGCACCAAACTAAAAATCCTGAGACAAAATAATATAAAATTAAAAACAGTTATTGAAACAAATAAAAGAATTATTAGACTAAAAATTAAGATAAATACCTGAAAATTAAGTGTTCAACTACTCTTCGTAGAAGAAATTGCAAATAACTGCAAATGGAGCTTTAAATTAATGCACAGGAAAGAGCTATATTAATGATATAATTGATTTTTAAAAAGTTGCTATTAAATCTACTCAAATACCAAGTACTTTTTATAATATTTTAATACAGTAAACACATTAATGAAGTACTCTCAATCTATAAGCTAGACTGCTTTGTAGAGGTACAGTAAAACTTCTCTAAGGCAGCCATAATTCATTCTGCTAGAAAAGTGGTCGTTTTTGAGGGGTGGCTGCAGAATAAAGGTGCTTACATAAAACTTAAAAATTGTGAAATTAAACAACTTCCTATATCCAGTACATTAAAAAAGAAATATGTACTGTATGTGTATTATGAAACATTAAAAATGTCTATGCATATTTCATCATCCTATGTATAACAAAAATTATTTCATATTATAAACCACATATTAATTTTAATACTACTACATTATATATGTACATCATTTGAAATATTCAATGACCGTCTTTTGCTTTAATACACATACTTTTTCCTTTACTAATTCATTTTCTATTTATGTAAAAGTCTCTTCAGTAGCTCTATTGTTACAGCCGGATGCATCCTCCATGTTTGAAAATAAATATTTTATCCTATTTAGTGCATAATATCCCTCTTCCAATGGCATAGCGTCAATTTCTTCATCCAATTCATCTGATGAAATACATTCTGGACTGGAATTTAGTCCTATAGTAATGAAAATCATTTTCATTATTTCAGAGTATGCAAAAGCACATTTAGCAAAATTAAGGGCATTGATAAAACATTTAGCTCTTACACCTTCAAACCACTCAAAAACATGCTTGTTAATTTCAGGATATATTTCTTCTCATTTGGAAAACTGGCCACTAAGGGGGGTCGACCATTTTATTTTTGAGGCTTTGGGACTGTCCATTGGTCAGAGTAAGGGTACATTTATATTATTTAAGTTCTTTTTATTTGGTACTTGAAATTTTTGCCTATTTTGAGAGGTAGCTGTGGAACAGGGATGGCCATTTAGAGAAGTTTGACTGTACCACCAAAGCATTCTAGACCAAATTTTAGAGCTTTGATGCAAAAAGGCCTACCTATTTAAAGCATTTTTCTCATATGAAATCAATCCATGAAAGTCAAAAAATGCAGTGAATATGTAGTCCTAACAAAGTAAAGATGTGAGCCTGTGAAGCTTTAAATTATTTATGAATTATAAAACCCAAATTCAGTATGCAAGAAATTGATAAATTCAAAAGTTTAATCAATTTCATAATGCTCTCATTCCACATATGTATAGTCAAATAACACTTTAGAAATTAAATGAACTAATCATCATGCTTTCAGTTCTCAAAAAAATAGTACATTTATATATTTAAAAAATAACATTTAAAAATTACGCTCTTGTTATTAAACTAGTTTGGAAGAGAAACAGCTCAAAAATTACAGTCGACTCCGGTTATAGTGAACCTCTGGGGACCGGCAAATTTTGTTCACTATATACAAAGTTCACTATAATCAAAGCATCCCCATATGAACAAGGAATACATTATATACATAAGTAAAAAATAATGTTATACTCGCACTGAATATTTATGTAAATCAAATATAATCGTATTTATGTCTTATTACTCCCAAGTGTTACAATAATTTGGGAGATTCCATTCAATTGGCCAGAAAGTGCTATAGCCAAACAAGCAATAACAAGTAGTGATAATTATCCTTAACCAGTGCAATTGTACCGGGAATAAAAAATGGAATTGTTCAAGGCGAAGAGAGACATGTCTGTTTTTGTTCACCATGAAATGTACCCTACTTTTTTTTAAGTGCTTAATAGCTGAAAAATGCCATTGATTCTAACAGACTAAGAATTTAATCCCATTTTTATAGATGTGCACAGATAGCAAGCGTGAATACAATTAGGAGAGACACAGATGCATTGGACTGAAGTACTTGTGGTCTTTTCTTTCTGGTCAAGAATGAGAATGAAAAGTTGTATGTTTCTTAAAAATTATCATTGCTACCTTCCTCATTGTGGAAGTGTGGGTGTCGTGGACTTTCATGTAGTGTGGGAAAGACAAGATTATGCACTTAAGTACTGGGGGTATCTGACAAAAGGAGTACGGGGAGGCATATACCACAAGAGTAGGGCTGTTTTGCAAGGGAATTGGAGAGCTAAAGTATGCATCACTGCAATGAATAACTTCCTGGTTTCACAGCGGTCAAGAGTAAAGCCCTTTCTCTAGTGTGCTATTGTTTCCTTCCCTCTTCACTATGTCAGCTTAGCCACTGACAATTCCCCAGTATTTCAGAACAGATACTTGATAATTTCTTTGTGTATTTATTAAATGCAATACAGACAACCTTTGAGAATGTAGACATCAAAAAACTCCATCTCTGCTACTTCCAGAATTTTCAAAGTTCAGTTTTTAGGTTCACTATAACCGAAGTCATGTTCACTAAAACCAAAAAGTGCTAAGCACATTTCTAGTGTAAGTGAATCAGGACTAACGATTTGCATTCACTATATCCGGGTTCACTAAAACTGCAGTTGACTGTATTTTCAAAAAAATTATTTAGAGCTCACTATATATTATGAACTACTTTGGACAAACAAAAGGAAAGCATACCCCACATCAGCATCTGAATCAAATTCAGCTGGATCTTGTATAATTACAGTAGTATTAGAATCACCATTTTTCTCTTTCATTTCTTCCAAAAATCTAGAGTGACCAACAGTTCTTAAGCTAGTAACTTGTGTTGTTATTACAGCATTATCAGAATTTGATATAGTGCTCAGATCAGTTTGTAAATGTTCAGTTTCCACTACATGAGATGTATTCACTTCATCACTCTCATTTTCAAACACTTCGTACTTATTCATGGCTGTATATTGATCTGGAAAAAAAATTAAATGCAAGAACATCACATAGCTCTATTAAAAACTAAATAACAGAATTTGTATCAGAAATTGGTGTAACTGGCTTGATATTCTCGGGAGGTTACAACCCCTTTCGGAATCTCATAACTATATTATATGAAGATACTTACTATATATTAGTCATTTTATTTACTTTTTTTAATGTTCAGTTTCCTGAATTTCATAAAAGATTAATTATTAGCTTATCATACACCAAAAGAAGGACTCAAGTTTAGATAAGGTGAAATAAAAAGATAAAAGCCACTCGTCAAGACGTTTAGACAAGTGGTGTTTTTCAATACATTTTTGGGGGTTTTATGAGATTATGCTATTGCAAAAATATCAAAGGTTATTTTAATCAACAAACTGAGAACGAGTTATATACAAAGATTAAATGTTAAAAACTATAAAAGAAATTATCTTGTTCTCATTCCTTCAAAGCCTAATTAGTGTAAAAATTAATCAGCTGTAGCAAAGTGAAATCTTATGCCAACCATTGAACGAAAAGGACAGAATCCCTTGACATGTTTTCCAGCAGTTCCCAGTCAAGTTTTAAATTCTTTCAAGTATGTAGAATCAGTGTCAAGCTGCCCGAGAATGGATGAAGCATCTCTTCATTTGGTCTGGATCTTCAATGATCAACAAATTACACCTAGTTGACTAAATGGAGAATAGGTGTGGTTCAAAAGATGTCGGAAGTGTGTTTGAAAATGGCAAATGAGATAAATGGACACAAGAGTGACTGACCACTCAGACACAGCATACTAAGTGACATTAGAAGGAGCCATTGTCATTGCACGGGTATAGCTGAAAGACAGACTGAAATTTTTATCAGATCATCTAGAAATTCGAGACTTGGAGGTTGTAATGAGTGGAGATCTCACTACTTGTCAGGCTGCAACTACACCAAATGTAAGCCAGAGAAAGGTTGTTTCTGAAAAACTAGTTTTTATAAATAATTTAAATATATGTTTTAATTTAGCAGTATTCTGGAGTTGTTTATTTCATTACATTTGAAAACTAAATCTACAGTAGTTCGCTCAAAATCTGCAAGGAAAAAAAACTTAAAATTATGACTGGCTGCTATGATGCCAACCACAACACGATGTACAAATTGCGTGAATATTGAATTTATTCCTCTACACCTTATTTATAGTTGCTACACAGCTATTCCCTTAACATGTCCTTCATATCATGCTTATGAATATTGAAATAGTTACGACTTCTAGACAAGTCAAAGACTGATTATTCAAAAATATTTATAGAGAGAGTGCCCCAACAAGCCAATTATAGTGGGCATAATAAGAAAGAACGCCTCAGGATGTCTGAAAATGCACCCAAAGAGCTTTAGTGTTATTAGGTAATATTTTAAAGTTTTAACTAAGGATTCAATCTGAAACTACTTTAAAGTTTTTTTTATTTGTTTCTTTAGCCTTTAATTCACTAACCTCAAACCTGAATTTTTGTAGAGCACCTTGTGTAAAAACCCTCAAAGTATTCCACCAGAGAAAAAGTTTAAGAAACCTTAGTCTGAAGTACACTTGGAACTCTATTTCGTGAATTTTTCCTCGGAACCAAAAAAAATTAAGAATTTCTTCATAAAAAGATCTTCAAATAGCAAAGTTTATTCTATTTAATTAACTTTTTCTTGTGATTTAACTCTTTTTTTCCACTATTTCTCAAATATTTCTGGACATTTCAAACTTATTTTGTTCTTTGAAAATATGCCAACAGAATGAAGTCAGCAGTGCTTTAAATCTCCCACTTCTTTATCTGTTTATGGTCTCAGAAAAAGGTTTAGAAGGGCATTTCTACTACCGCATGTGCAATCGGGGAAAATACCCGAGAAGATGTTTTGAGCTGTAGCAACCTACAATACACTACATTTGCTACGGTGAGCATATATAATAACAGTATTGGGGGGGGGGGTAGAAGAAAAACACATTTTAAATTCACAAAAATCTAGAAGTGTATTTACTTTTTTTTTAGTTTAATTTGTTAATAAACAAATTTTTACAGCAATTAAATTTAAAGACTCGTGTGTTAATGTTTTTTTTTTAAATTTACATACCATAGTAAATTCATAATGGCATTAAAATTTATTAATTTTATCATAAAATGATTTACTTATTTAAGATCAAAAATGCTGTGTAATTTTGGATGTTTTTTTTTCCCTTACATACTTTTTTGATAGGTTAAAAAAAACTAATAATAAATTGATATAACATTTTTTAAAAAGTGAATAACTCCTTTTTTTCAATACTATTTAGTGTTTATAAATTAAAATAAGTTTTATGCAGATCAGAGCATTTAAAAGGTAAATCTATATTTAATAAAATTTTCCATATAACGAACTTTTTTTCAGGACTTCATTAAACAGAAGTCCGACTGTATATGAACACCCATCTGATCAGTGAATAATTCTCCTAACATTATGTTGTTCATTCTATCTTAGTTTATGATTAACAAAGACATTTTAAGAAAAGTCCGTATCACAGATGGTTGCTTTAAAAATTTATTTAAAATAAGTTAAATATAATCCAGTATCTTAAATAAAAACACTCAAAAACTTTGGCATTTAAAGTTCAAAATTTTAAAAAGTTTATAACTAACAAACATAAAAAGTACACCATGTGCATTTCAAGCAATAGAAAGGGTCCCCCTTTCTTCAAATAAAAAATGTTGCCACTTCCACACAGATAGGAAAGTGAGATTTTTGGAAGATTATGGGATAAGCGGCATCAGTAGCCAGTGTATGCAACAAATTTGGATAGCCTATTGATTGTTGTAACCCTACACTGACGCTTAATTGCAGTAATTGGTAAACTGAAATAATCGTGATACTGATGTCCTTGTAATTGTAAAACATCACAGTGTTTGTAACAATGACTAAAAATTTTAATTGACTTGGGGTGTTTGCTTCTTAGAATTTGCCCAGAACTGAAGCATTGACACATACATAGCATACACCCTGTATTTTAAAAGAAAAAAAGGTGAATTTTTTTATATCTTATGTAATGCATACCATAAATTTGACATAAAGTGACTCTGGAATTTTAAATCAGATGGGTGGAACTGAAGATATGATTTAAAAGGACACTGACTGAACCAGTGATAACGATGAATGTGATGAAAACAGCAGTAGCAATAATGAGAATTACTAATTATTGTTAATAAATAATGTTTACTATCACTTTTTTATAAAACAAATGTCATGAGTGTAATAGAGGTGTAATACTTAGGAATGATTTTTCCAGTTTTATTTTCTTTCACCAAATATTTTCATTCATAAGTATATCATGTAATCAAATGCAGCAGATAAATTATTCCATGTATTAGTTTCTGGCTTAAATTTTTTAGGGAAAAAACATGTGTGATACATGAGTAAAGATGGTAAGTGTTTTGATAATTTTATTGAATCAATTTACAGAAATCGTGAATCCATTTCTGGTTAATTTTATTTTCTTTACATGGATAATGTTTTCGGGAAAGTGAGGGAAAAGTAACTTTTTTTATGGAAGTTAATTTAATTCCAAGTTGTGAGAGGTTTTTTTTTTTTTTTTGGTGTGTGTGTGTGTGTGTGCACGCGAGACATCCTTTGAAAGATAATACAAGCTATAATCTTGTTTTGTTTTGATGTTACTTATTACATCTCACCTTAATCAAATTAATTCTTGGGAAAAAAGTAGAAAGATGGATGTGGGAACTTAATATGAATGTGGGAACAGATATTTTTTCTTTTTGTAGAGAACTTTGAGTAGTAATTGTGTCACACTGAAAAAAAAATTTGGGAGGGTTGCAAAAAAGCTATTTATGTAGATGAAACTTTTTTACTGTTAGGAAATATAAGGAATGAATTTATTATTAGTCTTGTTGGTTCAGGCAAAGTTACACAAGAGTTATCTGCCTAAGGGTAGTAGTGGCAAGACTTTCTTCAGTGGGGTAACCACTTCCTGACGAGGAGCCACAAATATAATAGATAAACATTACATATAAATGTATAATGTCTGGCCATATGTGTATTAAATACATAATACACACACAAGGCTGCAAGGTAGGCAAGGTTCCTAAGTTCCAAAAACTGCTCATTATAAAAAAAAAAAAAAAAAAAAAAAAATGGAACAGAGACCTAATCAAAGATGACAACCTTCAATAAGACTTTTCAGTAGTAATTGTGAATATTTTCAGTGGTTTTTGATATTTGTCCATAGTCAGTCACATAGGCATTTTTTCTAAACTATTTTTTAAAAACTTTAATTATACCCTATTAAAAACTGATCTTAATTAAAAATAAATAGAAATTTATCAGCATGGAATCTATTACAGAGCCTTTGCAGTTAGCGCAGTTTGAAAACAACAGCAGAAGAGAAAAGTTTAATGCCGAGAAAGGGGAGGGGGGAAGGGAAGCTCCAGAAAAGTCCAGACAACACTTTACAAATTGTGCCGATTGCATCCGATAATTGTTTTAGGCTTTGGATGTTGTGCAAGAGCTCTTGGGGCTTTTCTTTTTAATCATTGAAAAAACTTATCTTAAAAATTTTATAGAATAAATCAATTTAAATTCCTGTAGTCTGCAGCAAACTAAATTTTCAAAAAAATTTCACAAAAACTAATGAGAATCTGTAGTAGTTGGCATCTCTGCTAATACTTATTCTTACCCTTACCACCACCACTTCCAATTTACACAGACAGATCTAATTAATGGTCGCTATTGCCCCATTGTGATGGTACACTGTATATTTCTAGTTTTTCTTGGCAATACAATGTCATAAGCATGGAGTGAACATCTATTCATTTTGTTAAGTACAGAGCAAACAACAGACCTAGAGGTATGAGGAGCAAATAATCCCATTCTTTCTTTGAAACTGCCCTACTTCTATGTTTACATATAATACTATGCTACAAAAACAGATATGAATTTCTGTTCATAATCAGGTTAAAACACCTTGTTATATCTTCATTGCAGAGGTAATAAAAAGGAACAACAAAACAGAGGTTGGTCTTATTGGGTCTTTAAAGTGCAATAGTAAAGTGGCACTATTGAGAAATGTTCTAACAAAGAAAATGGCCTTAAAGAAGAGAAAATCTTTGACTAAGACTCATGACAGTAATTTGCTAGAAAGGAAATGTTCTATATTTTTATTACATCACTCAAGAGAAAAATTCAAGTGGATTTTGATTTTTCTAAACCTCTTATCCTCATACCATTCTGTTTCTCAGATTGAAATTAACTTTGTAAACATATTCACTTTTGTTTCATGTGAGTTTTAAAAAATGAAAGTACTACAAATTAATGGATTAAAGTTTCAAAATTAAAATTGGTTAAAAAATTGGATCGTTTCTTATTTAAAAAATTCTCCCAATGAATTAATCTGAAGTACTTAAAAGGGGATGAAGGTTCACAAGCTCCCCAACAAGGGAGTATGTGCCCCCTCCCCCCCTTGAGCCATCCTTGCAAAGGGGGGTGGGGTATCTTGGACTGGGGACTTTTTAAAGGATTTTAACATGCATTCATATTGCATCATCTGAAGAAACTGCCCAGTACTCTGGACCTTCACACTTCAGCCATCTACCAATGTTCTATGTGTCATCTAATAAGATATTAGTAGGCTTATCAGTATTAGATTATTGTTTTCGGTATTTATTGTAGGAAAGATGAGATTTATTTTTTAAGTGGAAGGTAAAAGTAAGATAGCTTTGGCCGCACATCAATAATTTTTGTCATACAGATACAAATATTATTTGTTTAGACAGCAAGAAATGGTATGAAGATGGTTGAGAACATTTTCAACAATACAGAACATAAAACTACTAACCATTCTAAAGGGGAATTTATTGCTAGGGGTAATGTAAAAAACACAATGATTTAGAAAATGAGAATAAACAATTAAGATTAGATTAAAACTGCATAGGCCAAATAACTTTTAGTTTATAGCACTTTATTTTCACAAAAAGACAAGATGAAGATTGAATGTTCTGAACTCTGCAGGGGTGTTCTCCCTACAGAAATCAAAACGTTCAATCTTCATGTTGTTGTCTGAACTGCCAAACTCAAAATCAATTCTCACTCTTAATCCCTGCAAAACTCAAACGATTGAATCTTTTGAAGTTCTGCACAGTGTTTTCTGGGACAGGGTCATACCCAGAAAAAAAAAAATTAGGTAATTTTGAACAAGACAGTATGGGTCCCATGTAAACACTAATAGTCGCCAACCATTTTACATGATCAACAAACAAACAAGAACGTATTTAAGAGGGGGTGGGGTGTCCAGGGGATCCGATACATCAATGTGTGTGGGGACAAAATAATCAACATCAATGAACTTTAGTTAAAAAGTAGTATGCTATTTTAAAATATGTTTAGCTGTTGGCAATGATATAGGACTCTGAAGGCACACAGCCTTTTTCAGAAAATGTTCAAGACAATATTCGAGTTAACAGACAGTTTTACAGTTTATCTAGGTCTGATGTCCAGGTAAAGTAAACTGAGCAAATACTGGCCTAATTTAACATTCGGTGAATCTAGCAACCTAGCTATACAGCTAATCTAAAATCAGCATGATAACAAGTTGTAATGCATATAAACGGTGACAGTCACTGGAGCTTGGCGGTTGCCAAGTCCCAGCGACTGTCCCCAACCATTTTGCACGATCAGCAAAGCAAAGAATTTTCAAAGAACATCACAAAGATTCGTTAAAAAAAGAACACTTACCTTTATTTTTTTTTAATTAACCACCCAGAAATGTTCTTAATACCCACCGGCTTATAAAACCTGCATGCTTTCTTTTATTTAGTTTTATATTCACATTGCATTTCTAACAAACACACATACTGGCTTATAACATAAAACCAACAAGCATTCTTTTATTTAGTTTTATATTCATACCATCAGCGATCACAATAACGCCTCTAGATGCGTATTTTACGCCTTAGAAATTTAGAATTTAAGAACACTTTAAGAATTTCGGAATGAATGTTTTTATGCTTTTCACATGCTTTTTCATATAAAATGGAATTTTATAATCGGTGATTATGGCAAGATTTCCCCTTGAAAGTGATTTTTATTTAAGGTCAACTCTCTAAAATCTGCGATAACTTTTAATGTAAGCAGTGAAATTTACAGTTAAAACTAACAGTGTACCTAGATTGTGTAATCAGTTATATGATTTATGTGTTAAATGCTTATGTGCGTAAAAATAATTATGCATTTGAAAATGTAGCACCATTGCTTTAGGGCAATTGTTCGTTGCTTTAAGTACTCCTGTGGATAGGAAAATACTCCTATAAAGGTAAGACGAATTTTTACTCTTCTGAAAAAATCTTAGATCGATCACTGCACACAATATTTCTAACAAACACACACACTTTCTTTACATACAATAACATTTCATTCCTTTCCATCGATAGCATGAACCAATTTCAAATTCCGAAACTGACAATACACATTTCTTTATGGTTGCCAGTCAAAACTACCGCCAGCAGGGTACTGAACTCCTGCTGTGCATCACACACAATAACGGCAGAACGATAGCAAAATGAAACATGTAAACAAACATCGATATATAAACAGCACCGGATACGGAGTATAGTCCAAAAAAACTTAAGTGGATTAAGTAGACTAGCTGTACAGCTAATGTAATGTGAGCAAACACTGGCCTGTTTTTAACACAAAAAATTTGGTGGATTAAGCAACCTAGCTATACACCTAATCTAAAGTCAGCATGATTAGAACAGAACAAAAACAGCACTAACGAAGACATAAAACCATCACTTATCACTTTCAGAGTGACTAATACACCTTACAGAATTCAAAAATTCTGTTTAAACAAAAAATAACCTTTATTGTTTACTTCACCCTTCCAGAAATGTCCCTTTTCTCCATCTTCCCTCGATAGCTTAAACCATTTGTGCCTGGATATTTCTGCGACTTTCTTCAATTTTTACTAATAACAGAAAATAGATAAATTTCTGATGTCAACTTCTTGAACAAGGGATTTCTTTTAAAATCATTATGCATAAACATCGAAATATCAACATCCTACTGGGTCATGTTAAAATATTTTGTAGAGTTAAGGCTCAATACTTATGAATAAAGGCTAGGAAAAATAAATAACGTTTTCAACTAATAGCAAAAATGCCGTCCCAAAAAAGGAACACTAGGCATAAATGGGTTAAACACACACACCAAAAACCAACATGCTTTCTTTTATTTGGTTTTATATTCACACCACATTTCTAACAAACACATACACTTCCTTTTCATAATGAATTTCATAATAACATATTTCGTTCCTTTCCATCCATAACATGAAAAAATTTCAAATTCCAAACATCTATTCTACCGAAATGACCATAAAGTAAAACAAAATATACACGTCTTTACAGTTACCAGTCAAGATCCCTTGACAGCATTCTACCCTGGCATGGGCACCGACAGAATATTTCCCAGAGGGGTAACACTACTTCAACGTATGGTTGTACCATGTTTGAAAGAACAAAAAAGCAAGGGAAAACGCTGCAAAAAAGTCTAGGGAGGGTCAAGTGTCCCCCCTTGCCCTGTGCTGATGGTGCCAGGTACCATCCATTGCTTCACCAAATCATCAACAATCCGAAATGTAAACAAACAACAATGTACTGGCTTCTCATTTTAGACCACTATGACACATAAATAACACTAAGGAAAACAAAAACAAAAAATCCAGTGTCAATTTAAAAATAATTAAAAACCTTAAACATCTCCAAAAAGATTCATTAAATAAAAGCCCTTACCTTTTTCCACTTTATCGGCTTACTTCATACTGTTACCAAAAAGATTCTTAAATACAAATTATGTTAAGAGCTTAACAGCACTAATAATATAAAATAAATACAATCCAAACTTTTCTTGTAAAAAAGCATAAATTTACCATAAATCAGAGGAGTAAAATTTCAATCTCAAACTTCAAGATTACTAAAGAAAATTTGATAAAAAAATGACATTAAAATTTAAATAAAATATAATTTTGGCTTTACCCCATTTACAGTCAACCCCAAACGATCTTTCAGAACAAGGGGAGTCATTAAATTAAATATTGCTCAATTGCTGCAACAACGTTCTAACTCAAAAACCATGATTTTTCAGGAAATGAATAAGAAGTTTCGTGAAAGTGTAGAAACGTATTCGCAAAAACAATACAACCACCCTTCCGCGGTTAATTTTAAAAGCTCAGAAATGATATTGTGCTAGTTAAAAGTTCATATATCATCGCAACTATCGCCATAAGTATAGACTCATGATTTTTGAGTTATGACGCAGTTGCTGAAGACAGCGACATGAACAAGCAAGATAGACAAGATATATAGGTACATAAAAGCTCAGTATTCAAAATAGTTATACAATATGTTTCATTTAATAACACGGTTTCTATTATCTGTAGCAATGCTTTCCTTCTTTCTTCTTTTTAACTATTATTTCAGTAGGTCACTAAACCAAGGAAGTTGCAAAGGAACATTACGCAAAATGATGAGATGAATAACGAAACTAAGCAAGTCCTACGGGTACTAAACAATATCAACAAGTATTCCTTTAAAAAAATACTACACAAATGTTCCCCAAAACGTTCATTTTTAGAAAAAAATATCAATTTAGAATAAAAACAAAATTCTTACTCGAATTATTCCAGTTGTCTTAAAATCGCAATAAAATGATACTATCTAATTAAAAATTACTTAACACTTTCCAATATACTTTGAAATTTTTCCCTTTAAAAATGTAAGAAGCAAGAATTCGTTCTCTGACCGATGCTTCGAAAGATTTTAAGGAGCAACAAGAAACCAGCGAAACAGATCGGAAGTAAGAGACGCCTCCTTCATGGGCCAATTCCCTGGAGAAATTTAAACTTTCATGATGAAAACAAACCAGGCGACCAAGAGATTAAACTTACAGTTAAAAAAATAATAGTAAACATTTTACTTTCATTTCACTTCAAATAGAGCAATTAAACGACCCCAGCAACTGCTATTGAGTGATGAGTAACTTTCCCAAGTTAGGAGGAGAGTAAGGTGACCAAACGTCCCCATTTTCCGGGGACAATCCCCATTTTCAGGACGTTTTTCAAATTGTCCCCAGAATGTAAAAATGGAACTGGGGACAATTTTTAATTATTGCATCGTTTTTCAATTAAATTACTGTTAATTATTGCATTAATTATAAATGTCCCCAGTTTTATTGTCATAATCGGGGACATGTCCCCGATTCTGACTACAAAAATCTGGTCACCTTAGAGGAGAGTGACTTATCATCACTCATTAATAGTTGCTGGGATCACGTAATTGCTCTATCTGAAGTGAAATGAAAGTTAATTGTTTATTATTCTTAATTGCTGACAGCTTAAACTCGATCAGAGGGCCCCACAAATGGCCGAGTGCATAGCGCTCTGAGCTGGAAGACGGAGGTTGCCTGGTTCAAAAGCAGTTCGCGTCGCAAGGCCGCATTCGTAAACGCCAAACGAGTTGCATTCGTACAAGTTTCTATCTAATGTGTTCGTAAAGGAAACTGAACGCGTTCAGTTTAAAAACTAAAGCCTTCGTATACAAAACTGAGTGCGATTAGTTTCAAACGGAGTAAACTGAGAACAGATTAGGTTCATTGAGTTGGTTGAGAAGATTACTTGCAGCACGCTTTTTTTGTTTAGAAATGGGTTGTTGTTTAGAATCCGTTGTTCTCGAAAAGTATGTTGACATGAAAAGTATTTTACGTTTGCTGAAGCTGAAAATATTATTTTTTCGAGGAGGATATTCATGCATGCTTTTGAAACTGCTACGAAAGGATATAATTTTTTACAGGTAATCATTTTCTTGTATTTTTAATTTTAGTGAATTCGAAAATACGTTTTAGTGTTGAGATCGAAGTTGATTTAAACCGTTATTCACCTCTCCTCAGCAAATATTCAACGATAAATAACATTTAATATAGGAAACCAACGTAGGAAATTTCTCTCTTGCTCGAATACTTTTTTTTGGAGGGTGTACTCTATGAATGTAACTTTAGGTCAAATCAGTGTGGTGTTCCTAATCTTGAAACTAAAATTGGGAACATTTTGTAAATTCAATACCACAGATTCAATATTTTTCTGAAATAAGCTTCTAATTAGTCAACTGAATTATTACTAACATTCATGAAATGAAGGAAACCTGATGGATTTTTTTTAATTGCGAAGAATTAACTATTATAATTAAAATTTTGTCCTCGTTTCCTCTTTTACAAATTGGAGACGTTTGGTTATCTTAGCAGGGAATGTAGATGACACCATAGATAGAAATACCTACATGAAGTATCTAATGCTCTTAATTGTGTACACTCTCCAAAAAAAAGTATTCGAGCAAGAGAGAAATTTCCTACGTTGGTTTCGTATATTAAAAATTATTTATCAAAGAATATGAATTAGGCTATGTATAAATATGACTTTCTATATTTCTATCAAGTTATGCGTTTTTCAAAATCTCAATTATTATTCGCAAATCTAAAATAGGAAATTTCTCTCTTGCTCGAATACTTTTTTGGTGTACTTTTTGTTGCCGAAAACGCCCCTTATTTATGTGACTATGAGGGCTGCCGTCAATGTAAAATAGAACATTATTATATTCTGAAAATAAATAAATTCGAGGAAAAATTCAAGTACAGATTGTCCTAAAATACCGTAAATGCCGGCGTATAACGCGCACCTATAATTTTAAACTTCATTTTTTAATTTTTATGTATATCCTCCGTATAACGCGCACCCTTTACTTTGCAATCACAGACTTGCCCTATGGAATCCAAAGTCTTTTACTTTGGGATATGTCCAGATCGCATTTAACGGATAATACAAAGAAATTAATGAAGGAGTGTAACGCATACATGGCAGTTATTCCAGGCGGATTAACGCCATTAGTTCAACCTTAGATGTGTGTATTAATAAACCATTCTAAGGAAATTTAAAACGATTTTGGAATACGTGGATGTTGGAAGGAGGTAAAACATTTACGAAAGGAGGTGAAATGTGTCATGCCAGTCTAGAAATAGTGTGTGAGTGGATAATACAAGCATGGGATGAAATTAAACCTGACATAATTAAAAAGTCATTTAAAAATTGTAGTATATCAAAAAATCTAGATGGAACACATAACTATTTATTTATGGATCAGAGTAAGTGATAGTGAATTTGATCATGTGCCTGTAACTATAACGGAAGATGAATATGATGAACTTTTCATGCTGTCCGATAATGAAAATTCATAAGGTGTGTCATTTCTTTTAAATAAACAACATTCAGGTACATGTAGAAATCTCATTTTTTTGTGCTCATCTTTTCCTTATTTTAAAATTTATCATTTTGTTTTAACCGGCGTATAACGCGCACCCTTAAATTTCGGCCTTATTTTTTGTATGAAAAGTGCGCGTTATACGCCGGAATTTACGGTAACCGAAAATACCATTATCATTCAAGTTACTGACATTCTGCGCATGCTCATGCCACTATCATAGGCCGCTTTCGTAAACGCCAAACGAGTTTCCATCTAAGGTGTTCGTAAAGGAAGAACTGGGTGCATTCATTTTATAAACTAAAGAGTTTGTATACAAAACTGAGTGCCTTTAGTTTCAAACTAAATAAACTGAGCAAGAAGCAGGTTCATCCAGTTGTTTAGAGTACACATTTGCTACACGTTGTTGTTATGAAATGGCGTCCGTAGTTACGAAAAGTATGTTGCTATGAAAAGTACTTTACGTTTGCTGAAGCAGCTGGAAACTGCAACGAAGATACAGAATTTTTCAAAGGTTATCATTTTCTTGTATTATTCATTTTAGTAAATTCAAAATGCATATTTTTAGTGTTGAAATAGATGTTGATTTAAACCTTTATTAGCAAAATTTAAACTTCTCCTGCTAAACACTTTTGAAAAATGTAAGTTTTAGTTGAAATTTCTAGATTTTGATTTGTACTCTTGAATTATGGCCACTATTTCTTTTGAAAATCCTATTGGTTATATATTGAGTATGTTTTAAAAACTCTCTGCAACAAAAATAACAGATGTGAAATGTAAACAAACGCGTCTCCTAGATGACGAAACTAAATAAACTGAAGTTGTTCGTAAAGGCAAAAGAAACTGATAGCACTAAACACACGCAGTCCGGTTTTCTTACGAAAACTTTTGCTACGAGTTTGTTGTTTACGAATGCACCCATAGTTACCATTTGAACTGACTGACTGATGATAGGTTCTTGAGGGACTGCCCTGGGCACTAGGTCTTTTAACTCCAGTATGTAAGATCTTTTTATGGTATTTTCAGTCTTGCAGTGAGTCCCCAGACATGACGGGTTGAGATGAATATCAGTCAAGTACAGTAAGAAGTGATCTGCATGAACAGTTTGGCCAATTAGATGTTAAGTAGTGGGAGGGCTTTTTTTTTAAAACTTAATTCCAAGTTCTCGAGATGTGTGAAGTAAGTACTGCCAAAGGGCAAGTGATGATAGAGAGCATTCAAGTACAAGTAATAATGATATATGTTATAGAGATGAGTTCGGGCTCATTTTTTGAAGCCCGAGCCCGCCCGAGCCTGAAATTTCAGCTAAAGATAAATAAAATTCAGTTACATTAATACAATCCGATAAATTTTACCGTTTGTGCAAATTAAAGACTAATATAGTTGCAAACTCTTAATGCACTTTCTAATTCTTTATATCCATGTTTAGCAAATAATAATAACGTATCAATTTTTATTAAGAAATCCGTTGATTAGTCACATGTGTTAAACATTCGTATGTACTTAGATATATTAGATACAGAAAATTAGTAGTTATAAATCTCGTATAGTGACATTAAAAAATCTCATATTTAAAACACGTCTAGAAAAGAGATTTTGCATAATAAATTTAAGAAATTTGCATATTTGCATAGAATTGCATAAGAATTTAGTTGGTAGGAACAAAATTATTTTTAAAAAATATTTTATGATAGGATGTGAATATATACATTTAACTAAGATAGACCAGTAAATAATGAGGCCAAAATTTTGAATGAACAGCATTTTAACACACATATGCAAATGAAATAGCACAACACACCATTTAGTAAATTATGTGAAAAAGCTAGCTTTTTACCATCAATTATTTTGTTGCAAGTCCTAGCATCCCATCAGTAAGTTTATTTTTCCGATGAATCGCTTTTTAAAATCCGTTTCAAGGAGTATGTTCAATAAAGGAGACATTTTTCACGAGCCCGAGCCCGAACGCAATCGTGAATTACAGGGCCCGAGCCCGGTTCGGGCCCGGGCTCGGGCTCGGGCTGAGCCCGTCTCATCTCTAATATGTTACCGTTTGAGGGTACAAGTTTTTTCCCTTTATAGAGCTATTTCACCTACGTCATTATCACTACGTCACACCTAAGCAACCAACTTTTTTTGGTCAAACGTAGGGTGCATTCGTAAACGTCAAACTCGTTGCACGAGTTTTCGTAAGAAAACTGGAATGCGTGTGTTTAGTGCTAATAATGGTTATCCGTTTCTTTTGACTTAACGAACAACTTCAGTTTATTCAGTTTCGTCGCCTAGGAGACGTGTTTGTTTACAATTCGCGAATGCGTTAATTTTGCTGAGGAGAGTTTTTAGTACATACTCAATATAAAAACAAGAGGATTTTTAAAAGAAAGAGAGGCCATAATTGAAGTGCACAAATCAAAATTTTGAAATTTCAACTTCATTTTTTCAAAAGTATTTCGCAAGAGAAGTTCAAATTTTGCTAATAACGGTTTAAATTAACATCAATCTCAACACTAAAACAGGCATTTTTTTAATTTACTAAAATGAAAAATACAAGAAAATGATTACCTTTGAAAAACTATGTACCTTCGTAGCAGTTTCTAACGTATGCATGAATTTCCTCCTCGAAAAAATAATATTTGCAGCTTCAGCAAACGTAAAATACTTTTTATGTCAACATACTTTTCCATAACAACGGACGCCATTTCTAAACAAAAACAGAACTCTGCAAGTAATCTTCTCAACCAACTCGATGAACCTAATCTGTTCTCAGTTTACTTCATTTGAAACTAATCGCACTCAGTTTTGTATACGAACGCTCTAGTTCTTAAACAGAATGCACTCAGTTTCCTTTACGAGCATCTTAGATAGAAACTCGTTGCACGTGTGTAACTCGTTCGTCGTTTACGAATGCGGTCATTCGTTCATTTGAGAATAGTCATTGGCCAAAAACATGGCTTTGTATCCCTAAATATCCGAGTTGACCGAAAAAAAATTTTAGTGGCGTCACATGAAAATACTCTATGCTTAATCTAGAGATTCCTAGGGGATCTCATGGCTGCGAGGGTTTGCGCACCCATCTCTGCCAGCCGCCTGCGAGCGGTGAGGTCTCGGGTTCGAATCCCGTTAACCCATGGTTGTCATTTCCACCCCCTTCTTCTGTGTTTGTACATCTGTTGTGCTCTTTGTTATTAATAAATGTTATTTGGAATTCATAAATGTCAAAACGGATATTCAGGGGTATAAGACCATCCTCGAGATTGCAGTCAGAAACCTCAAGAACAATTCTCAATTCAAACAAACAAACAAACAAACAAACAAGAGTTTCCTATATCTATGGATGAGATATGTACACCCTCCAAAAAAAGTATTCGAGCAAGAGAGAAATTTCCTACGTTGGTTTCGTATATTAAAAATGATTAATGTAAAATATGAATTAGGCTTTGTATAAATATGACTTTCCATATTTCTATCAAGTTGTGCGTTTTTCAAAAACTCAATTATTATTCGCAAATCTAAAATAGGAAATTTCTCTATTGCTCGAATACTTTTTTAGAGGTTGTACATGTTATCATAGCATCTATGGATGATTATGATAACATGTATTCAAGTAAGAGTTAAACTTCCAACGTTGGTTTGGTACATTAAAAATTATTTATCACATAATATGAATTAGATATAATTTTTCATATTTCTGTCGAGTTGGGCGTTTTCCAAAATCTCATTAATTATTCGCATGATTAAAATAGGAAATTTCCCTTATACTTGAATACTTTTTTGAGAGGGTGTTACAGAATGCAATATCTTCACAATCCTTCACAAATAAAATTTATTTCTCATCGTCCATCGTTAATTTCGGTAAAAAAAATTCAGTTAGGCAAAGAAGCAATTTTGTCAGGAATGATCTCCAAAATGATATGACAGACTATTTTTTCCTGTTCTATTTACGAAAGGCAATTAAAACACCTGCAATTTTTTAAAAACATCTGTGGGCACCATCGTACTTCGGAAGTGGTATTCCTAGATTCGAAAACTTTGGGCGGCTTCAAACCCTTTTCTGACAAGCGAGCGTTATAGCAGTAGAAATACATGCATTTTCTCCCCATCGATAAAGTTTACTTTGGTGCGGTATTACACGGTCGCATAAGTGAGTGCGGACCTGTACCCAGCAAAATCACACAGGTTCTTTGAACGTCTATTAACGTTCAGAAGACGTTTTCTGAACGTTAATAGACGTTCAGAGAACCTGTGTGTGTTTGCTGGGTAGTGACTTCACAAGTACGTAAAAGGATTAGTAAAAGGTGTACTGTTTGACTACCAATTAGATAAAAACGTAAACATCCAGTTTAGAGGTGGAAACGGGCACGTTCATTAGTTCTTGGGGGTGGCAGTCAGATGTGCGCTTGCCACTAAATTATGCAGATTCAGTTTTGTGTTCGGGCTCCGGCTCGTCAGAAATTTCTCCTTTATTGAAAATAACCCTTGTAAACAGATTTAATAAAGTAATTCATGGAGGAAATAAATAAATTATTAATATTTGATAAGCTTCAATATAAAGAATTAGAAAGTGCTTTAAGAGTTTGCTTTTATATTTGACTTTAATTTGCATGAACGGCAAAATTTGTGATATTCTGTCAATTAGTAATTGACTTTTATTTATCTATTATCTGAAATCTCGGTCTCGGGTTTTGACTTAAATAATCGCTCGGGCTCGGATTGGAAATCCCCGGGCTCGGGCATTAAAAAATGAGTCTGAACCAGTGATGTAAAATACCCGGGTATATATTTTCAAGGGTAAATACCCGGGTATATACCACACCAATTTGCGGTATATACCATAGCGGAATAATATTTCGATATTTTTCATTAATTAATGCAAAAGCTGCTCTCATATTTGCAGCATTAACATCTAAATGACAAAGTACTTTTCAAGACCATGGTCTTCTATAACCTTTTCGATTTGCTCAGCCAAATATGATGCTTTATGCCTGTTCTCTTTTGACATGACAAAGTCAACAAATAGAGGTTGTGGTTTTGAAATCACGAAAATTATGATTTACTCATTTCTTATATTGCTCCAACCATCACATTGCAAATGAAGGTGATTGGATACCTTCAGCTGTCTCTTAACCTCACACTGTATTTCCGAGTATTCAGCATCTAAATATGTTGATGCAAGGCAAAAATGTGGAGGTAAAGAATATGAAGGAATAATTTTCTTAAAAAAGTCAATCCATAAAGGATGATCTAAAAATGAAAATGGACTTCCACTGACAAAAATAGCTTTGGCCAGATGTTGGTTTAGCATTTCCTATAATAAAATAAGTGAATATAGATTATTAATAATTCTTATAACTTAAAAAAAGGGATTAAATTTGCAAGGCCCAATAGCTCTTAAGCATAATTCATTAATTCATACTTGTAAAAATTCTTAAATTAACCCTTCAAATCCCAAATTATTTTATTTTATACAAAAAAGTTTGAAACATTTTTGTTGTATGTTTTATGTATTAGAAACACGTCTTTAAATTTATAAAACTTATTTTTCTTTTTTTTTAAATTTGAAATTGAGACTTAAAAGTCCTGTTGGGACATAATTTTATCAATATCTATTTAGAATATTAATAGATATGATAATATTATGCCATGTATTGTAGTATTTAGTATATTATATAATAATGATAAAATTGTATTTCACTTAATCAGTTATAATCAGTAATAAACAAATGCAAGAGAAATTTTAAAATTAAAATGTGATTCATTGTGGTCTCAAGATACTCAGATGAACTTTACAAGTTCCAAAATAAAAGCTTTCATTACTTAAAAAAAAAAAAAAAAGTAAAAAAAAAGATTTTATTCTTAAAACTACAAAATTAGTGAAATCTATCTTTCTGTTTTTAATACATGTTTAATATATATCTCTAATGAATCAGACATCCAGTACTTAGAAAATAAGCAACAGTTATTCACAAATAAAGACCCTTTCAAACAATGTATTGGTAAACAGCCGTCTGAATTATTACTGTACGAAATGCGCTTCCTCTACTTTGTAATTTTAGTATGTAAATCAAGCATTAAGCTACGAATACTTAAAATTCCGTTTTGTTTTTATTGCATAGTTATATATTTTTGGGAGTGCGCGAATTTATGAATGGACTTTTGAAATCTTGTCAGAACTGAAGAGGTTAAAATCTCTCTGAAATCTGAAATGTATGATTTATCTGAAATGCATGATTTTTTTTGATAACTTCCTTTTATTTGGAAAACTTTACATAAACTTCCAAATAGTAATATTTTTTTTTTTTTTTACCTGTCTGAATTTTAAAAACTGGGAAATTGCAAAAATTCATATAAATAATTGTAAAAAGTATATTGGAATAGTTGACAAAAAGACAGTTGAGAGGTAATGCTTTTTGAAAACTGCTTTTCTTAAATGCATGCATAATTTCATTGATAAGCTTTTATCAATAGATAATTTATACAAAATTTCAATTAGTAAATAATTTACTGATTTTGTTAATATGGAAAATTTTAATGCAATAATAATATATGTACATTTGATGGTTCATTCATGCGGTCAACAAATGAAGTTAAAAGTGTTGATGAATCACCAAAAGAGGAGTTAGCCGACGTTCCAGGTATAGAAGTTGTTAAATCTCTAGACGATGTACTTGGAATGTCACTAGCTTGGGGGGCTCATCTGGATCAACATTATTAATTCTTTGATATTCTTGCACTTTTGTACTCTGATTTAAAACTTTTTTTAAACCAATGGGGCATTTGAAGCATTTTTTAAAAATATGTCTCTCCATTTTATTCACATTCGCATGCTTATATTCAGTATTACAGTACTTACACTGTGCACTTTATCTTTCTTAACATTAAAAAAAGTTCCATGCAGGTCCTTTTTTCTTTCCCATGTTTTCTTTTTTTACTTGAGTAGTTAAAAGATATTAAGAAACATTAGGACAACATTACAGTACAGTTAAAACAAACTAATACTCACTGTTCACTAGGGCGGATCGAAAAAACTTTTTTTCGAAATTCACATTGCCTGAGTCATTATATGGTGCCAAACTAGCTGAAACCAATTGTCTCCAAATTTCAGCTTAAAATGTTGACATCTTGAGGTTCCACACCTCAAGTGAATGTTTATATTGGCTTTTTTTCAAGTTTTCAATGATTTTTTATGTAGAAAATATTTTTTAAATTTAATATTTTACTAAATAATTTATTAATTTATAAAATAATATTAATGAATTACTTTCTCCTTAATAAATTGATTTATTGAAACGTTACTGCCAGATATCAGATCCAGAAATGGCTTTTTGTACATAAAAAAAGCAAATTATACTCCAAAATCTACTAGATGGCAGCGCGTGTTCTAATCTAACTATTATATCATAACCTAATAAGGTACGTCACTCTTATTGTTGTGGAATGATTCGTTTTTGAGATTGCCTTTGCTTCAACCACTTGTTTCTCCTTTGTAAGGTTGAAGCAATACGTTTTATTAATTTTGATTTATATTTGACAAAAAAAAAAAAATAATACGGAGTTTTGAGTTTAAATATGACCACAACTAGAAGTGAAACGTTTTGTAGTGTTTTCGGAATTCTAGTACTATTGAAAGAGGCAGTGTTACCACCAACGTATTCTGATTTAATGAAGCATTTCTTAATCACAAAAAATGATATACTGTGGAATAAGGGGAACAAAAAGGATCCTTTAGTAAAAGAGATCATCAAAATTAATTCGTTGGACGTTGAAAGAATTTGGAAGAAAGCCTTCTTGCCTGTGGTAAGTCACCAAGAAATAATTCCCCTTATTAAAAATTATAATGAAAGATACGATCACAACTTAATTCTATACAAGTAGCACAGTCTTTGTACACCATATACTTCGATGGAAGAAAGGACACAACTATTATATAAGAAGGGAAGCTCATTATATACGACTGTATCTGTGGAAGAGCATATTATTATGTTGTCAGAACCTGGTTCTTTTCACATAGAAACATGTGACTCCGCATTCATGCTCTAGTACTGATATTACCTGCAGCATCATCAACTTTGTTACACAGAAAGAGATTGCACTTTAGGATCTTGTTGCCGTTGGGTGAGATGCACCGAAAGTCAACATTGGGAAGAAAAATGGCGTAGTTAGACAGCTTGAAATATTTGTTGGCCATAAATTGCACTGGTTTGTATGCTTATTGCATACTAATGAACTACCTCTTCGCCACCTTTTCCATAAGATTGATGGAAAGACATCTGGGCCACACCAGTTTTCTGGAACAATAGGAAAATTTCTGGAAACGTATGAAACGTTTGCTGTGACAAATTTTGTTTCTATTCCTGTTGCTCTGCCTGAAATTGATAAAAAAGACCTCAGTACAGACCAAAACTACCTCTTCGATATTTCTAGGGCAGTATGCTCTGGACAGTGCCATCCAGATTAGGGAAACAGAAGTCCAGGAAGGATGTCTCATTCAAGCTGACTCACTACAGCGAGCTGAATACTGCACCTGTACGTGTCTACTGTCGAACCATCAGAATGCTTTAAACTCCTAATAGACTATGTGATGAAAGTGTACGTGCCATCCTGGTTTGAAATAAAGAAAATCCCAGGAGCTACTCATGGAGCACGGAATGATGAAAAGAAGTTCATTCTTCCCAGAAGATTTTAAGTGAATCATTCATAAAGTTATTCAGAGTAACATTCTGAACACATTCTGAAGTAACATTCAACTCTTATTTTGCTCATTCTGAAAATATTCTGTTGGCAATGCTGTTTGATGATTGATCACATATTCGGGAATTTGACCTAAGAAGAATATTGAAAGCAAGAAAAACTGACTGGAAGGGAAAAATATTCCAATTTGATCTTCTAAATATAAATTTCGAAGCAGAGTAGTATTTTCAGATGATTCACTGGGACAATCCTTTGGAACCACCAGCTACCATGAACCTCAGTGACGAAGACGTAGCAAGTATGATCAGAAACGGTTCAGAATTTGAAATAGAGAAGCTCCCTTGCCCTTCTCAAGCAGTAGAAATGCATGTAAGACTACTAATGCAAGCATCATTGGTGACATGGGGAGCAAAAGCCAGAGATGCATACATTCATTGTGGAATCAAATCACGAAAGGAACTACCAAAGTTCATTATTTTGCCCGGCATGTGGGCTCCAAAATTGAAGACTGATTAAAATAAAGTGTTTTATTAGTCAACAATACTCGAAAGGTAAATTTGGTATCATTTCCTTTTCTGTGTTAGTGTGCTTTCTAAATATTAATTGTCTTTAAAAATGAAGTAAAATGTAAATATTTAATAACTATGTATTCAAAATATACCCCAAAACTTATAACGCTCGGTTGCAAGTTAGTGACTTTTTTTTTCTTCTTTCTTTCTTTTCATTTCTTTTCTTATTTTATGTTTTTGTTTGTTAACGGCAATAAAACATTGCCGTACTGTTTCTTTTTAGTAGTTAGAACTGTTTTTGAGTCAGAAAATAAAGTTATTCTAAACATTAAAATTAATTTTTAAAAATTGATTTTTTTTTTTTACTTTTTACGTTAACATTCCTTTCTTTGAGCCCAGTGTGGAACCTGAAGACAATCAGTGAATGGAGTAGATTTTTTTTTTGTGACTTTTTAGCCATTTGTTGAGTCAGGCAATATTAAAATAAAAAAATTTTTTTTTTTGGCCATTTTCACTCCACCCTACCGTTCACTAAATGAAAATCAAGCCAAACCAAATCAAAACCAAAACTATTTTAGCAAATCAAAACTATTTAGTATATGAAAATAGAATAGGAAGCTTCACTGCTGCCATCTATATAACATAAATGTTGTTAAGAACAGTTATCCATTCTAAGTTGAAAATACCCAATTTTTGGGTATTTACCCAAGGCCTGGGTAAATACCCAAAAAATATTTACCTACCCAGTGGGTATTTACCCACCCTACATCACTAGTCTGAACTCATCTCTAATGTACGCCTTCTCAAAAAAGTATTCGAGTATAAACGAAATTTCCTATTTTAATTTTGGGAATAATTAATTAGTTTTTGAAAAATGCACACTTCTACAGAAATTTGAAAAATTATAATTAAAAACAAATTAATTCATATTTTATGATTAATGCTTTTTAACATGCGAAAGAAACGTAAAAAAATTGACCTTGACAAGAATACTGTTTTGAGAGGGTTTAGAGTATTTCGACGAGCCTAGCCTACTTGCTACAGTTCCCAGGTCCTTTCTCTGCGTGACAGCTTTGAGTTCTCCTAATGGCAGGCGCTCTGGCCTATGCCGGATCCCACAAATGCTCATGCCCATGCATTTAACAGCCCGCTTTTGCCTCGCATACTTTAAGTTGTGCTATTTTCGAAGTGCTTGTTTGCTGGCCCTGGTGGTGCTGCTAATAAACTACTGTTTATTATGGTTAAGCTCTTTTTTTTACACTCTTAAACCTGTGCGACAGAATTCTTTCAAAGGAGAATTTTTTAATATTAAATAGTATGGCGGAAAGTTTTAAAATATATTCTGAACTTTTCTTCTTATTATTTTTTCATCCCCCTCCCCCCGGGTGTGACGTGTTTTTAGAATCTGTACTATTACTTATTTCTAACAATGAAAGCAGTTAAAAAATATGTTCATATTTGAAAACATAACATGATTAAAGACGCTTCTTTTCGGCAAAATTTAATGTGAAATTTGTAGAGTAATAAAGAATACTCAACAAATTTCACATTAAATTTTGCCGAAAAGAAGCAAAAATTTGCCGAATAATTTCCTAAACTATTTCAAATAAAAAATTTAAATTACAAATTATGTTTCTATTTTAAAATGTACCAAATGCATCCTTCAAATACTGAAATCATTAGAAAAGTAGGATTAAGGACATTTGCTGAATAAAATAAAACACTTAGCATTTTCCAAAATAGTTCATCTGATTTTAGTACTATTATGACATTGCAAGCTTTAATATATGAAAAACAGAGATTTCACAGAGCAACAGAAACTGCGAGCACAAGGCGATAGCGGACGGAAAGATTGTATCCACCTGGGTCAAGAGCTCATGAGAATTTTCGAGATCCGACACAGACCATAGCGCCTGCCCTATTACTGTACACCCTCCATTAAAGTATTCAAGTAAGAGATAAATGTCCTACGTTGGTTTCGTATATTAAATATTATTTATCATAGAATATGAGTTAGGTTATGTATAAATATGACTTTCCATATTTCTGTCAAGTTGTGCGTTTTTCAAAAACCCAATTATTATTTGCAAATCTAAAATAGGAATTTATTTCTTACTCGAATACTTTTTTTTTTGGAGGGTGTATTTCAATGGAAAAACCGGATTTTCAACATTCAAAAAGTATTAAATTAAAGTTTTTTAATGATTGTAATGAATTGAATCGGTTAAACGAACCTTCGTCTTTGATTTTCCAGCGACGTTTTCATGTTTTGAAGTGATTAAGAATAATGTAAACTCATGTTTCTAATACCATATTCTGAGTTGAATACAATAAGAAGACAACAGGAGAATCTACGGGAAAAGTTACGGTCTACGGGAAAAGCTACGGAAAAAGCGCTGATTCTGTCACTTAAATGACGTCATTGTAACGCCACACCTTCACTGATTTTCCAAAGGCGTGCTTAAGGATAATTAAAACTAACGTTTTAAATTAGGAATGGGCAGCTGACATCACACGTAAACATCGTAGAGCTCTGAGGGGCAAAACATTGGACCTTCAACCAGTCAATTGGACAACTTCTGCCATTCAAACGCGCATAGATCTTGCGCATGTTGTTTGTTTACACTTCTGCCCATTCCTAACACAAGCAGAAAGGATGCGCAGTCGGTTGTAACTCAGATGACGTCAAAATGGAAAAACCGGTCTAAGCAGTGAGGAACTTGGCGGGAAGGGGGCAAGAAGGGATCATCTGTATCTGGGACCAGTACCAAAGGGCCTCCAAATTGTATAACTTTACCCATTGAATATTGGTAAATAGGAGTGGTTGCAAAACTTTCAGTTGTCCTTGAGCGCTGAAGACCCTAACCTAAGGTCAGTCCGTTTTTCATACGCTCGAGGCGATGAGGGGAGCTTTTTAATGGACAATTTGCACGTGTGACTATTGCGTGTCGAATTATTTATCGCATTTTAATGACCAGTCGGGAGCCAGGACAAAAGATATCCCATGAAACCACAAAAACACGTCCGAAACACAGTGGGAAGACTTTTCCCCGCAATCCTGAAAGACAATACTGAAAAATACATTCACTTGCCATTCCAGCGTATGAGATCGGACTGATATGAGCGTTGGCCTTAACTCTCTGCCAAACACTTTTCTCACACCACTAGAATTAACGATCTGGAATTAGCGAATACCTTTTTAATTATTAACCAAAATATTAATCAGTTTCATAATGTGACGATAATAGTAAAATGTATTTGTCAAAAGTAATGTCACGTAACAATTTATTAGCCTTAAACATTAATGAAACAGCCTTAAAAAATAGGTTAGTCCTCTGGTAATAGTGAGAACACTCGTGAATATTGGACTGAAAGTTACTTCAGAGACGGAAGGTATGACCAGAAATGGCTGCTTCATTGAACTTTATAAGAGGGAAAGGATTTTCGTTTGGGAGATCAAATTGACCACGAGCTCAGACGGGCACAGATCTCTGCAACCGAACAAAGATCAAGACAACGTTTTTTAATTTTTTTATACACTGCCGATAGATTCAGAAACTATTGTAAACGAGGGGAGGGGGGTGGTGAGAGTACTCAGATCTGTATCCGTACTAGCCATACACTTTTTCGTGTTACTGAACTTTTTCGTGTTAACTGAAATTTTGATCTACTTATTGAAAGTATAGTTGAACTGTATTTCTTCAGGGCTCGTGCTGTCTTTCTGAATGGGGATTCATAAGCGGAGGATGAATTTGAGAACCACTGCTGAACTTTCGGGCTCTTTTCTTTGCCGGTGGGGAAAGGGGGGGGGGACTATTGGGAAAAACTACTTTTTTTTTTGTAGCGAACTACAACTATAACTACTTTTCGAAAAATGTAGTTAACTACAAACGTAGATAGCTAAAACTACTTTTGATATGTAGTCGCTACTTTTTCACTACTTTTAGGAGATAAATTTTGTTAAAAGATTTAATTTACATTCAGATTTTAGGATATTGATGTACTTATGAGGGAAAACTATTGATATCTTAATTAGAGAAAGCTATTGCTCTAATGAACAACTGCTGCTAATTTAACAGTTGAAAGTAATGGCATTCTCGATACGCGAATGGGCCCTGTCTTAATATGAAGCTAAATGTTGCTATTTTGTATTTTACACTACACTGTACTCAGTGGCGTCTGCTAAAGTTTGAGGACAAAATCACTAAAAGGATATTTCAAGCATGCGTCGGGGGGAAGTATATGCTTGAGAATCACACTACTCAGATTACGCATCCATGCAAATGCACATTGCTCTACTTCTGGTCTCTTTCTGGCATACCCAGAGCCCGATTATCACCCGGGCAAGGTAGGGAACAGCCCTGGGCCCCAAAAATCCCGATTAGAAATACGTGTATACTGAAATAATAATTAAACAAAATGAATTTCTCCTGTAATATCGATCTATTTTTTGGGTGGTAAATGCGATTTGATGGAAGTACCAGACTTACTGAAATGCTTAGACTTTATTGAAGAGTAATTTATTTTTCAAGTACCAGTACCTTATGTTTTAAAGAAGAAAAGTTACAAGTTATAAATTTCTTGTCGGTCCAGGAAATTTTTCTAGCAGGCGTGCCATGTAATAGCCATCCCTGACTTACCGTCAATATGAGCTAATACAAATGAGTTACAAATAATTTTCAAATATATAATCTTGCTCAAGTATAAATATGTACGTAATTATAAAAATTCGATTTTGGAAATTTTAAAAATATTTTAAGTTGCAGAAACACAACAGTGGTCAAAAAGGAGTTAAAATGCTTGCGATGGTAAAGGGACCCCCGGCTTCGAAATAACTTAGCGCACCGGGGCCTCATCTAAGAATGATCAGAATCTGGACATACTCTACCACCTTTCCTTCTTATTTTTCTGTCTTCTCGGTTTTCTTTTCTTTTCAGTTTCTTTCTCTCTTGATCCTCTCCTTCCTGTGTTTTGTATATCCCTCGTGCTGTCCTAATTTTAAATGTTTTGTGTTAGTAACAAAGGAGGTGAAAGCTAAAACGATAGAGGATTCAGAAAAAGCATATCCTTCCTTCTCCTCTCTCCATAGATCTCTGTGCCTTTCCCCCCTCATTTTTGTGCGGGCATATGCGTGTGTGTGTAGGAGGGTGTCTTTCAAGTATCAGCAGTTTTCAATCGTTCTATCCTCGGAAGAAAGAGGAATCGCACCGCGTAATCAATCACCCGAAGCGATCTCGAAGCTCTCCTACCCTAAAACCCCCACTCACGGTGATTCCACTATTGACCTAATACTATACAATAACATTAAACAGCTCATCTCTAGCCGTACTATAAATTACTTCTCCTCGGACCACCTTCCGGTCCAATTCGATTTAGACACAAATATCATTAGCAGGGATTGCACGAGACTACATACAAACTGGTCCCACTTCACGGAGGAGCTCCTCTGTACCCCTTTCCCTCGCACCACACTAAATACTAGTACGGAAATAGATGAAGAAGCCAAAAGACTTTCGGATCTCATCCTCTACGCCTATCAAAAAGCTTCCCGCCCGGCGGTAGCAGGAAACTACACTAAACTCCCCCCCAACATCCGGGGCCTCATCAACCGACGTAATAGGGCGAGAAAAACCTATCAAAGAACTGTCATCCCTACGGACAGAACCACCTACCACCGCCTTCGGGCCGAGGTACAAAGACAAATTGCCACCCACAAGCATCAGAATTGGAATTCCTACATCGAGGGGCTCTCCCCTCACGATGGCTCTGTGTGGAAAGCAATACGGAAGATCACGCATAAAAAATCACACATTCCCCCTCTTAAGGACGGAAATATGTATTACACCCTAGACACGGACAAGGCTAACATCCTAGCCAACGCTTATGAAGAGCAATTTTCTAACAAAGACGAGGACCCTGCCCTCGCCTCCCGTCACGCCACCATTTCTAGCCACGTTAGGAGCTACCTCAATCAAACTCCTACACATAGCATCCCGCCAACCTTGCCCTCAGAACTATGCAATATCATCAAGAAACTAAATGTCAAAAAGTGCCCGGGTCAGGACCGCGTAACCAATGTTATGTTGAGGAATGTGCCCGCAAAAATTCTTTTCTGCCTCACCAGACTCACAAACGCCATCCTTCACACTGCACACTTCCCCACTCACTGGAAAACGGCGGTAGTGTGCCCTATACCAAAGCCGGGGCAGTGCCTCACAAACCCTGCTGCTTACAGACCCATCAGCTTGCTGAGCTCGCTCAGCAAGTTGACTGAAAAAATCATTTCAATAAGACTTAAAGATCATCTAAACCAAAACAACATACTAATGCCTGAGCAGTTTGGTTTTCGGGAGGGCCACTGCACCACTCAACAACTGGTTCGGGTTGTCGAATTAGCACATGACGCCATCGCCAACAACAAACGTGCGGCTATCCTCCTTCTGGACTTACAGAAGGCATTCGATAAAGTCTGGCACGAGGGTCTCACTTTTAAGCTAACTCAACTACAAATACCGGACAAATTTGTCCACCTCATTCATGATTACCTCCAAAACAGGTCCTTTACAGTAAAAGTTCAAGACGCTTACTCTACCGTCCGACCTATCAGGAGCGGAGTGCCCCAGGGGTCTATCCTTGGGCCTACGCTCTTTAATATATTCATAAATGACTTACCCCGCCATCATAATACCTCCATAGCTCTCTTTGCGGACGATACTGCTATCGTTGGCCATGCCATAAACAACAGAACCCTACATAACAGCATGCAGGAGCACACTGATCTAATCACCGATTGGATGAAGAATTGGCGCATAAAGCTAAATGCAAGTAAAAGCCAAGCCCTGTCCTTTACATACAAAACCCCACCATCTAGACTTCACGTCCTCGGCTCCCCCATTCAGTGGAGCTCCCACGTCACCTACCTCGGTGTCACCATCGATAAGACGCTATCTTGGAACAAACACCTCCAGAACACTGCCTTCAAAATGAAAGCCGCGTTCGAGCGTCTCTCACCATTATTCAATGCTAGATCCCTCCACCACAAAAACAAATCGCTACTGTATACGTCTTTCGTCAGGTCTGTTGCCACATATGCAGCCCCGGTTTGGGCCTGCTCTGCTAAAACAAATATACAAAAAATTGAGTCCAAACAAAGCGCCATCCTGAGAAAAATTAGGCGCGGTCACCCTTTCATCTCGAATAGTACTATACGGAACGACCTAAACATACCGCTCCTACGGGAGCACATACACAAACTCACCAACAGCTTTTTCGACAAACTTCATAATCTCGATAATGAGATTGTTGCCGAGTTTCCTGAGTATGATCACACCGACCCCCAAAACAAGAAGCGCCCTAGGGCGGCTCTTTCCACCCTTCTTCCCTTGTTCGCCCCAGATGGTCGAGCAACCCGCCCTGTGAAGTCCGCTTGTCGGAGGGAGGTCGGGTCGGCATTCACATCTGGTTTCCCCCCCCCCTTTACCCACTCTTTTCAACATCCACTGACTTGACTGATCCCCGCCCAATCTGTAGGGCCCCCCAAAACAAGATTTAAAAATGACGATCTACAAAAACACACTGGAGATAAGCTCGACGAGCTAGGTGCTCCCGTAATTCACTCTATCAGTCAGTCAGTCAGCGGTAAGAGTAAGTTTTAAAATGTAGCGTAATTTCCCCCAAAACCTCTAAAAACTACTGATTTTTTGTATCGCACTGCACATTACACTACTTTTTTTAAAAAGTAGCTCGCTACACTACAAACTACGGAAAAAAGTAGCGACTACTACAGTTTTGCTACTTGTAACGCGTTGCTTCCCACTCCTTGGGGGAGGTGTAGTGATTGCGCAGGTTTCTTAAGTTAAAAAAGAAAATCTAGTAATTTAAATAAACATCCTGTTACATTTTAAACTGATATTTTTATCCTTATTTCACATTTACCAAAATCCCTAAAAGTATCAACCACAAAACCACCTCCCTCTCAATCTAGAAATTTCATGGAGGTTCTCCTGTCTCTGTAAAACTGGTTTCTCCTTCAGGACAATGTCTCTGCAGAGGAACTTCAAGTTCGAAATCCTGAGAATAAAGCTTGTCTACATGTAAAGCGAAATTAGGCAGCGCAAAGTTCCCTCATTGAAAGTTTATGTAATTGGTAAATTTTTGTTTGAGGATTTTGTAAAAACAGCTCAAGTTTGATCAAACAAACAAACAAAAAAAAAAAAAAACCTTTATTGTTGAAACAGTTCAGAGATGTTCATATTGTCAAACAGAATGACCAATTAAACTTGAAAAAATATTGGTTTATAGAGATGATCTTACAAAACACGTTAATTATTTTGTATTATGCGTCATTGGAAAATTTTAGCACGAATTTAGCGTAATATCAATAAAATTTTCAAAATCCATACTTAATGATGTGTATTTTCATTATCAGCAATAAAAACGATATTGATAACCTGTCGCATTTTGTTTGCAAATGCATTAATATTTCTTTGAAGGGGTATCTGATGTGAGCAGCAATTTACTTTTTATGAACTTTACTGAATGCATTAATTGTTAATTAATTACTTTTTATGAACTTTACTGAATTTACTTAACCCATTATCTTTTCCATTAAAGAAAAATACTGTTTCGGTTATTTAAATCTTTTCTCTCTGGATTATGTTTGTTACTTAAAATTTTAAAAGGTTCCACTTATGCCAATCTTAAAAGAAAAAAAAAATCCGCAAAAAATAATTTAATTTCCCCGCTATGTTTTCAATTTCGTATCAGCTGGAGCTTATTTTCCGTACTTTCATCCTTTTAAAAACAATCGAAGTATTTTCTTCGACACACCAGCATTCTATCTCCGTGACATTTGAGACCATTAAGAGCTCACCATCACCTCAAAATGTCAATATCTATTTGCTCTAAGGCCGAGAACTGATGGATGATGATACACGCCCCTGGATAATACTAAGTGATCAAAATTTTCCATAGGAAGAAGAGGTGGCAGATGTATTGGTGTATCTGCAGACAGAGGGTCATCAGATGGTTTCCAACGAAGTAATGAGAACTAGGGAAGAAAGGAGGGGGTATAATTTTATCGGATAGTTGCGTGACGAAGTGTAACAAAAGAATATTGAAACAAGAGTCAGAGAAGAAGAAAACTTCAGAAACGATTTATACAAGTTTAAGGAAAACGGCAGACTGATCTATAGAAATTGGTGCATGTTTTATTGAAACTAAATAAATTGATAATACGCTGTTCATTAAGGCTCTGTTATAAATAACTATTGTACTGTAAATTATTAAAACTAAGTGTAAATAGTTACTTAGTTTTAATGGAATAAGGGAAAACATAGTTTCTAGGAAAATGTTTTCACTATCATGTAAAATAGAAATATAAAAGGCGATTCTACATGATTAATTGATTAAAAGCTTTGAATTAATAACTTTGTATTTATGAAGCTCACGAAAAAGGTTTCAAATAAATCTAAAATTATTATTATAATTCTTTTTTTGGCGTGACGCATAAAAATTTTAAATTCTCTAATTTTTTAAAAATTTTGAAATGTAATAATTTTTTTTTATTTTCATTCATTCTAGCTATTTTGAAAATTATACTTCCAACAACGTTAATGCATATCTTGATTTGAAGAAAATTTTCGTTACAGGTTCGTAAACTATATTTACGGTAAGAATTGGGAGTAAACAATATATGTATATATATATTGTTTACTTCCAATTCTTACCGTATATTTGATATATAGTTTTATAGTACCGTAATATAAATTATTAAGAAGTGTTATATATAATTACAGAAATTACACACCCTACATAGCGCTTATAAAAGCCGCTTAATAGAAACGTGTTTATACTTTAACAAAAAATAAAAGGAAGCCTCACCCCCCCCCCCCCCCCCTAGGCCAGTCATTATTATTACAGAAATACTGCACAAAATGCAGTCTCAACTATGAGTCTCGGGATTCTGGAACTATTTTTAACTTGTTATTTTCTACTGTATTCCACGTTTGCAAGCTGATGCCTTTTCGGCTTGTAATTTGTAAGTAAATTTTTTATTTTGTTTCCCCATAGGAGGGAGAATCACCTCTGGGGCTTGCCGTATGTAGTGTGCCTGTATTTACTTGCCTCATAACAATTTAAATATATTTATTGTAAAGTTTGTTCTATACGGATTATATACAAAACATTTTTTCTTGGCAAAACCTCAGGCTGTGAGTCAGACACCTATGGTTTTTGCGATTTGCAATTCTCCCTCCGTTGAGACTTTGCATTTTGTACAGTATTTCTGTAGCAACAATCACTGGTCTGGGGGGCGTTCTTTTATTTTATGTTAAAGTGTATATATATATATATATTCGTATATATATGTATAACTGATATTTCTAGTATATTTCACTCTTAATTTCTTTATTTAATATTTAATTTTTGCTTATCGCTCAACTTTTTTTATTTATTTCACTCTTAATTTATTTATTAATATTTAAATTTTTACTTTTTGTTCAACTTTAAACCTAAAATTCTGGCAACATGTATTTTTTCCTCTTCAATTGGCAGCAGCCCCATGGATGAGCCACGTTTTCATGATTAATGCATATGGCCATGTCGTCTCCATTTTTTTCCCTCTCTCTTTTTTATTTATTTATTTATTTTCACGATTGCTTTTTAACAGGATAGCCCACCGTAGTTACACATTTAGCTTTCTTTGTGCTAAATAACTACAATGAAATCCTGTTATTTTGTTTTTCTTTTGGTAGAAAGTATTCGGTTTGTGGGGCCTGACGAGCTTAATCAATGCTTACTACCTTTTCCCATTCCAATCCGTTCTTCATCTTTCAATTTGCCCACATAATCGTTTTTCTTTTTTCTGGTTTCATATAGTTTGCTCTGTTTGGATATGTTGTCTAAGTATGAATGTTTCCCTAAATTAAAACATTTATTATTCCATGGATATTTAGACTTTTGTATATGCTGAGTGGATGCTACACTGATTTGTAAGTTAAGCCTTTTTACTATATATCTATGTAAATACATATACATATACACACACACACACACACATATACATATATACATATACATACATTTATATATATATATACATACATATATACATATACATACATACTTTCGAACTGTTACAATAGGATGTAATACATATAGCAATGTAGCAAGTAAACTTCTATTAAAGATACTGTCTGTTATGCATGAGTATTATATAAAACGTAATGATTACTCTATCTCTATAGGAAATAGTTATGATGTACGCAATACAATATGTACTATTAGTAATATTACCTCTTTATATACCTATGATTTTAAAGATCTATTCAACAATATTCCTCTTGACGACCTTTACAATGTAATTAATGAATTATTTGAAACTTGTGTTAACAATATTCAGCTCCCTTCCCATGTTGATGTAACATATTTCAGTTGTCTATCTAAATTTATTATCTATAATAATTTTATTCTACATAACAATAAAATATATCTACAAAATCATGGTATACCACAAGGTGGTTCAGCATCTAGCTACCTTGCAGATCTTTACTTATATTACTATGAAAAAGAATATACTAATACACACATCATTCTTAAACGATATATAGATGATATCTTACTTGTAAACACTACTAATAATAATAACATTATCTTCCCCATAAAATATCCATCTGCTCTGGAATTAATTAAAAATGATATGCTTAACAATTCTGTTAGTTTTCTAGATCTAAGTATCTCCATCACTCCTAGAAATAGCCTTAGTTTCAATATATATGATAAGCGTAAAGATTTTAGCTTTAAAGTAAATAGCTTTACTCATTTTTCCTCCTGCTTACATAAATCTGTATTTCGCAATATCATCTATAATCACTGCTGTAGAATCAAGTTTCTATGTTCTGATGATTTCAAAGTCTCCAATTTTAAATCTCTATTTCTGTCAGCTAGACAATACAACTATCCCACTAAGTTCCTAAAATCCATTATATACAATTCTTGAAAATGATGTGTCTAATGTCTTTGTTAATTTACTGGAGGTTGGGTGGGGTTTTGGTTTTAAGGTTGTAATTGGATGGTTGGGTCGGGCGGAGGAAGTTTTTCTCTTATATTAAAAAAAAAAAAAAGTAATATGTTTAAAAACAATTTGGATGTGTTTATGCATGCATATATATATCTGGAGGAATTAAAAAAAAAAAAAAAAAAAAAAAAACGGGGTTCCTATATTGTGATTATTCTGTTCTAAACATTATTTTTTTCTTATTTACTAGATTAATCTTCTGTCATACAATAACTTATTATACATACTTAGTCAATAATAATAATCATTATATTTTTTAAACAATATGTTATATTTAATTTTGCTATAATATTTATTTTATTCAATCTTTTAAATTTATTATTATTCAATATATATTTATTATATTAATATACCTGGATATTCTTAAAATTTAATAATATTACCTATTAGTATTTGGCAACTCCTAAACTTTCTTCTTTCCACTTTTACACTTTTATTTAGTGGCAACACCATTTTTCACTTTTTACAATTCTTAGCATTGGCAACACATATCAACTGTTCAAAATAAAATTTCCATGTGCTCAAGGTATGGTATGTAAAATTATCTTTCTAATTTTTGTTATCTTTTTGATTTCTTCTTTCCTTTATATAGTAGGGTAGGGCCCAGATGTGTGGAGTTAATATCTCTTCTGATATGCCACACAACCGAAACCCTACTATTTGGTTTACTGTAAATTATAATCCACTGTTTGTGGCCCCTGAAGATGGTGACAGTGGTTATAATTTCCGTTCCATTATACTATCACAATAATTCTTGCACTTTATTTGGATTCAAAATCTGGTTTCTAATTCTTGATAATAGCTGTTACTTTTATGCGAGATATGTCTTATTTGTAGTATGTTTTGTGTTTTACTTGCTAGTTATATATATATATATATATATATATATATATATATATATATATATATATATATATATATATATATATATAATGTACCAGTGATTATAATTTCCATTCCATTCTATTATCACATTGTTTAATTGTGCTGTGGCGGCACGAGATCACCTCTGCGCACACAACACCCGGCAATTGAAGGCCGGTCGAATAGGTACCTTTTGGCCGAGCCGGATTGCGCCTCTCGCCGCCGCACGCTTTCCCTTCATTGGTGATCCGAACAACGAACACGCATTCTCCTTCTCGCATACAGCGACAGATGGCGCCAGCACCGCCTTCTTCCATCTCTCGCTTGGCTCTCTTTCGGGCGGCAACGACCTCATTAAAGTCCGCAACGAGCGACAGCAACCTCACAAAGTCCACAACGAGTGGCAGCATTCCATAAAGCTTGGAATATCGTTCGTCAGCCTCCGACTGACTCTCTAGGCGGGGAGTAGTGTGGCGGCACGAGATCACCTCCGCGCACACAACACCCGGCAATTGAAGGCCGATCGAATAGGTACCTTTTGGCCGAGCCGGATTGTGCCTCATTCTACCACCCATAAGCCCCTGGGTTCAAACCCAGCTCTCGCCGCCGCACGCTTTCCTTTCAGTGCTTTCTTTGACTCAGCATCTGTTTTTTTTTCCCACACGATGTTTGTAGTTTTTGCATCTGCTGTTATACAGGGTGATTATAATTAAAGTTCCAAAACGGTATAAAAAAAACACTCATCAGAATGACTCCAAATTTGAACGGAGTATTAAAGAAGAAAAGGGAAAGTGTATGGGAGAAGAAAAAAAATTCCCCAAATTTTAGCAGCAGATGGCGCTGTTGCAACAATGCGTGCCTTCTGTTCAAGCATCGACCTTGAACTGAAGCATTTTAGTTCAAGGTCGATGAGTTCAAGCTAAGTGTACAATCGGAGTAAATATGCATATTCTGGCGATTACAGCGCCATCTGTTGCTAAATTTTGGAACCAATTTTTTTTTTCTTATGCCATACGTTTTCCCCCGTCTTCAATAATATTCTGTTCCAATTTGATGTCATTCTGATCAGTGGTTCTGTTTTTATAGCGTTTTGAAACTTTAATTATAATCACCCTGTATATTTTTTATCATGCGGGGTATGTTATATTTGTAGTATATACTTTGAGTTTTACTTATTAGTTTATATATATATAATAATGCGGATGGAAGACATAAAATGCACATATTTTGGGTCGACGTTTCCAAAACTGCACTTACTTGACGTTAAGCTCATTTATCGTTCATGCTCTAAAAGTGTTATCGAAATTATTGTAGTTATCGAAAAATCATTCTCAGGAGGATTTTGCAACGTGAATGGGTACGTTGCCTTGATGAAAAATCAAACTTCTCAAAATTTATCGTCAGTTCTCCCTGCAAATGGCAGTAAATGGGTTTATGAGATTTCTTGGTAATCAGTAGCTTTTATTTGGCCTGAAAGAAAACCCAAGTCAAGGTTACCATCAGGTAAAGCTTCTCCACATTGTATAAAGAGCGTCTACCTTCTTGTCTTTTGGAGAAGAAACAACAGCTCCTGAACACTATCCTCAAGCAAAGAGTAGATTTTGATCTATATCATCAAACCTGGAAGGACTAGTGGTGTCTTGTAATGGTCTCAGATGAAAAAAAAAAGTTGGATGCCCGGCATTGCGTTCTATTGATATGACACGAGTAAATCTTCTCCAAAAGGCAAGAAATTGGAGGCTAATTATGCGGTTTGGAGAGGCTTTACCTGGTTGGCTTTTCCTTCGGCCATGTACACTCATGTCCATAAATTAAGGATAATGAAGTTCAGGCAAAGAAAGAGAAAGAAGCAAAACAAATTTGACTTATTTGTAAAGTCTATTTATTAAACAAAAAGTAAAGAGCAAAAAAGATGCTATATGTTTGACATAATTAATAAAAATTGCAAGTTTTACTCCCTTGACCAAATTTAAAAAAAGAACCTATTTACAAAAAACAGTATAACATGGTTAGTAGGATGGTTAATACGGAGTATGTCTCTCGGACGATGCAATACAGGCCTGACAACGCCTAGGCATGCTGAGTATCAAATGATCAATCTGATATTGGGGAATATTACACCACTCATCAAGCAATACACTCCGAAGTTCCGGTAGACAGGTGGGAGGGGGTTGACGGGCTGCAATTCGTTGGCCAAGCATATCCCACACATGCTCTATTGGATTCAAGTCCGGTGAGTATGCTGGCCAATGCTTACGGGTGATATCCTTCGATTGAAGGCATTCGTCTACAATGTTTGCACGGTGAGGACGGGCGTTGTCATCCATAAACACAAATTCAGCACCCATGGCGCCCCGAAACAAACGTACATGTTGTTCCAGAATGACATCCCGATAGATGTGGCCTGTCATCGTTACACTCTGAACATGCAGGTCAGTTCTGGAACCAAGAATAATTCCTCCCCAAACGAGCCACCCTGCACCACCGTAACGGTGTCTTTCAATGGTGTTCTCTTGGTGGTAACGGGTACCTGGCGCTCTCCAGATGAATGTCCGGCGAGAATCAGACTCCAAACTAAACCTGGATTCGTCGGAAAACATCACACAAGACCACTGTTGCGGTGTCCACAATGCATGCTCTCTACTCCAGGTTAATCGCAGGCGACAGTGAGTTGCGGTAAGTGGAACACATCTGACAGGCCTACGAGCATATAGACCAATGTGCCCTAAGCGTCTGTACACGGTCTGCCTTGAAACTGTCGTACCGGTAGCTGAAGAGAGCTGACGAGACAGGTCTGATGCTGTACTCCGTCTGTTTCTTTTGGCAGTAACTGCCAAATAGCGGTCCTCATTCGGCGTTGTAACTCGGGGGCGACCTGTGCTGTAACGTCTACTCACATTACCATCATCTTGGAATCGTTGCCAAAGCCTGGAGATGACACTCTGGGCGATTCCAAGTTCCGAGGATACTTCCAGCTGGGTACGTCCACATTCCAGTCGTCCGATAATTCTGCCACGTAAAACATCATCCAAATACCTCCTTTGTGCCATAACTATGCGGTTTTTGCACTGAAAGGCTTTCACAGCGCTTGTGAACAATTTTTCTTCTTTGCCACCATTCCTTATATACCCCTCTCTTACACTCTCGTCATTGTGACGTACCATCCACGCCATCTGGTGGTTTCCTGTAATTTGCATATTCTTCTTCAAGATGTGTGTGATCATTCCACAGGTGAAATTTTTATTTTAGAGATCAATTTCTGTGTGATTCTGAATTATCCTTAATTTATGGACATGAGTGTAAAAGCTACTGATTACCAAGAAATGCTACAAACCTATTTACTGCTATTTGCACGGAGACTGAAGGCCAAAGTTAGATTTTTCTTCAAGACAACGTACTTATTCACGTTGCAAAATCATTCGAGAATGGTATTTCGATAATGGATTGTATTTCATGAAATGTCTTGCCCTTTTTACTTGATTTCATACCCCAAGAAAACGCATGGGTATCCTCTGTGAGGGTGGATATGAAAATATCAGACTGTTTCAGTCAGTGGCAAAATTGAAGGTCACCTTCATTGAACATGGGAAAAATAGTGATGTTTCTGTCCTCCAGGGATTGGCGAATGATATGCTACATCGAGTATTCAAAATCATGTGTAAACAGGGCGAGTATATTGGCTATTAGCAGTACTGGCTTTACTTGGGCGGGAAACTCCCCCCCCCCTTCTTTCAAACACATTTATTTTTTATTACTGACCAGGTGGGGCAAGGAGCGAAGTTTTCCTTGTAAATACGTATTTGTTTGTATATTTTCTTTTAATATGAACTCCTTAAAGCCCAAGAGGTTGGTTGGTTAGTTGTGCTTATTGGCACAAGGTCCAAAATGGACATACTGCGCCAGACTATGTATATAGAGTGTAAAAACGATGTTGTCAGGTAAAAGGATGTTGCATAAAACTAGAAAAGCTAAAAACTGTGAAGTCTAAAAATGATAAAAGCAAACTGTAGAAGGGTAAAAGTGTATAAAGTTAACTTAAGGACATCTGGATGGGGGCTCCCATCCAGATACCAGTCAGACAAAGGTGGACACTTCACACTGAATAAAAAATATTGGTACGTCGGAGAAAAGCGAACAAATTACGGTGTGGGGTTTCACCCAAAATTTCACCGAGTTTGGGATGAGAACTTTAAAGCAGTACATGAGGTTAAAAGATGACGAATGGTGAGATGAGTATGACAATGGGGGCACTCCGGAGCAGGCTCACCCAGGAGTAAGTGCTTATGGGTAAGCCTCGTGTGACCTATACGGAGACGTGTCAGAATGACATCAAGTCTGCGATAGGGATGAGAGGACTAATGAGTGAGGGCTGGGCAGATTGAATGGAGTTTATTCCCTGTTTCGCAATCCCATTTATCATTCCAGATTCGTTTAATTATGCCTGAGATGCTAGCCTTAATGTCATTATAAGGTAGATTGCCGTTGTATGGGAGTGTAGCTTGCTTGGCTAGTGTGTCGGCTTTCTCATTGCCACTGATCCCAATATGAATGGGTACCCAACAGAGGAGAATGCTGTACTCACGGTTTATATAAAGCCCAAGAAGTGTAACTCCATTTTTCAAGTTTTGAGACATTAAAGGTTTTATTAGGCATACCATAAGAAATTCAGTGGTCCACAGCAACTAGTATTACTATTTAGACGGTTGCTACGAAAGTTAACTGTTACATCATTGGTGCTTTTAACTGAATGGCCTTTGTTGAAAACTTCTGTGACCCTAACCCAAAAAACCAAAAAATGGAGTTACACCACTTGGGCTTACATTATATATTTCGTTCTTATTGGTGTGTTTCGTGCCCAGTTTCGGCACACAATTCGGCGCAGTGGCCTTATTTAGGTGGAACACACTGTTTTTATTATTTATAGACTAACACGTCTTTATTTGAATATTACATAATAGTATAAGCTAATTGATAAGCTTAAAGTAGTTATAATACATTATAAATATTAAGAATTTTTTGTTTATTTTAGAGAATCAAGGGCTTTGCGGAACCGATAAATATCGTTTCAAGTCTAAAAGCAAAACATTTCCGTTATCTGAAGGAAATTAGGAAAATAATTTTCACTGTTACTAATAAAAATTCGAAACTTCGATTTTTAGTTCTACCCTTATATAACACTCTAGATTCTTAAGGGATTACATGGGTTTCGTAGGGGAAAAAAAGGCCTATTTTCAATAATATTTTTTTTCTATATAAAAAATTATTTATGTAATTCAAACTTTTTTCTGTCTTAAAGATACACATTTAAAGAATAATTTCTGAGATTAAAAAAAAAAAAAAAAAAAAATTAAAACTCCGCCATTGTGATGTCATTTCCGGTGGCCCCTCGAAAAAAAGGTGCGTCCGCGTTGTCAGCATAACTCCTGACAGGATCATCTAAAAGGAAAAAAAAAATACGTGTTTTAGTTAAGACCATAAACTCGTGTTTGAACGAAGGGAAAAAAAAAAAGTAAAAATTGGAATTTTGGCAGACCTTTTTCCAAAAAATGAAAATTTCAGTCAAATTTGCTCGACATTTTTTTTTAAATAGTTGTAATTAAAAAAAAAAATCCTTCGTCCAATCACGAGTAAATTGTATCTCGAACACCTGTGTAAAATTTCATCAAGATCGCTTGAGTAGTTTTCGAGAACTTTTGACAACCGACTTTGAAAACACAGTTCCGAGAAAAACGCGTTTAAAGTTTTGAGTAACAATAAAAGTGGGAAAAAAAATGTTTTTTGTAACTTACAGTGAATCGTCGATTCCTGGGACATAAAGTAAAGATCCTGCAGCAGTTGCAATGTCCAGGGCATACTTTTGCTCCTGTCGATGACGGATTCTGGCTTCGCGAGTCTCGCTCGCAGATTTTTTTTCGGCTGCGCACACACGGTTTTCATCCGAAATTCGGCCATATTCGTGGGAGCTTCGGCCTAATTTTAAATCCATACCGTGCATAATCAATAATAAAGCTGATGTTCCTTCATTGAAGATACAAGCAGCGACCAATGCCGCAATATTTACAATCTTCGAACCAGCAGGAAGTATTTTTGGAGTAATTTTCCAGATCAACTGGTTGAAACTCTCGTTGTTATTTTGTGTGAAACCACCGACACACCGTTCCAGAAGCTCATCCTTACTGAGATCTTCATATATTGGTTTCATAGCAATCAAAACTTTATCTGGTAATTCAATACCTGACTTGGAGCGCACACCTTCCAAAGGCTGTATCTCCGAAACTATTATTCGGATCGACTTGAAAATTTAGGATAATATTCTTGAGATGTTGTAGAAATTAATAAGCCAAAAAAAAAAAAAAAATCGATTTTTTGAACCTACGAAACCCATGTAACCCCTTAATTGAAACGCCTTAATACTGTCATATTGGATGGAATATATGCAGCATTGTCCCATTTAATAACAACTAACAATAGTTGCTGAAATAAAAAGAGCAAAGTGAACTGGAAAAGGAAAATTTATGGAAAGGTTAAGTTATTTGAAATTCATCTGTTTCTAGAAACGAAAGAACATTTTCAAATCTTTAATATGCTTTTATAGATCACAAGTTACCGCTAAAGTTCATTGTAAGGTTTTAATTATCAAGCTTTTTTTTGAGAGAGAGAAACCAGTATCCCCACGAGAATGCTTTCTGAATTGTATTCCAGACCACGTTTAACCTATTTATGATGCTAATGAAAACTATTGATGTTATGGTTTTGGATAGTCAGGCTATGTAGCTAGCGAGTATTGTTTTTAAGTACGTCAAAACTTAAATTAGAGTGTCTTCTAGCTGCACTCATTTATTTGAAAATCATAATCTCCAATATTGCCTCAAATTCTTCATGCTGTGTATTAAAAAAGGATCCTTTATTTAAATTACTAAGAACTGCGAGATGCGCTTTTCATAGCTCTGAAAAAAAAATGTCAGTTAAAAAACTGGAAACTGGACATCGTTGTGTGATTCTAACACTTGAAAGAATAAGTTAAAACGTCGTTTTTTAGATTTACTCACTTACTTAGATTTACTTTTTTGCATATTTAAAAAACTTCTGCTAATTTTTCAAAACACAAAGACATTGAAGCAGAAAATTTCTTTTTTTGTCGTTTCCATCTTTAATATATATTACAGTTCTTAAAATTATAGTTTATGCTAACACATTTGCTGTTAGTTTCCCAATGAAGATTTTTGTTTTTAAAATATAACTAGTCAATATTCAAGCAATTCAAAGTTATTTAACTTTTTATTTAGAATTGTTAATAATGCAGGGTGATCCTTTTCTTTTGCTTTTGAAACATCTTTCTTTTCTTCTAATGGTTTCGTTCACACTTAATTTTTTTTTCTTTAAATGTTTTTAGTATAGTTTGATATTGGAGCAAAAATCACTTAGGTTTGTTATAATAATAGTATGATGTAGGTGTGAGAAAACGTCCTGAGCAGAAAAAAAAATTAATGCATTAGGACAACAACAACAACAAAAATACCTTTATGAAATAATTTATAATTATTTAGTACTTTCATCTTAGACATTAAAGTAAAATTGAGACGACCGTATAAATTTTGAAAGAAAATAAAGAAAAATAAATAAATAAATAATTTAGCGTATTTCATCATCTTACTTACAGCTTATCCTTTAAAAAGCAATAAAATGTCTTAATTTTCAATTTTTGGGTTTCTTTGTTTCAAAATAAGCTTTGAAAAATTATTGTTTAAATTGCGTACACATTGGACTTAATATTATTTCTTATAAACTGTTAAAAATTTAGAACATTTAAACGTTTATTTCATGATTTTTCTTGATATGATTAATGACTGCAAAATTTTCTTTAAATTACTCTAAAACAAATGCCATGATCAGGATACAGATAAGCACGTCTCATTTTTCTCTCTTCACGTTTCCTCAAGTCTGTATATTTATCAGCCTTGCATTATGAAACAAACCACATTTAAAAAGTTGTAAGATTAATATTTAAGTATATTTGTGAGATTTTCAAGTTTTCGGACTATTTTTAAAAATTTTTGAGTACACCTAATAAAATAATTAAAGCCGAGAGTAGTTGTATCTTAGTATCTGATGAGATTTGAGATTCATCTTACTATGAAGGTGCGACACAAACATATTTATGAAACGCAAGGAAGTGTCATGTTAAACCGTTAAACATGTACATTTGATACAAGTCATAGTTTAGATGCAATAACTGTATTTTCTCTTAATGCAATGAAACTGGAATGATAGTGATATTTTTAATGTACTGTCTCAATCTGTATCTCTAAACGATGTTAAAACTTCATGAAGACTCATAGAAAGTACAATCGACTTACCATACCAGCTTAATATGTAATTAATTCAAATTAAAATTGTTGAAATTAATTTTCGGCATTTTCTTTTTAAGGTTTAAAAGATAATAATATAATTAATGAGGTGCACTTAATTACATTTAGAAAAAAAATTAGGAAACTTTACAAATTAATTAATGCAGTTAAAAATTGAAATGCACGCTGTGAATAGATTTTGAGCAACATGACACCCAGCATTTGTCAAAGAAATCAGACAGGTGTTAACAGTTATGAATGTTCCGAATGCAGAAAATAATATCCTTTCACTTAATAACGTCAATTATTTATTAATGATATTTTTATCCCAAGAGATTATAAGCAACGTGAGGAAGCTTTTTAATAAATTTGTTGCTTTTGTTTCTGAAACAAGCCTAATATTGCGTGCTATAACGGGTTCATTTTACGGTATGCATACAACATGCTAATATTTCGTAAGTAGTGCATATCACACACACATAATTCTTTTGCTTGAATCGAGAAAGGTATTTATTTCATCGGTACTGTGCTTCGAGCTTAAGGTTGGGCGTGGTCTAAATATAAGGGCGTAGTTACAAATCGAGAGGCTAATAGCCACAAAAATATAAAATTTGACGGGTAGCCTTGGTGTTTATATAATCAGAGACTGGTGATCGCGCCTCATTTCAAAATTAAATATCTCATTAAAAATTTGGGATTTTACGGTTAGTAGAATAATTGCTGAGTGTGAAAGAGTTGCATGGTATAATTAAGAATATCTTTGACTTTCCTTGAGTACTACAGCTCTCTCTCTTTGACTTTCAGGTACAATGTATGGGAATCGAAAGTATAATGGCAATACCCGTATGTATCTGAAATAATACACAGTGCGCCAAATAAGTAATGAGACTAGTAACATAACATCCTCTCAAAAAAAGATTCGAACTAAGTCAAATATTTATGTCAATTTCATATTTAAAATATTGTTCTCCGTAAAAGTAAATCTTGTTATATATTATAATAAATTCTTATATTTCTTTCTAATTTTGTGTTTTTCCAAAAACTAATTGTTATTCATGAAACTAAAATAGGAAATTTGGTTCTAACTTTATACGAATGCTTTTTTTTGTGGGTGTATATCCAAACTAAAAACTTCAGTTTCGCAGTTACATGAATTCAAAATAATCCCTTTGCACCTCCACACAACGTTTACATCGATCTTACAATTTGTTGGAAAAACGTCACAGGACAATGGATTGACAGTGGTTCAAGAGTCATTGCAGAGAGTGCAGTGAGCCATTGACTATGCACTGGCTCACTGCACAAGAGCCGTAAAACAGTTTTGGCATCAGAACAGGTCTGTATCTGCAAACACCCGCCCTATTCGCCTGATTTTGCGTTTTCAGAGTTTTTTCTGTTTCCGAAAATCAAATCTGCTTTAACCCTTTAACACGCAGTGTTCCCGCTCTGGGAACACCAAACTCTGACGTTTGGACTGTTGCCAGTCACGAAGAATAGATTTGATTTCTATAAAAATAGTTGCGAGTGACATAGCTCCACGAGAATCCTTTACTTTTTAGCACGTCATTTCCCGTAAAAAAATTGTCACGATTATTTTTAACAGCACGACATCTACTGAAAATGTAAGAATGCGAGAACATCTGCATAGATTGCCCAATGCTAAAAAAAGGGCAGCCGTTGTGATCGCTCGACTTAACTACCGGCAAGATGGCGGACGATCGAAACGTTCATCGCGTGCCACAGATCTAGAGACCCTTTTTTGGCGAAAGCTGGCTGTGCGGCACAGCCAGCTGTCGTCAAGCCGTCGTCCGCCATCTTGCTGGTAGTTAAGTCGAGCGATGCCAACGGTTGCTATTTTTTCAGCATTAGGAAAGGGTTGCGCCTCAAAGTGTTAAAGGGGGAACATTTCAGGAACACTGAGGGTACCCAACGTGCTGTGACTAACAGACTGAAGGAGGTACATAATCAAAACGTCAACTGTTCTTTCAAAAACTTGTATGTTCGATGCAAATATTGTGTGAAAGTGCAAGGGGACTATTTTGAATCCATGTAACTTCAAAAGTAAAATAAAGTTTTTAATTTGGATATAACGCTTGTAGTCTTACAATTTAAAATAAATAAAAACTTTGTGCAAAAAAGCACACATAAAATGATATTTATAGCAAGATACGATCGTTTTGGTCGGAAATTTATTCAGCCTTCAGAAGACTGAATAAATTTTCGGTCGAAACGATCGTATCTCGTTATAAGTATCATTTTATGTGTGTTCTTTACAAAAGTTTTTATTTATTTTATCTTTTAAGACCAATATTTTGAGTGTTTTTTCTGTAGGCTTGTTATTTCTTTGACACACTGTATCACGTAACATTTTTTTCGAGATATTCTTTCAAGAAGATATGTCAAAAATATGCGAATGATGAAAAAAATGAAAAATTATTTGAAACATATACATATTCATTTAATGTTAAATAGGGTATTCATGGGTTTCAGTATAAGCCACAATGTGGTGATATATAATAAATGTGTAATTAATTGCCTCTCAGAATACGTGTTGATGAGTCTCCCATAAAGTGAAGTTCAACAAATTTAGATAGTAGGTATTTATTTTATATCCAACGACGTCCCACTAAAGTAATTGGATTTAGTTTAGAGAGAGTGGTGGCTACAAATAACGTCGATACTTACAAAAATACACTGTATCGCATTAATGAAAAATACATTAATGTATTGCAAGACAAATATTGTCTCTGAGGAACTATCCTGATATATTTCGTGTTATTGGGAAAGTTCAGGTATTTTCATTTTTGTTTTGCCATGTTACCTCGCATTTAGAAAAGACTGCAGATGTGCATTTTCGCAAGCTAAAACTTGCCACTGTGCTGGGTTTTCTGAAGTATTAAAAATTGAACAGAAATGTGCTATTTCGGATTCAGAAAGTTCTACTCTAAACTACTAAATGACGCTGAAACTTAATTACGATGTACTTCCTTGTTGTGTGAGATATAATATTTGATTTCTTGATGCAGCATCGTATTTATAGTTTCCGTCACTTTGGTAGCAGGTCACGTAGTTTAATGAGTAGTACACCTGCCGCTGATTAATTAAGCAGAAGGTTTGATTTCAGTTTTGAGCAAGTTCCATTATCTTGGTCATTTGAATTCAAATATGAGTTGTATGTTTTTGTATAATTAATTCTTTGCGCCGAAAATGATTAGTGTACACTAAAGCCAATCTAAGTCACTTTGGTTTTGGGTCTACTTTGAATGCAACCTTGCTGTTACATACTGATATTTCAATTATTATAAAAAGTCATTTGTTAATTTTGTGGTATTTAGTTCCAAAGTATGTATCCATGCAGGTTGCTTTAAAAATATCTACCATAATTATAAAGAGTGGTAAAGGAAACCAAGACGATTCGAAACCCCATAGCAATACAGGGTCGAAAGCTTTCTCTTCAGGCCCAGTTAATAATCACTTTAAAGAAAGATGCTGAAATGATTTTGAAATTCTTAAACTATGTTAAAATTGAAACTTTTTTTTCTTCAAAAATACTAAAGTAAAATGTATAATTATAAACTGTACTTCATTTTGAGTGATGCATTTTTCGGATGATAAAATCGCTTGTAATGAAGCTTAATAAGGAAAGTTAAATTAAATAACTTTCAACACCTTTTGCGAAGTGCTTTGACTCTGCATTGTTATGTAATTCTGAATTGTCTTGGTTCTTTTTAACACCCTTTACTATTGTAGCTTATATTTTTGATGCACCCTGTATATATAAAACAGCTTTTTTGTCTGTTTACGTGTTCGCTATAGACAGCTTAATCGTTCTCCGGATCTGGGCCAAATTTGGCAACCTGACTCAATGAGACAAGAGGCAGCTATTCTTGGAAAACAAATCCGATTTTTTGTTTCAGTTATTTTACATTTTGTCCCTTTCCGACCATTTTTCGCGTATTTTATGTTTTCATAACGTGAATTTTCACTCAGAAATTATAGTTCTTTTATCATCAGAAAGTTCAGAGAATGCTTTTTCAAATGAGCTATGTTTGATCTTTGTTCCCAAATTTGATATTTTAGGCCCCTTTTTAGTAACCAGAAAATTAGAACTAGTTATTTTTGTTTTTGTAATGTGGATGCGAAACTATTACTCCAGAAATTGTTTTAAAAACTTGATAACTTCACGGATTGATCATTTCGTCCGCTATTGAAAAATAATGGAAAAATAGTGATATTTGACTTATGTTTTTCAATTTTTAAGACAAATATACTGTGTTTTCCAATCTTTCTTCATTGTTAACTGTAAAACGGATTTCTATGACTACGGAACGACATGTATATTCCTCGTTCCTCTCTCTGTAAACCAACTTCGCATTTTCTCCCACAAGCTGAAGTGCATTCGATATCAGAAATGACCATTTTTCGAATAGAAGCTAAACTATTATTTCCACATGGGTTAGACGATTTTTTGGAAGCTGCGTCCCATTCTGTATATGGAAAATCGCATGTACACCCTCCAAAAAAAAGTACTCGAGCAAGAGAAAATTTCCTATTTTAGATTTGCGAATAATTAGTGAGTTTTTGAAAAACGCACAACTTGATAGAAATATGGAAAGTCGTATTTATACATAGCCTAATTCATACTCTATGATAAATAATTTTTAATATATGAAACCAACGTAGGAAATTTCTCTCTTGCTCGAATAATTTTATTTGGAGGGTATATATGCAGACAAATATTTAAATAGTTGTTTTATGTATTAGTGGGTGCGAAAAAAATCATCATTATTGTGTAATAATTGGGACTAGCTGATTATCTGATTAAACGAACGGGATCTAGACAAGCATAGATCTGCCAATAGATTATTTCGCCAAGTTATGGCTTAAAATTTATAACACAGCCATGCAACTCCAGTCCTTTCTTTTGCAGACCTAAAAAATTGTCAGGTGATCGTAGTGGTCAAGACTTGATTGTGCTTGTGCAACTCAACAATTAAACAATTAATAAACAGTGCTCAACAAATTAAACAATTAATAAACAGTGAGTATTAAATTCATCCTTTTAATGAGCAGAATTTTTAATAGAATTAACAATTTAAGCATTTTTAGGAATACACGTAGACGCACAAAAGAACTATAACGCTACACTTTTTATATTCACAGAACACACGAAAAATCAATGAGTGTTTACTAAGCTATACTACATTTTATATAAATACTAAATACTATTTATTAATTAAAAAAATGCTGTTAGACTTTACTTAACTTGAAAAAGATAACTTTATTTAAATATATTTTTATAATTATTTTCGTGTAAAATCATGTAGATTTGTTAGGGGAATACTTAAATAACTTGTATTTCTTCATCATTTTTTTCAAAAGAATGTTTGAAGATAAAGAAACTCGCCTTCCTTTTATAACAGTTCAGTAATCTTTTATAGTATTGACATTCTTTCATTTTCTGAACCATCGATACAAGTATTCTTTTTCCTCTCATCAGAATCCTCAACATTGCTTGAATATTTAACAGCTACATTAAAGATAAAAATTATTTAGAGTATTGGTAGCAGCAGAAGATTAAAAAAATTAATTAGCAATCTTGGGCAAACTGAAAACACATGCATCGTTGAAGTAGTTTTAATTATTCAAAACTATACACGAAAATCTAAAATTTAAACCGAAAAATGTTAACAAAATTTTGTTGTACAGACATCTGGAGTACTGATAAAAGAACAAGTATATAAATAAATTTCGTTTGCTCTGAATTCTCATGTTTTCTTTTGGACTCTTTTTTTTTCAAGCCGGAGAGTTAGAAAAAATAAAGGTAGTACTATAAAACTGAAGTTATGTTTCGTTTACAAGTAGACAAACAATACTTGTTTTTATAACTACCAGTTTATCTAGGTAATAAACTACTCTTGGAAGCTTGCAATGATAGCTTTTCGATTTTTATCATAATTGTTGAAATATGAGTTTTCATAAAAGAACATATACTAAAGTGCACACTTTTATTCTTGCATATGCTATTAATATTTTTTTGAAAGTAAAATTTCGAAAAACTGGGCGTGGATGCAAACATTTTTTACAAGTTCCTCAAAGACTTTCTTAAACAAAAGGTAAGGGTACCACTAGTTAACCATTTATAAGCGTTTCTTTTCCTTTTAATTCATACACATTGATTTTTGTCCGAATTCGTTGTGTGATTGTTTTTCGAACTGAGCTGCTATTTGTTAATCAATAGACAAAAACAATATTTGCTATATGCTATTATTGTTATTGAAAAAAGTAAGTGAAACAATGATTTTGAGTTAGTAGTTGACCATCATTTGCCCTAGTACTTGACCACTCAGATTATTAGAGCTTTTACATAGTTATTTGTTTTAAATCATGCAATTTTGGTAAGAGAGTACTTATGTATTTATTTAACACGTGAAATAAATACAAAATCTTGCCTGAGCAGTACTTAAAAGATGGAATTATGCAGCTCGGCAACGTCTCTGGTTTCGTTCATAATTTTGCCATGGTATTTTAAAGGTTGTACTTATCAAGTTACTTTTTAATAATATAAGTCTTTCAGAGCTATGCGAATTTATAAATTAGATCTTTTGTATAAAATTACTGTCTTTCACTTTCCTTATATATCAAATTTCAATTATGTGTTAAATTAAAAAAAATATGTTATATAAATAAATCCTTTTTACCAGTACAGAGGGAAAAGTTTATTTTGTTTGAATAATAATTCCTAAGAAGATTTTCGTATTTTTAAAATTACTTCACAGAATTCTAAAATATGCTGATTGGGCTCCATTTTCTGTCACTCAGTTTACATACTTCCTTAAAGCATTAGCATAATTTGAGCTTTATTTTATTCGCTAAAGATAAATAGATGTGATGCATTCTAATTCTTTTGAACACCACTAATTATTAAAGGGTCATTGCACTGCATAGCTCACTGTTTAAAAAATGAAGGAAAGAAAAGCGGGCGGCTTTTTAAAACTTCCACTTATTCAAAAGAAACAGGAGTGGCTTGGTCGGGTTATTGATTTGACGTAAATTTGTTCCTAACAAACGCTAAGTAATTTGACGTTTCATTTCAAACTGCAGATGTCTTAATTTAGTGTTACTTCATATGTAAGCTGCTGAAAAAAAATATATTCAAAAGAATAAGTTCAAGGTATTTATAGAAATGTTCACCGCCCTTCAAACTTGGAGATCAAAGGCCCAAATCAGTGAACGGCAGCCTTAAGACTGAAGGGTGTTCTGCGTAATATTCTTTCACATGCGCCTGCCATAGAAATAAATTCTCGCGAAAAATTAATTTTGATTCTTTCTTTGAAAATGTTTCCTGTACCTTTTAATTAGAATCTTGGTTTCCTGGAAATGAAATAAAAATACATGACAACAAAGAATCATTAGTTCTAATAAAAGAATTTCTGAAGGTCTGTTGTATGTGTGTAAGCAACACGTAATATATTTCGTGCGTGGCTGAACGTAAATTAATTAGTGCACAATTGTGTAACTGTTTTTATACGTCATTTTTAGTAACGCAACTTCAATTGCAGCATAGTAAGCGAATAACTAAAACAGTCAATACTTTTTTTTTGTCGTTAAGGAAAGAAAATATGATATTGTTATTTATTAATATTGTGAGGCAATTTTTAAAGGTCAAAATATTAACTTACCTTTTGTTTCGCAGGATTTGAAAACATAATACTTTTAAAATATGTCATATCTTAAAAATCAATATTTCAAAACACCACAGTTTCCTCGTTTTGTTTTGAATCCTAGAACTTTTCTTGTGGGTAGTGGGTAGTAAAGAAATAATTTTTTCATTTTTTCCCTAGAGATGGCTGTGGGTAATTGAATAGGCACATACATAGAATATGAGTACACACACATATACAGTGGAACCTGCCTATTGTGACCACCCTCGGGAAGAACAAAACTGGTCACCTTATAGAGGCGGTATAGTGTAGTGGTTCTAAAGTGAAATTGTAAAAGTAGTCACTATAGAAAAATGGTCTCTTTACCAAGATCAACACTTTAGCAGGTTCCACTGTAAAGATATTGATAAACTAATGTTTTTGAAAATATCAGCACCATGAAGGACTCATGAAAATTGAATGACATTTAATGTACTAATTAATAGGCTGTGTTCATACGAATCAGCGATTAAAATTACAAAGTAAAAAAACATATTACACGTAGAAAATCAGTATTTGGCGAAGAAACCAGGCGCTACAATAAGTGCTGCTGTAAGAGATGGAATGAAATGGAATAGGACAAATTTTAAATATGTGCCTGAGGAAGATCATTTCGGATTGCTTGTATGCGAAACTGCAGTTTATCTGTTGTATCTGTGGGACGATCAAGAGAGGCATAGGCGTAATTTACTAAGGGCAAGAGAGGGCAATCCCTCCCTTCAAAATTCAAGAAAATTTAGATATAACCTATTTGGAAAGGATATTTCTTACAATAGGAAACATTTTGCCACCAATTTTACAGGTTGTCCCCCCTTCCCCCTGAATGCAACATGCCAGTTTACGCCAACGACGAATGGGACATCGACCAAAAAAATCCTGTTCATGTTTAATTGGTGACATATCCGGTGACTAGATAGTTCAAGGGTGTACACTTGACCATTCTTGTGTGAGGATATCTATCAAAATTATGTATAGATATAAAAAAGTTGAAACCTGATCATTTTTTAATTTGATATTAGAGCTAACTAGTAATTTTACTTAAGTACATCTACAAAAATACTATGACGTGTGTAATATTTAATAGTTTTTTCCCCGAGAGCACCGAAATATTGACGACATTACTGTTTTAAATGAGAAATTTGAACTTTACACAAAAACTAGGACATCACAGAGGCTATACAGGGGTTGGACAAAAATATGGAAACACCTTATGAAATGCATGTTTGAAAAGAAAGATTGACTCTAGAGAAATATGTAGGTGGCGCTGGCGTTTTCGCCAACTGACGTCACTTATATAACGTCGCAAATGCGCTGCGCAGTTCAGTCGTTGTCGGGGCACTATTCTGTGAAGTTGTCATTGCATCATGTCAGAGCTAATAGACTTCGAACGTGGGCAAATTGTTGGAGCTCGTATGGTGGGTGCTTCCGTAAGCAAAGTAGCCGAGGTGTTTAAGTGTTGCAAGAGGTACTGTATCGAAGATTTATTCCGCATATTTAAAATGCGGAAAAACATCATCCGCTAAATCACAGCGCGGTCGAAAGTGTGTGCTGAATGATCGTGACAGACGATCATTAAGGAGGATTGTGACGTAAAATAAGAAGACCACAGCTACAAAAGTTACTGCTGAAACACAGGCGCCGACTTGTAAAAAATATTGGGGGGGGGTCGAATAAGTAGGTTGGGATGGGTGGAGTTAAAAAAATACTTCCCAGTAATTCAAAAAAAAAAAAAAAAAAAAAAAAAAAACAGAAATTTTCTAATTACGTTCCAAAATAAGCACTATAATCCTTACATAAAAAACTTCTTTTTGCATTTTAGAAAATCTGTATAAACGTTTCAAGTATCCTAACGTAATTTCAAATTAAATAAGCTTAAATGGAGCGCATGAAATATGTATATAATTAAAAAGAAATGAAAGAAGCCATGTGGTTTTTTTTTTTTTTTTTTTCAGATTATGGTCTTATGTTGATTATCAACTCGAGGGATCAAGTCCGAGGGGAGTGCTCTCCGTGGGAATTTCTAAGGGGTCCTAACCCGTATTTACGAGACATTTCGAAGAAGACCACTGGAAACTCCGAACGCCTAGGTCGACGGTTGCGACCTGGATTTGAATCAGGTGCCTAACGTCTACTAGAATAGAGCGCTATGCGCTCGGCCACTGGTGGGGCACATCAATTTTTTTAACTAACTTCCAAAAGCAGGAAGAAGTTCTATGTTAAACGCGTATGATTTTTTTAAATAACCTTCATTTTCTTTGGTATAATTTTGTTGTTGTTGGGGGATTACGGTCAATTATCTACACAAAGGATCCAGGCCGCGGGGCCTTTCTAAACGGTGCTAACCTGTTTTTATGCTATGTTTCGGAGGGAACCACGGAAAACTCCGAACGGTTAGGTCGGCGGACGCGACCTGGTTTTAAACCAGGAACCTTCCGTCTCCCGGTGGGCATAATTTTGGATCAATATATTTATAAAAAAGAAAAAATATATTTTATTTCGCATTAGAAATTTTTCCATTGCAAACCTGTAAAGTGACGAATCAAGTATCAGGAGACAAATTTCAAGATGTTCTTTTACCCACCCAGCTCTCTTAACCCTAAAAACTCATAAAATTTTCTAAAGGCCCAGATTTTTCTCTCAATTCAACTCTGTTTAGAAAGAAAGGTTCGAAAATAGAGGTTTGAGATAAAATTTGATCAAACTCTATATTTGTATTTCGAGCTTAAATTTATCAAAAATGCATTGTGATTTAAAATTTTTAAATTTAAAAAGAGCCTTTTTTATAAAGTTCCGTATTCGGTTATTTGTTGAACAAATTTTTATTATGAATAATACTACTTGCATCACAAAAAAGAATTCTCTTAAAAATTATGAATGATGTATGGAAGAATAGGTAATTGCAAGTATTTGCAGCTAGGAAGTTGCGAGAGAAAAAGGGAGAAAGCGAGAGGAAAATTCACCCCCCACACAAATTTTTAGCTGCATTTTTCTACGATGCGTCCATCTAATCAGGGATTTATAATGTACAGGGTGCTTCGCTAGCATACTGACAAACGTGGGGTACAGAGACGGTTCAGAATTACATAGCAATGCGGTGTCGGAAACGTCATCTTCATGTACCTGTTAATAATCACTTTGGAAGAAGTGTTGAAGTGTGCGTCTAATTTATTAACCAAGTTTCATAAACAATGGGCTTTCCTCAGACAATTTCATAAATGTAATGAAAGAGACAATTCTGAAATAACAATTTTTAGCAAGTGCAATCGGTGAAAGATGGATTAGTTTTTGAAAAACCATGGTCGGAAAGTTTACTATCTGGCCTACTACTCGACTTATGTATGGGCTTCTGCCTGTCCTCTGTAAGGTATTACGATAAGCTCTAATATTCTGCTGTTTTTTAAAACAACGAAAGTAAAATTAAAATCAGAAAATATTTAATTTCGTTTAAAAAATAATTAATTGTGTGCGGGTCGCTTCACGCCCCCCTCCCCCCCCGCATTTCGGGGGGCACTTTCAGGTCTGTATTCAGGGTTACGGGGTCTTAGAGTATACTACTGCTAGGGGAATAACCCTTGTGGCGAACACTTTCTAAACATTGTGTTGGGGGCGCAATCATGACCCCTAGCTACAACGCTGTTGCTTTTTCCTGTCAACTGAATGTTGTTGACTACCTCAAGTTTGAGGTTTTACAGACCCTTCCAGGAACTAAATAAGCCACTGCCAGAAAGTCGCTTTTTCGCTTAGGCACGTGCCTAGGGCGCAAAAGATTCGGGGAAGCATAAAACTGAAGGGCGAAAAGGAAGCATCTTTTAACTTACTTGAAGAGCTTTAACTAGATTTAAAAAACTGTCGGTCCCAAAGTTGCGAGAAAATTTGAAACATGTCGGAAGTGTACTCAGGTCTTTAGTCGATTACCGTGATAATCTACAATAGGGTGTGTGTGTGTGGGGGGGGGGGTTGTGCCTCAAGGTAAGAAATGAACATGAGTGGCCAAACCATGCCACTATCCTTCCTTGCGAATTCCAGTTGCCAGCTCGTTACGCGTCGATTCCTGAGGTGGTGGATAACGGAAATTCTCCAAAGAGGAACAACAAAGAAAGCGTAAAGAGTAAAAGAGTTAAGGAAAAATCCCTCCCAAACGAAAACTGACAAGGTAAGAACTGAAGGAGGGGGTTGCTCTGGAAATATTTGGGGGAGACTAACAATTTGAAGTGCCTAGGGCGCCGGGGAGGTTAAAAACGGACCTGTTGGTACTTTTAACCAATTCATTTGAGACAGTTACTACTCACAAAAGCTCCTGTATTCCTTGTGAAAAAGCTCCGTATCCGCAGGCATTCGTCTTATCACATAATAGTGGCACCACACTCTTTGAGTGTTAACCAATATTGGAAATAAATTATTTGACCTTAAAAAGATTGGAGTGAAATTTTTGAGGGGCTGAGCCCCTTCAATAAAAAATATTGAGAGGGCTGAAGCTCCATGGAGTCGGCGCCTATGTGCTGAAATGAATGTCGTGCTCCATAAGCAGGGTATTGCTGGCCGAGCTGCAATTTCATCAATGATGATAATGCCCGTAACAGGAAAAAGTAGTGTTTAAGTGATAAAGTCTGGACTATAGAGCAGTGGAAGAAAGTAATACTGCCGGATGAGACGGCTTTCACATTGTTTCCCACTTCTGGCAGAGTTTACGTCTGGAGAACGCCACCCCAAGCCTATAATACAGACTGCTTGTTGCCAAGAGTGAAACATGGCGGAGGTTCTGTGATGGTTTGGGTAGTCGTATTGTGGTTCTCTGTGGGTCCCATGATAATTCTGTCAGGCCACATTACTGCCAAGACTTATGTGAACATTTGTACAGGACTGGTTTTCTGAGCACGAGGATGAGTTGTCATATCTCTCCTGGCCATCACAGTCACCAGACCTCAATATGATTGAGCCTTTGTGGTCTACATTGGAGAGAAAAGTGCGTGGTCGCTATCCACCTCCAACATCGTTATCTGAACTTGCCATCGTTTTGCAGGAAGAATGGCGCCAGATTTCCTTGTCAAGTATACAGGAACTATATTTATCCATTCCGAGATGACTGCAAGCATTTTTGAATGTCATCGTGTTTCCGACACCATATTAGAGAAAGAAACTGGATTTTTTTAGGTGTTTCCATATTTTTGTCCAACCCCTGTATATGTATATATATATATATATATATATATATGTTTATATTCCCGAGCTGCCTAACCACTCAATCAGTCGAAAGGGAACTTTAAATATTGTTACTTAAAGGTGTGCGTTCGAGATTTGGATTTATTAAAGCAATTAATCTCTCACTGTTACGGTTAAGAAAATTCATGAATTTTAGTGGTAACACTCACTTTTGCCCCCCCTCCCCCCAAATTGATCAGAGCATTAAAAAACCATCAATGGTTTAGGAACGATACACAAATGACGAAAATTGGCGGCGTAAAACACTAGCAAAGAGATGCATTGTAAAAGAACAATGATAATACATAAGAGATCCCTCTTATTTTAATAACACGTTTTCAATTTACTACCTTCGCAGACGGTAATATGAGCCTCTATCATAGTTTATCCCCGCGAATTATGCAAAATGCACTAACGCATCTCCTTTCTGACTTATCATTGCTCCTTTGCAATGCTCTTATTTGCAGGTTTTTTATGCCGGCATTTTCACCATACGAATATTGTTGAGACGCCATTTACGGTTTTCCAGTAAGATAACCAGTTACCAAAAGGAAACAGTGATTGTTGCCATTGAAAATTTCGATTCCACCCCCCCCCCCTATAACTGCAAAGGTAAGAGCTGACTTTAAATAATCACGATGTCCAACACATATCTTCAAATAACATCGTTTGGTCTGATAGGTCTGTGTAGGGACTCATATATCAGGGACGTTTTCTTATGACCCTACTGCACTACACGTAAATAATGAGTGGTTTTCAAGCCAGTCCTTTTCTTCCTTCCAATAGGTTCTCTGCTTAAAAGGTTCTTTTTAATAATGATTTGGTTGCACTACAGCCAGATATAACATAATAAAAAAAAGTTCTACTGTTTAATGACAGAAATCATATAGAATTAATTATAACAAAATATTTATAAATTGACCATACATTGTTTGTAGAAGTGGAATTGTTCACTCAATAAATAGCAAATTAATTTAGAGCTAAATGACGAGAGATAATCACACAGCACACAAATTGTTATACTACTTACAATTAACTATGTGAGTCGGACATCGGTCAATTAAGTAGCCATTTGTAATCGATTACATGAATTGATACATCTCGTGATTATGAATTACGATTACTATCAAGTTCTAAATAGATTACGATTAGTTGATGCTAAATTTTCAAAACTGTCAGAAATCTTGATCTTAACGAAATCAAATATTTAAAAAATCATGTATAATGAATTTTTATTATAAAAAAACTTTTGTAAAATTTGAAAGATATCAATTTAGTTCACGATTTCAGTCGGCTGTGATCGTTAAGAACTTCCTATAGCCCTACTGAAGTGCCTGTATGTGTCGAAATCCACACGATAACTTCAGTAAGCGTCATGTCTGGAAATGTGCAGTACCTGACGAAAATAATAAAACTCATAGAAACATTACTTGGAAAAACAATTACCGAGAAAAATTTCAATGCTGGAAGACTACTTAACTATTCATATTATATCTCAAAGCAAAGATATTTCGACTCGAACCTAATTGCGTTAAAAAGTATGAACATGAGCTGACATTTAATGCAAATGTAAAAGAATTGAAGCTAAAATTACATTAATATGATTTTAAATTTGGAAAGAATACGCAATAAATGGGTTTCGTGCGATCAAAAGAAAAGTCTAAATTTTAAGGAAACTCAATTGATAAACTTCAGACAACTGAAATTGAAAACAAAAGTATAACAAATGTTTAAGAATTATTTTTATTAACATTTTACCCTTTACATATCTCTCCCGCGATATTTCCGGACTGGAGAGTTCAAAAGTTACGAGCCAGAAAGATTAGAGCATTACAATTTTTATGCACGGAATTTGTTTTTTCAAAATGTCCAAAACTTTAAAAGGAATGTATATATCGTACATACACTTATTTTTATACAACATTTTTTGTATAAAAAAATTGGTACTTTTATGACAGTCTTCCTGAAAATAATACGACCGTTAAGGGGTTAAGAAAATTTTTTAAAAGTAGAAATGAAAAATTATTAAAAAATTTCTTTTAATATTTATGTATGCTTTTATAGAAAATATTTAATTAAGTCAAAATTTTACAGATAGTTTTAATATACTGTTATTATTATTATTATTATTATTATTATTATTATTATTATTATTTATAAATCAAGTGTGTGTGTGTGTGTTAGAGATGAGACGGGCTCAGCCCGAGCCCGAAAGCCCGAGCCCGAGCCCGGGCCCGAACCGGGCTCGGACTCTGTAATTCACAATTGCGTTCGGGCTCGGGCGGGCTCGGGATCGTGAAAAATTTCTCCTTTATTGAACATACTCCTTGAAACAGATTTTAAAAAGTGATTCATGGGGAAAATAAAAGTACAGTCAACTCCGGTTATAGTGAACCTCTGGGGACCATCAAATTTCGTCCACTATATCCGAAGTTCACTAAAACCCAAGTGTCTTCATGATGGATAGAGAGATACTGTGTATGAATCGAGACTAATGGTTTGCGATCATTATATCTGATGGTTCACTATATCCGGGTTCACTATAACCGAAGTTGGCTGTACTTATAAAAAAATATCGGCACTGGCGCCTAGAAGGTGCGTTAAGCTCTTTGGATAGTTCAGAACGGCGGCTTATATTCATTAGTTAGTCATGAGATCCGACATTATTTGATAAACATATGGATAAATAAAGAATTAAAAAGTGCATTGAGAGTTTGCAACTATATTTGTCTTTAATTTGCACAAACGGCAAAATTCATTGTATTCTATCAATGAAGTAATTGGATTTTTTAAAAAATCTTTAACTGAAATTTCGGGCTCGGGCGGGCTCGGGCTCCTACTTAAATTACATTGCTCGGGCTCGGGCTTCAAAAAATGAGCCCGAACTCATCTCTAGTGTGTGTGTGTGTGTGTGAGAGAGAGAGAGAGACTCATGCATCACAACACTCATGCATCATATATTAATTTCTATTGTGTCAAAAATTTCATAGTAATGAGTATATCTGCATTCAAAGCAGCAACCAGTTTTATTTATTTGTTTTTAAATTTAAAGTCTTTACATGAAGCTCCTAATGTAAGAGCGTAAAAGAAAATCAGCTTCTTGAAAGATTGATTGAAATTGGGTACACATACCTAAACATTTTAATGCTTACAGACCCGGTGTCCCCAATTGAGGAAGCATAAATTACTTATATTATCGTACAGGACAGATGTCTTAATTTGTGTACCTAAAGAAAAATCAAATTTCCTCGCAAATTCAACAATCAGGTTTTTTATTTTACTTTTATAAATATTTGCTTAAATCGCTGTTACAATAAAAGTTATTCAATTTAAAGAGAAGTTATTTATTGAAGTCTGAAATGGTTAATTTTATTCGTTTGCATATTACAATAACAAGAGTTAACACACACACACACACACACACACACACACACACACACACATATATATAATATGGAGTGAAACAAGCAAATGTATTTATAATAAAATTTTTTATTTTTATATAGTTGTTATGTTTCTCAAAGCAGTTATAAATGAATGAAAAAATTATTAAAATTTTACTACATATAAAGTAAGGAAAAAAAAAAAGAATTTTGCGTGAGTGTGGCGTATCTCTTACTGTCATTTTTTATAAATTAGTGTCTTTCTTCAAGTGAAGAAGATAATCACAGATTTGAGGTGATAAACGTTCGTTTCTTATAATGCTTTGTTTAAAACACTTTCATGCGATTTTTTACAAGTTTCCCGGGATAAGAAAGAAATTGCTCTCCTAAATTTTTAGTACTGATTTTTATTATCTCTACATATTCTTTTATTTTTAAGGTTTTCCCCCGTAAAACTTAGTAATGGTAATTTTCCAAGTATGTACCAGTAAATACTTCTCAAGCTATTTTTACTTTTAATATATGAACATGCTTACCATAGCAAATCGACAGGTTTAGTTTTAATTTATAGTTCCGGAGCTTTATTTAGCATTTATTTAGCTAACAATTGTTGTTTAAAGTACGTATTTCTTACTTAAGTGTTTCCTTTATTAATTCATTTATTACCGACTCTTAAATTTTTTTACTGTGTCTTAGGTACTGAAATAATGAGTTGACTCTGAACGTTATTGCGTTGTGATAAAACCGTGGTAGCAATCGTTTATATTAAAACTGCTGAAATTTTTATCCCCTTATTGGCTCTCCAAACATGCGGAGAAATAATAAAGAATATAAAGACCTTATAAATAATCAGTTGTCCCAATGTTGCATCATTTTTTCCTGTAGAAGAAACGGAGTAGAAAAGTATTATGCGCCCGAACTCCAAGAACGAATAATTAGAACGCATGCGCGATCCGTAAATCTCCAAGATTTCTGCTGAAAAGGTAAACAATGAATTCTCCTCACTTCATTCGAACGGAGAAGAGCACTGCGAGTCTGATAAAATTCTGCTCTGATTTAAACAGCCACGAGGAGAATATTTGTTTGCGTAAAAGAAGAACCATATGAAGCTGAAAATCTATTTATTCATAAGTAAGTTTTTTTATTGGTTGTTTGGTGATTGTGCTAATTATCTGGTTTTCGTTACTTGATTTTAAAAATATATTATCAAAATTTGGTTTAAAAATAATTTTACTTATTTTTAATAGTTAATTAAGGTACAATAAATACTAGTATACTGTCAAAAGCAATCACTATTGTGGAAATATACGTGAGACACTGCAATACTATTGATTGAATAAAATAATTGAATTAATGATATAGGTTTTTTTAAAACAATTTACTCTACGTTACAGCCTAAGATATTTCGCTATTACCTAATTTTGAATAGTTCTTATGATTATGTTTTTAGAATATGAATATATTTTCTAATTTTTTTGTTTTTGTGAATTATAAGTAGTGATGTCATGCAAAATATTTTAGTTTATATGAAAATTGTGATATGAAACTGATCTCAGTTTTCTTTTTTAATTTAATAAAATTTATTACTTAGGTGAACGTTAGACATTCATTTCAACTTAAGTTACTTGAGGTGAAATAAAAACAACAACAGAACTTGCATTTTTAAACATTTAGAAAAATATGCAGAAACTATTTTCTTATTTCCATGCTCGATTTTACAAATAATAGCAAAATGCATAGTTTGAAATATAAAAAAACAATCTCATGAGTTTTTTTTTTCTTAGATTTTTTTACCGTCTTAATTTTAAACATATATTTAAATTACCACAAATTGCTTGCTTGTAATTATTATACTTAAAACCTTGGTAGACTATTAATATATAGCAATAATTTAAACAATAATATCTGTACGATATATTTGATTTAGTATTTAATATAATACTTTAGCTGTGAAAGCAAAACAAGTTCCTCTTTTTCTTTTCACTTTTTTTTCGTTTCTTTTCGTTTTCATTCTTTTCTTTTAATACGTTTTCTTTTTCTGGGGAAAAAATCACCTGGGACGAATAGGTTAGAGTTATATTTTTGAGAGAAAATAATGTTAAAAAAACGCTTTTGGATATTGAAGTATTATTCAAACAAAATTGTCTCGATACAATCAGCACTATAAATTTTCCACTCGAATCTTTGTTTGGCTTTTCCTTATCAGAAAAAATAATCAAACTGTATTTTACACATAAACATTTGTTTGAATTCTCAGATCAAAAAAACGTTATCTTTCTTCATGCGGCACAGTGCTGCTATTTTCAATTTCCAATATCATGTATGTGATTTTAAAAAGTGCATTTGTACCTTTTTTTCAGCTAATCGAACTCGGTTAAGTAAAAAATGTAAAGTTTTGTAAGTAATCTACTTCAAAGTTTCGGAGTTGAAATTTAACATTTTTAAATATTTTAATATTCAACGCTTTTTTAAATGAATTAAGCGGTGTTCAAGTGAATAGGGCTTCATCATCATGGGTTACCATCATTCTTCAGGTATTTGAATCCCCATTTTCATGTTGATTTTACAAACTTTATGTTATTTTAAAATTCGGCTTATTCAAGTTTGTTTATTTTTTCTAAATTTTTTAAATTTTACGTTAGTTTTCATGTACTGTAACTAAATAAATAACTTTTATAACTTTATAACTTTAATAACTTCTTATAAATAACTTAAGATTCGAAGCAGTGGAATCTTAAGTTTTAGTTGTTACAAAAACAATGTTTAAATATATGTCCTTTTATGCTTTTACTTTTCAGTATGAATTTTATCTTCTTGAAGGGAGCCGGCCAGATTGTATGGTGGATAAGGCACCATACTACGGTTTGGGTTCAAATCCCGATGGTCGGGGTTCGATACCCGACTGGGCGTGGTTGTCTCTCTGTCCGTCCCTTCACTGGGGGTGACGTTGGTCCACCTACTGGGTGCCCCCATAATAAAGAGACCAAGAACTCCGGCCTTAGTAGTGGCCAAGGACCTCTGTTGGGAAAAAATCTTCTAGAGGGGTGTTTACATATTTGTTTTTTACTTCAATTTTAAATATCCAATACAAACCATTATTTTTAGTGACCCAGTTTTGCTCGAGTTCTGAAATCGGAACTGCATCAATATTAAGCTCCGATACTAGAAAACTGAATATTACTAAGCACTGGATGCTGGACAAACATTTGGCTCCTTTTGTATATGAGCTGATATTTTTGAATCTACTGGTTCAAATAAAATTCGAAGGTAACTGGTCCTAAATTTACTTTATAGTTTTTTTTCAAGTATACTGGTTCTAACAAATTAAAATTTATGTATATTACAATTTATGACTTACTGAAGTATGATTTAATAACTCATAATGAACATGAAAAAGTGTATACTAAAAAATACGTTATCGTTCCCTTTGAGATTTAAAAATTATATTTTGAAATAAATTATACTTAAATGAATTCAATATTTTAGGAGTTATAGATTTAACAGTAGAAAGGACATTTTCAGAGCTTTGTAACTCCTATATTGTTAAGTGAAAATTAATGAAAACTTATAATTTGGGGGTTTCTAATATGCTAATTTTGAACATTAAGAGAAATAAAAAAGACACCATCGAACTTTCAAAATTTGGGTTCTGTTTTAATATGTAGATGATCTCCTAAGATAAATATTACTATAGCCAAGGTGTCCTAAAAAAGATCGCAACACGATTTAATTCTGTATCCATTAGAGATAAGAGGGCAATGTAAATTGAAAAATAAAATATTTAAAATAAGGTAGTAAAGGAAAAAAAACTGCGTTAAGAAGAAATTCCTCTCGTCTATTTTCAAAAAGTGATCTTTTCAAATTTGTATACGACCCTTGTACAAAACAAAATTTCCAATTAGGGAACTATTCCTCATATACTCATGAGGTGGTGTAGCCTTCCACCATAAAACGTCTCAGATATTTTTAAACAAATATGACCAGGAGCTGTAAATGAATTTGAATGTAAACGTTTATTTATAAAGTGCAAAAAAATATTTTATTTATTTATTTTTGTACGATCCTTGAAACGCGAGAAACTGACGTGATTTTTTCCTGTCGAGAACCATTGAAAATTGTTTAAGTCAGCATATATTTATCTTCATATCTGACACATCTTACGATATATTTCTCAAATTTTGCACATCCCCTCATTAGTGTATGGGGCACATTTTAAAAACTGGAAATTTGTTAGTATGGGTTTCGTATGCGAATTTAAAAAGCGTCCCTTTATGAAAATTAACAAAAAGAATTTTTTCTTACCTTAATTGAACATGTTTTCAATTTGCATCGTCCACTCATTTCTAATGGGTAGAGAAATTAAAGCTTGTTACCATCATTTTAGCCCCATGTATAACAGTAGGGGATATTTACGGAAGCAAAATGATGCTTTTCTTTTAAAAGCGTCCATTTATGAAAACGTCTTTTGTACGTGTCCCAATTACAACTCAAAACCCCAACTATGTTCAAATTTTTCTCCGTATTGCAAAATAAAAATATAAACAGCGATTGAAAGTAAGAGACATTTTCCTTTTGATTTGACCTGCATCTGAAAAAGAAATATATTGTTTTCCTTTCATAAGTATTTTTTATTGTTAACTGCAGTAAATTTTGTCGACTGAAAATTAAAACCAGAGAAAAATTTCATAAGTTCGACGATCTTCTGCTGAGCGTGATCTATGAAAACAATTTGGAAGCAATTTTTTTTACCATGTCAATAAATAAATAAAAAAAATAAAAATTCGTGAACCTGTGAAGTATTAGTGTGCAAACCGCATATTCATGCGACAATTTGTTGCTTTTCTATGAATTTTTTAAATGTGTCAAGGACTTTTCGGACACCTTGTATAGCATAAACCAATTAACAAGCAACTATTCTTAGTGATAAATAGAATTTAAGATATCGCTAGCGTTCAGATTTTTATATTTTGTACAGTGTAGATTGGAAATGTGATATCAAAATCTTTTGCTTTAACTGTTAAAAAATATTTTGTCTCACGCACGCACACGCACACACACACACACACACGCACACACATTTTCAACATCATTGAAATGCATTTATTTATCCCAACTAGGGGCCAAGGCCCCCAGACTCGCTACGCTCGCTTTTCGTATGAGGCATTAGGCCCCTAATAAGGCTTATTCGTAAAAAAGACATAATTTCAACAGACAAAACCCGAAAATTGGATCAGATAGAATGTTACTGAGCTACCCATTGCTTGGTTCTTGCATGTTCATTAGTACATAAAAATTTAAACTTCACACTGCAGTAGACCCCCTCCCCCTCATGACACGGAAGATATTTTGTTATAGGAATCCGTGTTGTACGGGTCCTGAGCTATACTCCACCTGGAGTGCGGACTCCGCTTATAATCGCTGGAAAAATTATTTGCACTCCTCAGAAACACAATGATATTTAATGTTGCCATTCAAAAGTTATATTAATTAGGAGCTAAAGCGTAATAAAATCAGAACATATGTTTCAGCTGTATTTTTAATAATGTAAAACCTATTGGACACCTTGCGAATTTGCCACCCATGGCGATTTTTCATTATTTGGCGACTTGCGTACATGTAAAGTTAATAAAAGCTACGGAACAGATAGGATAGCTTGCCACCAATGGCGACTTTTCATTATTTGGCGATTTACACATGCTCACAACCTATAATTACTGTTCATTTAAGGTCACCGGAAAACCGTTATCCATATTTTCATTTACATAATTGTTTGCAGATTGGCGTACATAGCACCACGAATTATACCATATCGTCGCGCTAGCAAATATCCAAAATGTACTGTAACTGCTATAATGGCATAGTTAACGCCGCCAAATATTTCTACTGGTAGCAAATAATCCAGCTGGACCGAACCGGCTTTAAAATAATCTGCATTTTAATTATTTTTCATTTTCAAGATATTAGTTATTCTGTTTTGGAAAAACGGATAATCGCTAATTCTAAACTCCTGTTGTCTAAGCGAACTTACTATTTGAAAATTTCAACTTTGTGTAACACATTTTGAGTTACTTATTTCATGTAGTTTTTATTTTGGCGTAAAATGGGTGTAGTTCTACTTCATGTTTGATAATTTCACGTGATACTACATACTTGAAAACGCTTTGTTGCAAAGGAATGAATGATTTTATGCCAAATCTGGTAACCATTCTGTTTATTTTTTCAGTTTTTTATTAATATCTTCTAAAATAATTCGATTTTCGAAATTTAAGTCAGCTCATCAGGTTCCTCGGAATTTTTCGAATCTGTGGGCACCTTAGTCGAAACTTAAATCCCCACGGTTTAGGAGGCGATAGGCCAACAAGCTTTGACAGCGCCAGCGGCCTTTACTTTTTTTAGAATAGAGAGAAATAACAATAACATACATAAATGTCATAGAAATCGATGTATATTTGCGACAGCTAGAGCACGGACGGACGGACAGACAGACAAACTGAAATCATAAACACTTTTCAACCTTGTTAGAAAGAGTTAAAAAGTGTTAATTTATAATGGCGATCACACTCAAACAGTATATACGTTTATTTCATGCATCGATAAATTTTAACACAGTTTCAAGTTACCGTTAAACTCATATTAAAAATTAAAATTCATTTTACACAAAAATCTCAGTAAAAGTTATTTTCTAATGTAAGCATACACCGTAGCAAACGAAAACTTTTCGTTGACAAATATGAACTCCATGTATTTTAATAATCTCAAGATAGAACCTCCCCCCCCTTTTTTTTATTCATTTGTTACTAAGGCAGCCATGTTAGCAAATGTGAAACAAAATATTAAAATTGAGTGCTGGGGTTTATAATCTTGTTCACATGCTAGGTTGCAAAATTAAAAACATAAAACTGGTTAAGAGTCAGGGCGGGAAATTTTTTATTCCTTTACCGTTAGGATCGCTGCACTTTACCAAATTTCCAATGTTTACATTATTGAAACTTACTTTGGGTACCAAAGACCTAAGCAAGCAGCTATGGAGAGTGTCGACTACTATAATATACCTTTGCAATCCCGAAGAAATAATTTTATTTATGAAAAAAAATTAAACTCATAAATCAGGAAAAATCCGGATAATTGTGACATCAATATGATGTCATACTCACTTGCAACAGCTACTTTTGTCACGCAAATGATTAACTTTTTTTACTCTCGGATATAAAATGGATCTTAAAAGAGCGAAAAATCGCTTAAAAATGAGGGAACGGGTGGATTTTCAGATTTTTAAAATAGCGCATACTATTTTCCATATTTCTATACATATTTATGGAAAATTTCAAGCGGATCGTACAAATGGTGTAGATATTTTTAGGCTTTTCAGTGCTTAATTTCGTAATCTTTTTGCAGTAATGGTGGAAATGAGTTTTATCTTGAGTCAGGGATCAGCGTAACTATATAGTAGGATGATACGCTTTAAAGAATAACTTCCCATAGAACGCAATGTATTGGGAATATTTTGAGTGCTCCTGTAGAAAAACTATAAATGCTACAAATACCATTTTCAATAGGGTATATGGTACAGTAGATAAGAGTAAAATATATAAATTTTGTAGAAATCGATGCATATTTACGGAAATTAGAGCACGGACGAACATTTTATTTTGGCTTAAAATGGGCGTAATTCTAACTCATGTTTGTAAATTTCACGCGATTCTAGATACTTGGAAACGCTTTGTTGCAAAGAAATGAATGATTTTATGCCAAATCTGGCAACCATTCGGTTTATTTTTTCAGTTTTTTATGATTATCTTCTAAAATAATTCTATTTTCGAAATTTAAATCAGCTTAGCAGGTTCCTCGGAATTTTTCGAATCTGTGGGAACATTAGTCGAAACTCAAATCCCTACGGTTTAGGAGGAGATAGGTCCATAAGCTTTGACAGCGGCGACAGGGGCCTTTACTTTTTTTTAGAATAGAGAGAAACGTGCTGGTAACATCCTAAAAATAACGAAAAGTGATAATTTTATGCTATTTACAGTCTATCTACTTCTTATTATAAGCACTAACTTATTTTCTTTTTTAAAAAATATGTGTATTTCTACAAAAGCATACAAATTCTATTCGATTTCGGATTTCAGTAGGCATGAAAGCTCAAAGAGAAAATGTATATTTCTGTCAACAAATGTATCTTTCAAAGTGCTATGTTTTAAAATATTTCACCCTTTTCAAGCGTATCTATATAATTTAGTCCAATGTTATTAGTAATTCATTTACATAATGCTTTTCAAATTTTTTATTTCAACGAAAATGAAGCGTTAATAGCTTTAAAATAAATATTGAAAAAGATATTCTCGAAAATTTCAAAATATTTTAAACATTTATCACAACGATACTTCAAAATTTTAATTACGATATCTTTTTATTATTATTGGATTTTTACCTCCAGTAACGAAAGAAACTAAAGCATTCTACTTACATACGAAAAGTTTTGTAGCAGTTGTATCATGTTATTAACTGATAACACAGGTTGGAAAATTATACGGGCATAACCTTTTGCTTTCTTGGACAATCAACTGCATATTTTGGCTGCATCAGTTAATTTCTATACTAACAAATGTGTATGCTATACATAAACTTTGCAGCTTGTGTGCAATTTGTAGGTATTACACTATCAATTTTTTTATACTGTTTCTTTAGATAGGGAAACAAAAGAAATTTTTATGGAATAGTATTAATGTTTTAGAATAAAAATATTTATACCTTGGGTTAAAGTGTAATGATAAAAATATCTTTCTTATCCTCAGTTTCAAGAGTTAAGAATTTAGTTACGTGCTGATGTTTCATAGTTTCCTTTTATCCTTTGTACATTTTGTTTATTATACCTATTTTTCTATTTTCTTTTTAAACATAGCTTAATATTTCTTCAAACATCTGACGTATTTTTAGTATTTGAATGCCTGAAACAGAAAAAAATATATCACTTATTAATGAAACATAAGAATTGCTAACGTCCTGTTTATTTCTTTAATATTGGCAGAATGTTCTTCGCATGGAAGTCTCTAACATCATTTAAAATTTAATACTTTTTGAAATTTCCGGTATAAAGTAAAATTCTTTTAATGACTGATATCATGCAAAAGATTTAGAAATGTGGTACAGAATTATATAAAGTGTAATTTTAGTAACAGTGTCCCAGAAATTTTCCAGACAATAAATTTATTTTTTGTGGTCACAACATGAAAACAACGAAGTTAGTCCCATTCGAAAACGATATATACCTTGTTATATCATTTTCTCCGGAGAAAGATAAAAAAGTCCAATGCTGAGATAGTGGGAATTTATTACGTCATTTCAATGCGGGAGTTGTATCAAACGGCGAATTCTATAGACAGCGAACATAAATTTCAAGGTTTCGTTTCAGAAGTCAAGGTATAAAAAATGATTCTCCCTCAAAAAAAAAAAAAAAAAAATGTTTTCATAATGTTAGATGTATATATTTTGCATTTTTTAGTATAATATGGAATGCACAAAACGTCTTTTAGACATTGACGTTTAATATTCAAATATTGAAAAAAATATCTAGTTTTTAGCTATTGCTATAATTTGATCCTCTGATAGTCTCTGTAAATGACAAAATTTGTTAAGTTGTTTTCGTTACACAATAAATGCAGGCAGTGCCATAAGCTGGACTACAGCGAGTCATTTAAAAAACAAAGTGAGGAAGTAACATCAAACACAGAAAAGGATTCTTCGCCGTAGCAGATATAGGTGAACAGGCTAAACATGAGATCGCGATTAAAAGAAAAAAAAGAAAGTTCAACATGGTAGTAACAAAAATGTAGCTATATTGCAATAAAAAATGAATGACATTTTATGTTCCAGCTGCACAGAATGTTAATAGAAAGGAGTCTTTTTCCTAAAAACTGATTTTCATGAACTTGAGATATAATGCGGAAATAGAAAATTCCCTGTATAACATTTGAGATTTTTTTCAATAAAATAAAAAGGAAACGTAACTTTAAGCATAAAATCCTTTGTAAATCGCGAAGAAATCAAGAGCGATAAACTGAGTTGAAACAAATATGGATATTTCGATATAATTAGTTTTAGGTGTTTTAGATTTCTGAACACTTTTAGATTAATTACTCAAACTAAAATAAAGATGAAAATGTTGCATTATTAAAATATTCATTAGTAAAACTGATGTATTATTCCACCACAGGTTATTAAACATCGATAACTTTCTATATTTTCAATTTTATTATCTAAAAACATGAACACTAAAGCTGTAATATATTTTTAACCATGAAAAGTATAAACACTACTCATTGTTATCGATGACTGTAATACAATGCATTGTCCTTCTCTAGCAGCTTGCAGATGTAGGAAAAATACGTGAATGACTATATATTTGTATACGAATCTATTCCAGGTCATGTCCCAATTTCGAAAAGAAAGTATGTAATATATACAATTCGAGGAATATTAATAAAAAAATACTGAAAAGCTGAATGATTCGATGTTGAACAATTTCGTCCTTGAACCACTGAAAACGCGATGCCCAATGAAACACATTTGTAATTTTGCCTTGTAAAAAAATGAAAGTGTAATCTACGATTAGCTCTTTTGATCATGATCCAAAACTCTTTTCGATTCTCCTTTTTTTATCGTTTGATATTTTGTTTAAATACGTTTTAACATCACTCTTCATTTAAAATTAAAGGTGATTAAAAACAGTCCGATAACCAGCAGAAATAAAAAGACTTCATAAAACTACCCCTCCAGCACTTTCGAGGCAGGATTTATTAAATTGTCATGTTTTATTTGCTTGCTGTTCTGCCTTAAATATGCGATAAAGGCAACCTGATTAGCTTCATGAACACGAACAGTGCTATTTTTATTTTCATTGATAGTTTATTTAGGACATGCCAATGTTCTCCCTTTTATTGACACACTTTGACAAATTTTCTTAGCGCAGGCTAGCATAATGGGGCTTGCAGATCTCATACTACATCTCAAACACATTAGTTGTACTTAACGGTTTTAAAAAAATTATTTGTAAAGTTAAAGGTTTTCGAATTAAGTAAATAGTGTTTCGCGGTGTTAAATATAAAATACTGGACTCCCAATCGAAATCTTTTTTGTTAACCCATTTGTGACTGGATATTTTTGCGACTTTCTTCGATTTTTACAGACAACAGAAATAATAGATAAATTTCTGATGTCAACTTCTTGAACAAGGGATGATTTCTTTTAAAATCATTATGCATAAAAATCGAAATATCAACATCCTACTTGGTCATGTTAAAATATTTTGTAGAGTTGAGGCTCAATACTCATGAATAAAGGCTAGGAAAAATAAATAACGTTTTCGACTAATAGCGAAAATGCCGTCCCAAAAAAGGGACGCTAGGCATAAATGGGTTAAAGTGAAAAATTGTAAACTGCTGTAAAAGTACTTCGCTTAAACTTTTATTCTGGTTTTAAATGGCTGTACATATGAATGCAACACAGATAAATCAGCTTTGTTACCTTAATTTTATCACTTTTCAGTTAAAAATACTTTAATAAACGTTACGGGTAAATAAATCTAATTTACACTGTACTACTTCTTTTACCTTCTCCTTAAAAGCAACCAATATTTTAGGTTTTCATTAACAGTTAAGAATAAAACATTTGCACATTTCGGTAAATACTTTCATTCGTTATATACTAGTAAATTTTGCACTTGGAGATCATTCGCATAATAAAACACATCCCATATTTAAAATATAATAGTGAATACTAAGCTTTCTTTTCACATTTGAATGCGCCATGTGAAATAAGTAAATAAAAAAAACCGAAAAAGGTAAATTTCAAACAATTGTAATTAATACTGAATGAATTAAGAAAGCACTGAAAAAGAATGAATTATGTGATTTAAATGAAAATTATAAAAAGATTAGAGCTCTTGAAATGATAGTTTTAAAAATTATTTTTTCAATAGAAAAAAGCTTTTAAAAAGCTCTAAATGAAGCATAATGCCAATTTTGAATGATTATTAAATCCTGTTTCATGATGCTGTAAGTGAGTAAATACATTTAACGAAAGAAAAACATGAATCATTCGATTCAAAATAGTGGAAAAATACTTTTATTTCATAATGTGCAGTAGTTTTTAGAATAACAGTAATTATTTAAAGTTGTGCTTTAAGGTACTAATATAAGATTTTATATTTTCCCATATCATCAAACGCTTTTAAATTGCATTTTGAAGTACTAATGTATTCTCCAATTGCTAATTAGTTCACCGTAGAATAATACATTTTTTTTTGTGAGGGGGCGAGTAAAAGAGTCCAAAAAAGTTAATGGTCTATTGAAAAGCATGGCTTATATAAGAAATTTAAAATTGAATTAAATCAGCAGCATGTAAATAATCAGTTGACAATTCAAAATTATAGACAAAAACATAAAGTACTAAACTGGAAATATAGATAAATACTTTTTTTAATACAAAAATTAGAATTCAAGATTTTTATTGCTTTCAGACTTTTTTAGAATGCTGTACAAATCAATAGGATGTAAAATTAAACAGCAAAAGTATAATATTCACATTAGTCTTCATACTTAATGTTCGTTTGTTAAATATCAGGTAAAAAATATTATGAGGTTCTAAGTTGAAGTGAATAAAAAATAGATATATATTTCTAGAAAGCGTCTATCATTTTGAAAGCAATATCTTATTTATAATAAATCTAAATTTTACAAGCTTATATTTTTGGTATTTGCCTTTCTTTTTAATATATGTTCTGACTGAAAACTAGAAACGAAATTAAAGTAAAGAATAAAAATTTCCTTATACGGCTGCTTCTTAAAGATACCTATCAAATGCGTTGAACTATAAAAGTATTTTCGAATTCTTTTCAAATGATTGCTTTTTTCTAGTGGTTAACTTTTCCTGTAGGCAGATAAAATCAATCACAAATCTATTGTAAGTTTGCTTTCTAAACTAAAAATATATCATGGTTTAAATTTTGAAAGGATTTACTCAAGGATATTTTCGTTACAAGTTGTCTTGGAGAGGTACGGTGGAAGGCGATGATCGTAAGTCGTAAGGTGATCGTACATACAAGAGTTGGTTGGTATAAATTATATACTGAAGAAGGTTGGCCGATGATTGCAATTAAAAACATTTTGTACTGGTGAAGCACTGGTCGATGATCGTGAAGAGACGAAGGCAGGTTCACAAGAAAGATATGCACCCTAATAGCTCATGACCTCCATAATCACGTTGTGGAAACACACACATCTTGCTAGCGCTTGTCGATTTCATATTTTACCGGACGGAGACTCAGAAAATTTAGAAACACAAAAAAAGGCATTATGAAGATCGTACTCTTGAGGAAAATACAGGAAACTCGATGGAGATGCAGCATGTACTTTATTGGATTTCAGTCGATGTCATAAAGCGGTCATATACTATCACTAAAAATATCACATATAAAAACATAATGACTTGGGGAAGCATCTTCATAAGAAAATTACAGCGTGCTAAAGCGGCCTGGCATCTCGGTGGCCGAAAGCCTCCCTCACCAAAAGTGATCGGCATAGATAGTCGCGATTCCGTGCAACGCGGATTATATTACGTGTCGGTGGGCAAAAGCCTCCTCACATGAAGTGAGTGGCTTGCCCCCTCCGAAAATTACTCTCCAACTGCTAAAGAATGACCGTTAGACTATTGCTATAGAAAAAGGGATCTCGATCTTTCTGGAACAATTTTAGCAGGTGTTTTTCGAGCAATATGCTTCTTGCACAGCAGGGCAAAACCGCAAACACATCTGTTTCAGCGGAGCAGAGAAATATGCGAGGAAGAGGTGTTGTTATGATTATCCTTTTAGCAGGACAGAAAACTGGCGTCAACTGTTATTTTATTTATTTTTTTATTTAGGCAGCTGATAAGAGTGAAATGCTTTAGAAGTACGTTAATGCGCTGTAATTGAGAAGGCCAAGAGGAAAATTGCAAGCTTTAAAAGATAGTTATTATTAAAAACTTTTAAATTAAATTTAGAATAGATTATTAGTTTAAATTTAGAAAATATTAATTAGGATTGTATTCATAATTTTTCATTAAAAATATGCACGTTGTGTCAACGTGACATATACTCCCCCAAGTTTTCAGAAAAAAATTACATGTTCAGCATAAATATTAAAACAGTATATCAATCAAAGTCCAGTAAAATTAAAAAATTGCATAAAGTTCTTGCAGAAAACCTTAAAATTGTCCGTCTTGATTTTACATGATTCAGTCTATTGTTATACTAAAGATCACGAAATCTAAAACTGTGCTGGGGTTCCTGCATTGCTGATATTGTCAGCTGAAAAAGATTGTCAACAGTTCTTGCATATACATATTAAAATAGTATTTGAAATCAAAATAAGGATAATATTTCACACAAAAAATTCAATAAAATTTTCAATAAAAAGGTAACCCGGGATTTGTTATATATAAAAGGAAAGAGCTCTGATTTTTTTTGAAGTGGTACCACTTGTAGCCATTCAAAAGGATTTCAATACAACATTGTTCTTATTTAAAAATGTAAAAAAATTTGCCATCCTGAAAGAAAAAGGACATACAAAATATATACATTTACTTTATCTCATATTTCACATTATAGAAACAACAACAATTTACTCATGTCTTTATTTTATTTTATTTATTTATTTATTTATTTTAAATTTAAATAACATTGTGAACAAAAAATTTTTAAACTTCAAAAACTGAAAGGGCTTTGGTATGCATTGTACCAAATGAAAATTGCAATTATAGCATTGCAAGGCTAAAAGTTTTCGCTGAGTTAGCTTCCCAAAAAGGAAAAATGCTAATCAGCTGAAAAGAGAAAAAGTAATTAAATTCTATGGAAAATTCCTAAAAATAAGGGAAGGATCACAGAATATAATACTTATACGAAAATGGTGGTCAAGGAGTGGAAATCCCAAAGTCGTACAGCGACATAGTCCAGTAACAATTGAGAGAAAAAATGAAAAAAAATTGAGTGCAATAGTTTGATTTTACTTACATCAAACGGGATTTCTTCCAATTACTAGAGGAGAAGGGGGGGGGATAGGACAGTAGAAGAAAAAATGTCAATGTTTGCCACATTGGGGAATCTAAACTGCCACACAAACATGTCAACAACAGAATTATGGAAAATTAAAAAAATTATTTTAAACATATTACAGCAGTTGAAATAAGAAAGGAACAGGTTCAACACAAACAGGTAATCAGGCTGTTCGCATTGAAAGTGCCCAGTAAAAAAAACAAAAAAGTTTAATTTAATTTTTACGTGGCCTAAAATTATAAGAGTGCGAAGTAGGAACCTGATAGTGACTATCAATAACAGGCAAGTCATTAAGTAAAGACCTTCGAGGAGGAGCAAGTTTTAACCTATCAATATGCATTTTGCGAACTGAAGTGTCAGGATTATCTAATAATTGAATTGAATAAATAACAGGAGAATATTTTTGTATAACCTTATAAGGTCCAGTAAGATGTTTATTATATTTATCTTTAGACTAAGTAAACAATATCACCAGGGAAAAAAATCTAAGTTTATCGTTTTCATTTTTCTTTAAATTTTGTTCATATTGTGCAGACTTTAGATTAGAATATGTGTCAGCATAAATTCGCTTCAGGGTGGACATTACTTGAGACAGATAATGATCTTTATCTAAATGATGAAACTGTATCTGTGGGTCATACGTGTCAAAAATCATAGGCAACTCTCTTCCAAATTGTATTACATTAGGAGAAAATTGAGTAGAAGAATGTGTAGAAGCATTATACATATTTACATGAATGTTTATAGCATGAGCAAAGTTATAACCATCTTGAATTAGAGCATTTACAGTTGATTTAATTGAGGTATTGATTCTCTCACTAATTGAGTTAGCCTGTGGTTGTCTAGAAGTAGTATGTCTTAATTTAATTCCAAAAACTTTGTTAAAGGTTTCAAAAACAGCACTAGTAAATTGAGTACCTAAGTCAGTAAGTATAATGGCAGGTCTGCCAAAAGTTGAAATGTATGAAAATAAACAGTTAGCAACAGCATCAATAGTAATTGAGTTTAAGGGATAGAGCTGTAGAAAACGAGTAAAATGATCAATTATTGTAAGAATATGTTTTCCATTATTTAGAGGTCCAAGAATGTCCATGGAAATTACTTCATTAGGTTTTTCAGGTATGTGATTATTTTGCAAAGGAATAGGTGGAGTAGCATGAGATTTTAAAGTTATGCATTTAGTACATGAATTAATAAAGTTAACTGTATCAGCATACATACCAAACCAAAAATAACGCTGTCGAAGAAATTCATATGTTTTTGCAATACCAAAATGTGGTAAATGGGCAATGGCCAAAACTTTTTTCTTTAGAGAGTTAGGAACAATAGTAGGATGAATTTCCAAAGATGAAAATTCTTTAGCATAGTACAATAATTTATTATGAGGATATAGAAAATAACATTTATTGTTGTTGCTGTTGTTATTAGATTTCAAATCATTTATAACTTTTAAAGTAGTTTTGTCTTTTTCTTGTTCTTCAAGAAATGTTTTACAAGAAATTTCTAAAAGTGGGTCTTGTGGCAAAGATTGTGAGACATTTAAATAATTAATATGTTCAAAATTATCAGGTGTTTAAGAAATTGCATCATCAATGACAGGAAGTACATCATTATTTAAATTTAAAGTACTTTGTTGAGAATTTATGTCATGGTGTGGTGGCGTTTCTTCAAGACGGGAAAAGTAATCAGCCAAAAGATTTTGTTTACCAGGAATGTGTTTGAAATTAAAAGTATATTCGCTTAATTCGCATAGCCATTTAGTAGTGAGATCATCAGGAGAAGTAGTTTTTCTATAGTGCTTTAATGGTTTACTGTCTGACATAACAATAAATTCTCGATTGTATAGAAAATGTTTAAATGCTAAAACAGAGTCATGTAGAGCCTTTAATTCAATTTTTATGGCTGGATAATTTCTTTCAGATTTAGATAAAGATTTGCTAAAGTAAGAAATAGGATGCAATTCACCATTAAACTCTTGTAAAATGACACCAGAAATTGCTTGATGACTACCATCAGTATTCAAAATGAAAGGTTTAGACCAGTCAGGTAAGCAAACAAAAGGTTTAGTGAAGAAAATTTTCTGTAGTTTATTGAATGCTTCAGTGTGAATGTCAAGCCATTCAAAACTTTGTTTAGGACAAGTTAACTGGACAAGAGGATATGTTAGTTCAGCATATGAAGGTATTAAATTTCGATAAAATCCACAAACTCCTAGAAAGCGTTTAAGTTGTCTTTTTGTTTTAGGGATTGGAAAGCCAGTAATTTTGATAATATTGGAGGAAATTGGTGAAATTTCATGATTTGATAGATGAAAGCCCAAATAATCTATTTCGGTAAGATGGAATTGGCATTTATTTGGGGATAAAGTGATGTTATTTTTGATTAGAGTATTAAGTAAGGCGTCAAGTTTTTGAAGAGTTTCCTCGAAAGAATTTGAACCAATAACAATATCATCTTGATATGCCATAACTCCAGAAACCTCAGACTCTTGTAAGATATTGTCTATTAAAGCTTGAAATGTGCTGGCAGCAGTTTTTAAATCGAAAACAAGGTGGTTGCTGCGAAAAGTACCCCAAGGTGTAGTAAAAGCAATAATATCTCTGTATTCACGAGGTAAGTCAATTTGCCAATATGCACTACATAAATCCAGAACAGTAAAATATTTATAGTTTGATAAATTAGAAATAATTGTAGAAATTTTTGGTAATGGGTAAGCCGATGGTTTTAAGATAGCATTTAAAAGTCTTAAGTCGAGTGCCAGTCTGGATTTTGGTTTAGAATTAGGATCTAGAGCTTTCTTTTTTACTAATAGCATAGGAGATGCCCATTCAGTGGGAGTTCTTTCAATGATACTGGCTTCCTGCAGTTCATTTAGTTGTCTCAGAGCCTCATCTTGTAAGGATTGAGGGATAGGAAATGGTAAAGTCCTAATTGGGAATTTATTTATAAATGATAACTGCGGTTTAATTTTATCTGTGTGTCCCAAGGTTTTCAAGGATTTTGAAAAAGCAGAAAAATGGTTCATTAATATTTCTTTTATTTGGTTTTGTTCATTGTGAGTTAAATGTTTCAACTCAAAGTCATTTTCTGTAAGCTCATTCATTCTTTGTTGAATTATTTCATCAGAGGCAGTAATAAGATTGACATGGTCATCAGGCATATTTGTGTGAATATTTAATTGAGCTTCTTCAATAGGACTTATAGTTCCAATACTCATTGCTTTATTTAAGTGTATGGTTTCATCAGAATTATTTTTCACATAGATATAAAAATGGGGATTTTTAATATCAGAATTAGTAATGGAATGTATTGAATCATAAATTTCTAGTTTTAATGATTGTATATTAGGTTCAAACAAAAATTCTCTATACAGACAGTTATGCAGATTAAGTTTTACATATTGAAAGTCATCGGGATGTAAAATGATTTTCTTATCAAGTTTAATTGTAATAGGCATGTCATTATTCAACTCTTGTGTAATAGTAGGCGATTCAGAATTGGTCATGTTATTTAGAGTGGTTGTATGAATTTCCCTGTTCAGATACAGATTTTTCATTAAGGGAACAAGGACGTCACAATCGAAACAGTTCCAGAATGTGGATTTAATTGTAAATTAAATTTTTGAATAAAATCAAATCCAAGAATACCCTGAAATTGAGATGAAATGGTCACATTGGTGATGAAAAAGTTATGTCTAAAATGTTTATTATTTATTTTAAATGAAATTTCAACACAACTAGAAAAGGCAACCTCAGAGTTAATTTTACTAATTTTAACAAAATGTGAAAGAAATTTATAATTAATTGCATGTTTTAAATCATTAAAAACATTCTGTGATAAAATACATAAGGATGAGCCACTATCTATGAGCATAGAAATATTACTATCATGTAGTTGAATTGGAATAATTGAAAGTTTAAATGAATTATCAGAAACACTAGCAATAATTTGGCATTCATCCATCACAAAATTATCAGTTTGAGATTCAGAATTCTTACAAATTTTTATAGGTTGCAAGGTTTGAGTATGTGTTGATCTTTGTGAAGAAAAAGTCTCTGGATGAGAAAAAGTCATAGGAGGAACTCGAGCATCAGGGGCTAGGGTTCTCATAGGTGGAAGTTTTGACGTAGCTGGTTGGGGTAAAGTCACTTGAGAATCTCGAGTACCAGCACCAGGAGTTCTCATTAGAAGTTTAAATGATCATTTCTGGGTAAAAAGGAAGTTGCATTCGTTTTAGAAAATTGTGATAGCACATTTTGTTGAGAGGCCTTACGAGTAGGCAAAGTTTGGAACATAGGATTAGGCTGAGCTATGGGCTGAATTGGAATGAAAGAGTTTTTCATTTTGAAACATTGGTGGACATTATGCCCTTTTTTGTAGCAGAACTGACAAGTTACAGAATATTTCTTAAAATTATTTGCCTTTGTTTGTCGAGGAAAATAGTTGTTGGAATTTTTGAAAGCACTATTATTAGGCCTGGATTTATATTGAATGTTTCTATAGTTGTTATGAGATTGTCTGTTATAAGGATGACTGCGTCGAAATTTAGAGTTATTTTTTTATGAGAAACATTATCCTTATTATCATCTTCGAGTTTATTGATTTGCTCTTTTAGCGAGTTTACTTCTTCGGTTAATGATCTTATTTGGGAGGACTGAGCTCGAGGTGGGGGAATTAGCAGAATTAATTTGCTGCAATTCATGAGCTCGGGAAACAGCCTTATCATACTTGTTTACTTTTTCGATTTGTAATATTTTTCTGATATCGCGAGGAATTGCATTAAGAAAATGATTAAATTTTATCGTATCTAACGCTTCTTTATCAGATATGTTGCTATAAACCTTCTTAGTAATTAGATCTAAGCGATGGGATAGGTTCAGCATGGATTCATTAGGAAGTAAATTTAGACTATGTAACTGGCTTATGTTAGCCTGAGTATTATTAGTTCCAAAGAAATTTTGAAATTGTACATGAATTTCATTAATAGTTTTTGCCTCAGCAAAAAAAGGAGATTCTGCATAATATTGCAGAGCAGCACCTGAAAGCTTAGTACTTAGAAATAATTTTGTTTGTGCATCATCCCAATTATTTAAATTCTGTATGTCATTTACTTGATTAAAGAAAAACTCCAATAAATGAGGTTCTCCCTGAAAAGGCAAAATATTAAGAATGGCTGTATTAGACGTATTCGTCGATTTAGCTATTTTATTTTTGTCTTTTGAGCTCATTTAAAATTATGCGCAGATAAAAATATGATAAAAATATAAAATTGCTACTTATCACTTCTAAGTGCACTAATATACATTACTAAATCTGCTTAATTTATTTAACTGGTTTCAGCAGTATACTCAGAAATTGTCAATTATTTAGATATATGCAGAAAATATAAGATAAATAATGTTCATTATTTCGAAGAAAATTACTTTTTATGAAATATACACGCATATATTTATAGTAAAAAATCAATCATAATAATATTAATCACTGTAATCAAAATTCAAATGATGCATAAAACTATAATACTAGATATATTTATATGAACACTCACTCGTAAAAGAACAAAAGGTATTAACACATAATACAATAAAAAATTTAAAAAAAGGTTGGGATCCCAAAAAATATTAAAAACATGAAGTAAAAGGAAGCGCTCATTTGTCAACACATTTTTTTTTTTTTGCTTCGTCACAACGCCGCAAGAATAAAAACAACACACTGTAGCACGAGCACGAAAATCACGACGATTTTAAAAGACTATCTGATGTCGGAACGTGCCTGGTACACCGGCACCATTTTGTCTTGTGGTGGTACGGAAGTATTTATTTTTATATATGTCAGGCGAAATCTTGACGCATTGCGTTGTTAAGAACCAGAGGTAGTTACTTACATTTAAAGCAAATATGAAAAAGGTTGTTTGTGAAGTATAATCTAAAAAGTAGGGCCGTGCAAAATTTGAACTTGTAGTGCCTCGGAACGATGACGGCATGAATTCGACAAGATGATTGGACACGTAGTCATCCGATAAATTTTAAATTAATTTGAAAAAAATTAATTTGAAAATCACAATAACATGAAGATTTCACTGCACACTTTGAGACACACTCATCTGTCGAGAAACGAGATCTATTCTTTTGTAGGCAGGATTAGTTTTCTTCACAAACGAAAACGACACATAAGAAATTTCCATCAGAGTTCACATGTATTACGCTAAAGGAATAAATTTCGCTGAAATGACGAAAACTCACTTGAAGCAGTTTTTTACCACATACTTTTATTTAGACCTTCGAAAAATTAGGGCTTCTGGATTATAACGATTGAAAACGATGCACATTTACACAGCATAGGAACTTGAGGAAAACAGACATACAAAAACATGATAACTTGGGGAAGCATCTTCATAAGAAAATTACAGCGTGCTAAAGCGGCCTGGCATCTCGGTGGCCGAAAGCCTCCCTCACCAAAAGTGATCGGCATAGATGCGACTCCGTGCAACACGGTATATATTACGTGTCGGTGGGCAAAAGCCTCCTCACATAAAGTGAGTGGCTTGCCCCCTCCGAAAATTACTCTCCAACTGCTAAAGAATGACCGTTAGACTATTGCTATAGAAAAAGGAATCTCGGTCTTTCTGGAACAATTTTAGCAGGTGTTTTTCGAGCAATATGCTTCTTGCGCAGCAGGGCAAAACCGCAAACACATCTGTTTCAGCGGAGCAGAGAAATATGCGAGGAAGAGGTGTTGTTATGATTATCCTTTTAGCAGGAGAGAATACTGGCGTCAACTGTTATTTTATTTTATTTTTTATTTAGGCAGCTGATAAGAGTGAAATGCTTTAGAAGTACGTTAATGCGCTGTAATTGAGAAGGCCAAGAGGAAAATTGAAAGCTTTAAAAGATAGTTATTATTAAAAACTTTTAAATTAAATTTAGAATAGATTATTAGTTTAAATTTAGACAATATTAATTAAGGTTGTATTAATAATTTTTCATTAAAAAATATGTGCCGGGCACAGCCAGCTGTCGTCAAAAAAGGGTCTCTAGATCTGTGGCACGCGATGAACGCTTCGATCGTCCGCCATCTTGCTGGTAGTTAAGTCGAGCGATGGCAACGGCTGCCCTTTTTTCAGCATTGGGAAAGGGTTGCGTCGCAAAGGGTTAACTGCTTAGTTGTGTTTACTCTAAAAATAGTTAACAGAAATAAATAAAAAATGTGAATTATTGAAAACACTTCCTTGTAATTATGATACAGATAAATACAGAACCATTCGTATCACCGTTTAGGTCAAAAAGTAGGAGATATAAATATTAAGTTGTTCGGAAAGTAATATCGAATTTTTCCCAACAGAGGACTTACGTTTTTCTTCAAAGATAACTTCACACTTAATCCGCATAATCATTATATATTCTGATAGCAAGGCTTGCTTGGGAAAAATTTCGATTGATTATACGAAGTAGTTTTCAATTGGTACCCTATCAAATATGGAAAGTGAAATGTAGCATTTTCGACATATTTAACTTTTTTTACTATTGAAAAGGTAAAAATGCTCTTCCAGCAAGAAAAAAAAATTATTTGATGTGTATGGAAAAGATATACTGACAGAAAGCAAGTGCAAAAACTGGTTTGCAAAATTTCGATCTGGCAATCTTGATTTTGAAGATGCACCACGTTCCGGAAAGTCGATCGAAAGTGATGAAGACACAATAAAAGCATTAATAGATGAAAACAGTCGATTAACAACTAGTGAGATCGCTCAGAGATTAAATTTACCGAACAATATATAATTCAATAAAATATTTATTCACTGTAAAAAAATCGTCTTTCACTTTCATTTAAAAAAAACAATAGCACACAATTACTTTTCGAGCAACCCAAAATAAGATAGATGAGTGTGTTGTGTTGTGTTGTGGGATTAAGGCCAATTATCTGCACGAGAGATCTATGCCTATGGGTGGGGTGCCCTCCGATAATATAGATGAATGTTATTCAACATGTCTCCATTTTAAAAATTTCTTAAATACATATTTATAACTATAATAACTGATTGTTTCATGAACGCAATCAGAAACTAGGGATGGTTGCGAGACTTAACGAGACAGACATTGACAAATTTTATGCTAGACGAGACAATCGTTTTTATCATTACTATAAAGAAATTTTACGAGACGAGACAGGCCTTTTTTTTATTTTTGAGTCCATACCTACGAGAAATCAACTTTCAAAAAAAAAAAAAAAAAAAAAAGCGATTGATTACACCATCTGAAGAGGAAATAACACAATCTTTTAACATAAAGTCCACATTACAGAAATTTTTATTTCGAATATTAATTTTATGCAAAGGAAATTTAAAGAAAATAAACAGAATAACATAAAATATAGATTTACATAGGTAACAACTAAAATATTTTCCTGCAGTTTCAAATGTTTTGTGTTATCTTTAAAATGATACCCAGAAAAAAATTGAAAATCTTCCGCCTCGGAAGAAAAAAAAAATCTGCTTCAGAAAATAATGATCTTATTACTTTTACAAGTATCAGTGAAATGTCCTGAATAAATGTGTGGAGAAACATACCTGCAACGAAAAACGTATTTAAAAATATATACCTCAAGGTAATAAACTGAAAAATATCACTCGTAGATTAAAATCGAACGTTTTGAATCTGGATCACAATTATGTTTTAGTACATGTATGAATAAATTATATGTAATTTACTAATTGCATTGCGAGGTCGCTCTGCAACGTCACATGTTTGACTCGAAGGGACGTCGCAGAAGGCATGCCTTTACGTGATATTAGTGGTGCGACAAAGTGGTGCGAAAAGTAACGTCGCCACAATGTCATTGCCAACAAGATTGCGGTATGGGATCAAAATTTAAAATACAAATTAAGGGGGGAGAGGGGAGGATCTATGGAGAGGAAATGTCTTAGCTGCGTATCATCAATTTAAGATTTCTTGCACAAATCACGAAGTAAGCATAAACACGTAAAATGTGCTTTTGAAAACAAAAAAAGTTACTAAATAGAGCCGAAATTTTCAGCCGTAATAAGATTTTGAGCTCCCAATTTTATGCCAACTCATTTATGCCTAGTGTCCCTTTTATTGGGACGGCATTTTCGCTATCAATCGTAAACGTTATTTATTTTTCCTAGCGTTTATTCACGAGTATTGAACCTCAACTCCACAAAGTATTTTAACATGACAAAGGAGAATGTTGACATTTCAATTTTTATGCATAATGATTTTAACAGACATCATCCCTTGTTCAAGAAGTTGATATTAGAAATATTATTGCTGGGATTAGCAAGAAACGAAGAAAGTCACAAAAATATCTGAGCACATGGGTTAGTTTCAGTTTCAGTACAGCAAATCAACATAATTTCTTTCTCTCTGGCCAGCAAGAAGAAGCCGAAACACATATATAAAACAGAAGAAAACTATTTAACATCATAACATCGAAAAAGCAAAGCCGCATTAAAAACTCGTGAAAACAACCTAGCCTTATACACACATGTACGCACACACACACACACACACCCACATATATATATATATACATACATACTATATATATACGTAAAAAATAATACACTCATGTCCATAAATTAAGGATAATGAAGTTCAGGCAAAGAAAGAGAAAGAAGCAAAACAAATTTGACTTATTTGTGAAGTCTATTTATTAAACAAAAAGTAAAGAGCAAAAAAAATGCTATATGTTTGACATAATTAATAAAAATTGCAAGTTTTACTCCCTTGACCAAATTTCAAAAAAGAACCTATTTACAAAAAACAGCATAACATGGTTAGTAGGATGGTTAACACGCTGTATGTCTCCCGGACGATGCAATACAGGCCTGACAACGCCTAGGCATGCTGAGTATCAAATGATCAATCTCATCTTGGGGAATATTACACCACTCATCAAGCAATGCACTCCGAAGTTCCGGTAGACAGGTGGGAGGGGGTTGACGGGCTGCAATTCGTCGGCCAAGCATATCCCACACATGCTCTATTGGATTCAAGTCCGGTGAGTATGCTGGCCAATGCATACGGGTGATATCCTGCGATTGAAGGCATTCGTCTACAATGTTTGCACGGTGAGGACGGGCGTTGTCATCCATAAACACAAATTCAGCACCCATGGCGCCCCGAAACAAACGTACATGTTGTTCCAGAATGACATCCCGATAGATGTGGCCTGTCATCGTTACACTCTGAACATGCAGGTCAGTTCTGGAACCAAGAATAATTCCTCCCCAAACGAGCCATCCTGCACCACCGTAACGGTGTCTTAAATGGTGTTCTCTTGGTGGTAACGGGTACCTGGCGCTCTCCAGATGAATGTCCGGCGAGAATCAGACTCCAAACCAAACCTGGACTCGTCGGAAAACAACCACTGTTGCGGTGTCCACAAGACCACTGTTGCGGTGTCCACAATGCATGCTCTCTACTCCAGGTTAATCGCAGGCGACAGTGAGTTGCGGTAAGTGGAACACATCTGACAGGCCTACGAGCATATAGACCAATGTGCCCTAAGCGTCTGTACACGGTCTGCCTTGAAACTGTCGTACCGGTAGCTGAAGAGAGCTAACGAGACAGGTCTGATGCTGTACTCCGTCTGTTTCTTTTGGCAGTAACTGCCAAATAGCGGTCCTCATTCGGCGTTGTAACTCGGGGGCGACCTGTGCTGTAACGTCTACTCACATTACCATCATCTGGGAATCGTTGCCAAAGCCTGGAGATGACACTCTGGGCGATTCCAAGTTCCTCGGATACTTCCAGCTGGGTACGTCCACATTCCAGTCGTCCGATAATTCTGCCACGTAAAAAATCATCCAAATGCCTCCTTTGTGACATAACTGTGCGGTTTTTGCACTGAAAGGCTTTCACAGCGCTTGTGAACAATTTTACTTCTTTGCCACCATTCCTTATATACCCCTCTCTTACACTCTCGTCATTGTGACGTACCATCCACGCCATCTGGTGGTTTCCTGTAATTTGCATATTCTTCTTCAAGATGTGTGTGATCATTCCACAGGTGAAATTTTTATTTTAGAGATCAATTTCTGTGTGATTCTGAATTATCCTTAATTTATGGACATGAGTGTATTTATGTCACAGCTATAAAAAATATATTTAACGGTTGTACATTATTAACGGTTCTATATTATGGTTTCATTAAAAATATATTACAGTTGAAATGATCGGGAAATTGATCACTACTGATAGTCATATGTTGTTCGACAGTGATTGGATGAAAAATGAAGAAAACTGGTATATACGCTTGGAAACGGTGATTACTTGACATTCCTAAACTTCATTTTTTTTTGTTTTTTTAATGTTTGTGTGCTCGTAAAATTTACGAATTTGTATTATAGGGCCTTCCACTGTTCATCGTGTACAATTACAAACAGTTATTTCCGGTAAAATATTTACTTTAAATTTTCTCATTTATTGGAACAAAAAAATTAAAAAACGTAACATAATGTGGAAAGTTTGTACACTTATTGTTTTTTTTTTTTAATAAAAAATGCTCTGCAAATATTTTAAATAAGCCTTTGTCCTCTTAGAAATTGCTTCCCTCTTTCTTTATGCACTTTTGCATTAGCTAGTGACAGTTCAATTAATTTTAGGTAAAATTTTATTAATAAACCCAATCCTTATGTGCTTTTTAGAGGTCATTTTTCTACTCTTCTTTGAACTCTGCAGCCAGTGACATGTTTAATCAATTTTACTTGGGTTTTTATTAATACAACTCTTCTGTGTATTTTAAAGGTCACTTTTCATTTTTTTTCTACGCTTGTTTGTGGACGTATAGTTTTGAAGTCTTACGAACAAAAGCGCTGTTTTTGAAGTCTTATTATCAAACGAGAAACGAAAAGACTTAATAACCTGTGGCTTCTAACTAAAATAACCCTCCATTGATGACAGCGCAAGATTTATAATGGTAGAACATGACAATTCTTTATACAGTCACACGCGAGAAGCATAGAGAGCATTTATTTCATATTAAGAAAGAAAAATATTTTCATAAGTCGTGTTTCCTTTGTGTTAATGTGTCTTAAGCAAACTAATCATAAGTTTGGGTAATTCGTGAAAAGAAGTTTGCAAGAACCTTCGTGTTATGTACCTATATTTGAATAAAAGATTCTTTGTTAAAATAACTGATTGAGTTTATTTTTGCCAGTGAATAAAACGCGAATAAATTTTGCATGCTTTGGAAAATGTATCTTCAATTACACAGTTAAAAATAAATCAGCAAATTAACGGAAAAGGACTGGCAGCAAAAGTTGCCAGAAAATGCTCATTCTGTTTGTATTTTTATCCCCCGAAGAGTGTGGACGGTAACTTTCTGTTTTTTTAAATGGTATTTAAAACGGAGTTTTCAATTTGCCATCTCTGGAATCAATCCTTGGGATTGTCAGGTGATAAGTCGATACTCGTATCCACTACCCACTAATTCGATTGCTGAAAAGTGGTTAAAGGTTGAAGTGAAGGTTTAAGAAAATGAAATTTGCAAGTGAAATCCCGTGATTCGGGACATAGATATCTAATTGTAATACTTAATAATTATAGGGTAATTCCAGGACTTATGCCGCATATTTTTTTGAATTTGCCCAAAAAATTCCAGGTTACACATTCAGTAAAATAAATAAATAAATGATGTAATACAGTAAATAAATGACGCGCTGTGCTATTTATGATAGAATATAGAACATATGCACTGCGAACAAAAAATTCTAAAAAAATAATTCATGTTTTTTAATAATGTTTTTCTAAAACATTGCATTGCGGGTGAGACGCCGCTCTTGTGCGGGAGTTATGCCGCCCCTGTCATAAGAACAGTATGAAATACAATAAATAAAAATATAATCAAAAAATATTCATATATGGACTATAAAGACCTATTTAATGACAAAAAGGTACTAAATTAGTATAAAGAGACGTACTAGTCGGTTTTTATCAATATTAGTCTGCCTACTTAGTTCACTACTAAAATTAAATTCTTATATTTTTAACGCAACCTTCATTGTTGTTTCATCAAAAACATTACATCAGTGTACATTTGACCCCCTATACTACGATAGATACGTTCCGTGTTATAGGAATCCGTGTTGTATGGGTCCTGAGCTATGCGCTACCTGGAGTATAAACCACTCTGTTCAACCGCTGCACACCTTATTTGAGGAATTCATTTCACATTTCACTTAAAGGCTATTTATTTGATACTACTTATTCACCAGAGATTACTGATATGCACTTCCTCTAAATTAAATCGGGTTTAAATTCGCAGACTTATCCGCTCTTATATTAAACGAGGAATGTTTGTGTGTGTGTGGGTGGGTGTGTATGTCCGAACGATCTCGAAAACTGCTCTAAGGATTCTTTTTAAATTTCGTACCTGGGGGTATTTTGGGCCCCTGAAACGATTGAGCGAGGTCAATTCATTGAAAAAACTCTAAAACGCTCAAAATTTAAAATTAAAAAAATTTTGGACGGTAGCGCCATCTATTGAGCGTTTGAAAAACACAATTGATGCAATCTTCCTAAAAGGGACGCTCAAATAAGTTTCGGGCGGATTAAAAAATACACGCCATCGATATATAATAGTAAAAATTAATTTCGCAAAGAAACAAAATAAATGGAACTTGTTGTTCAGTACACAGACAAATAAATATTTTAGTAACTAGATATATTACACCATTCAGCTACATAAATTTGTTTAGAATTAAAAAGTTATTTTTATTTCAAAATATCGTCCTGGCAACCAGCGAAAGAAAAAGAAAAAAGAGTCTTCGTTGCCATCCCCGCAAGCACCTTGATGTAATATACGTAAATAATTTAATTATTCTTAATTCATAGTTATTAATACAAAACTATTCGTAAATCTTATGTGAAAAATTGCCTGAATTTATTACAATTATCCTTTTGTAACTAACGTAAAGCTAAATGTATTTTCGCGTATATACTAAAACAATAAATATTTTTCATGTATTTTATTGATCCATATGATGCGAATTTCAAAAGTGCATAAAAGTTTCAGCTTAGCCGAATAATTTAAATGAAAATGACACCCTTTTCAGTCATTCACAGTAAGAAAAAAGATCCTGTGACGTAACATGAAAATTCCTTTTTTTTTTTTTTTTAATGGGTCAACCGTTTATAATGAAACGATGTTCGAAACTCCGATGAAAAAATCATACGATCGATTCCTAAATTGGGCTCGCAGCCGATATTCAAATTAATTTTGCAGATGATCAGCCATCAGTTTAGTTTTCATTCACTGCAGTTGATGATTTCAACTCATTTATTTTATCATCGTATGGACAACCTTTTAAAAGTTGCGGGCAGAACTTTACGATAGTGGCCTACTGGGCCTGACTTCAGGATGTTAGCGAAATCGCGGGCCGTATAATTCGGATTTATATGGAAGTTTGAATGTTTTATATAGGTTTTATACAGGGTTTTGACTTGTTCTGAGGGCTGGTCCAAAAGCCATGGCGGGCCCCATCCGGCCGCAGGCTGGGAGTTGTCCATATGTGGAAGCAGTAAATTGGGAGGCTGAAATCTGGTTACTAAGATTTTTTCTAATAAATTTTCAATTCTTATTTAGACGTGGATTAGACTGTACTGTTTTGTGTTGTGTACTATCACTAAACTAAAGGATAAAGCCCTTTGTGGAGAGAATTACAGCGGGCGATAGAATGTCTACACTCAGAATATTTAATATTTACCCACTTAAAATCAAATAACTTCATATTCAATTTTTATTATACATCGAAATTCGAATTGTATAATCTGCAGAGACATTTCGTATTCGAAACATTTCGTTTTCTATCAACATCCTCTCCTATATTCATGCTTAATGCGTAGAAAACCGTTTTATTTTTGAAAAAAAGTTAAACTGAGTAGTAATTTAGAAAAGCTATCTTAAGTGAATTGGAATCGTAATTTTCCCTCCAAAGCCTGATAACCGTGACTTCAATGTAACGTCAATGTGACTTGCAATAGATAATTCTTACACTCAAATGATTAGCTTTTTTTATTCTCTTAAATGAAATAGAGCTTAAAATACAAAAAAAAACCGCTTAAAAATCAGGGAACGGGCGGATTATCAGATCTTTTCTTTCTTTCTTTTTCTTTTCTTTTTTTTCTTTTCTTTTTTTTTTTTTTACATAATTATGATAATTTTCAGGCTGATCGCACCAACGAACCGTGTAAATTTTAAGTTATTAGACAATACATTTTTAATCTGTTTGGATGGTAAAAGTTTTATTTTGAGTGGTTGAACTCGAATTGTGACAGAGTCTAGGATCAGCGTAACTATATAGGAGCGATGTATTTTTGATTTATTCGAAGTCCATTTTCTTCAGTCCATCCGTTTGTTCTATTATTGTCAACGTTTAAGTAGTTGTTAGGGTTATTATAAAAGAATATTTTTGATCTATTCTGTTTTTGATTTCATGATTTCGAAGTGTCCTTTTATACTAATAATTTAAATTGCGTTACACTTTTTATTTTCTTAAGCGCGAGTTTATAAAATAAAATTATGTTTAAAGCATATTTATGTAAGATTATACTTTTATGGCATCTATATTTATGTATCTATAAGATTGAATTTACGTTTGTAGAATTTGTTTATGCATGATGTATTTTCTTTGAATTAGAAAAAAATAAGTATTTTATGTTTGAATTGAAGCACTATAGAGAAATTTAAATGTGTGAACGTGCAGTTCAAACGCAAGGAGATGAAACAGATGATTAGTATTTGGAAGGAGAACGACATGGAACAGCTAGACGTCGACAAATACTTAGGGTAAACAGTCTAAGTATCTACAAAGCTGCCACAAATATGGGTACTTATTATCATAGTTTAAAACTTTTTAACATGGATTGCATTCACCCTGGAGCTTTGAATTTTTCTGAAGAGTAAAAACAAAAATTAACCGAAACCATTTTGGGGACTGTAAGATTGATGTAGGACATTCCGAATTTCCTAATGAATTGGTGTGGTTGTTTCTTCAATGTCACCCACATTTCAAAGAATTCGAAATTTGAAAGCATACTTTGGCTTTGTTCACAGTATATGACGAGTGAAACTATTAACGATTTTGGTGTGTACTGCTACGTTGCGAACAGTGTATAACAGACTTGATGATTTTTTTTTATAAACTCATTCATCTGACAGTTCAAGCAACTCAAATTCTTGATGCTGAATTTGAACGTCCTCAATATGGACAGATATATTTCTGAAGTAATGAAGACGCTGTTAGTGAATGCATCGCCCAAGATCTTCGCTGATACCCTCGTTGATCTGCTACAGAAGGAAAGGAGGCACCTTTACGTTAAACTACCTTTTCCTGAACTCTGATGGCACCGACCATCGAATATTTAGCATCCCTCTTCAAAACAAAGTATATGCCATTGTAACATTGAATGCCGACCAAAGTTTACCTGATAATGTATGAGTGATCCGACAGCGATGAAAATCTTTGGCAACCATGAAGATTCTTGATACGTGCCAAGGCATTTACGTATTCATTATTTTACACTTAAGGAGCCTTTAGATTCTGAGCATGGCTCGGTAACCTGGTACTTTTAATAAAACGCTTTATTTCTCAAGTTGAAAGAGAATAAAATAAATCATACAAAAGTTCTTTCAGATACGTTAATGTATACCACAATTAAAAAAAGCAGACGATATGCGCGTCTCTTTTAGAGTGTTTTAGGGAACCCGATTGCAATTTTTTCGCCGTGTTCTAGGGGTCGGTGTTGTATGGACCCGTGTTATAGGGGATGGATATACTGTATTTTAGATTAAAAACAAGAGTAAAATAGTGTTTACATTGTTTTATTTGTTTTAACGTTGTTCTATTTTTTTAATGTGGGCATTTCTAATAAAAATTATAAACAAATTAACAATTTAACCGGGTTTTAAAAGCCTTATTTCATTTAACCAGAATTTTAAAATGCAAAATTATTACAATTGCAATTAACGACTAACAACATGCCCAGCTTGGTAATTTTTTGTTAAATTAAACGAAAAAATGTTAACTACACTTAATCAAATCCAGTAAATGTTCTCTAGTAACATAAATTCAGTATTATAAAAATATAAGACACGGAGAGAAATTAAAATTCTACTAATTGCGGCGTCCCGTACAAAAGAAAATGCGGCATGTATACCAGAATGGCAGTGCGGCATCTATCCTATTTTGTTCAGTACAGACGTTACACACCACAGTTGCCTGTCCTCGCAATGGCGTAAACATATACACAGTTCTCTATATAGGTTCTACACTTAGTTTTGACTTCGAAATCATGCATGGATTCAGTAATTAATGTAAAAAAAAGTGCTTAAGAATATCGTGTTTAAAAGTTTTTATAGTGAAATCACGCGCTTTTCTCAAAATAAGGGTTGCATAACTACACGTGAAAACATAAAAAGGATTCAAACTATACACAGGTTAAGGAAATCTCTGCACACCTATACTATGCGTTTGACTTCTATCTATCGACAATTGCAAGGGATACAAAGGGTGCGGCATCTGTCCCAGATGCAACGGCTCTAACGGAGTTACCCTATATCTGCGTCAACACGAGCCAAGTGATTTCACTTATAAATTTCACGAGAAAAAAATTTTCAAGTCCTTTTTCCAAAACTTAAAACTACAACAACAACAACAACAAAAACAACCCTTCAAGTAACCTTTTAGTCATCTTCAATAATTCAAATAAAACGTAGTACATAAGAGCAATCGTCTCTCAGTCATCAGGTTAAAGGATTGATTAAAGAAAAGTCTAAATGAATTTTTTTTAATTACAATTTTTGTAAAACGGAATTTTTTTTAGAAGTCGGGCACTTGCATTGTAGACATTGGTCACTGCAAAGTGTAGCCATGTAGTTTTTTTTTTTTTAATCATTGCCACTTGTGGTGCCTCTTCTGCCAGATGAATTATCCTCATAATAATTACAGCATCTAATAGGTGAACCAAAGTCAATCCCAATGGGGTCTCTTAACCTTTTAACGCTCAGTGTTCCTGCTCTGGGAACACCAAGCTCTGACGTTTTGACTGTTGCCAGTCACGAAGAATGTATTTGATTTCTATAAAAATAGTTGCGGGTGACATAGCTCCACCACAGCCAGCTGCGTCAAAAAAGGGTCTCTAGATCTGTGGCACGCGATGAACGTTTCGATCGTCCGCCATCTTACTGGTAGTTAAGTCGAGCGATGGCAACGGCTGCCCTTTTTTCAACATTGGGAAAGGGTTGCGCCTCAAAGGGTTAATTTTGAACCAATTCCAGATGTCAGACCTGCACCGGGATTTTCATTCCCAGAGGTATTGTTTCAACATGGAGGACACAGGAGCCACGACAGATTTTAAATGCACCAGTTCCTTTTAGCATGCACGGCTCCACAACAGTTCAGTCCGGAGTGATTGTCACCCTTCCACGTCTGACCAAGGTCGGCGTTGCTTGACAATCGGTGCGTTTTTATGGGAACTAAGCTTCAAACTCTGAGCCACTGCAAGCGTATAAAGGAAAAATGGAAGGTCACTATCTAGATTCTTCGAAAAAGGAAAATTGACAAACAAAAAGAGCTTTTTTTGGCAAATTTTTCTGCTAGTCATTTTCCGTTAATTTACGAGTATATTTTTAACTGCAGATACATTCAATCTCGAAAAATGTATCATTAACCTAATGTATATTACTTGTTTAATATTACATTATGCATATTTCTAGATACACATGCATGCTTTAGTAAAGATATGTTTGAAACGAGACCTACGCAAAATATTGTCTGAATTCAGAAAGAAACATTAGACTAAAATCTATGTATTTAAAACTTAGTACGGTTTCTTAAGAGGCCTCTGTAGTCAGCTTGCAGAGATTCAAGTCCCAATGCTTTGCTATGGGGGAAGTGCCTTAACGCCTAATCATTTTTCTCAGAAAGTATTAGGTATTTTTAAATGAAATTTTCCTGTGTGAATCTTGAGAACTATTCGCAAGGATTGCGCATTTTGGGACTTGAATCTCCGCAAGCCGACTACAGAGGCTTCTTAAGACTATTCGTCATAGCAAACAAATGCCTCACTTTTTATGAGAACCATTCTATTACCCCTTGGTCCGGGTTCGATTCCTAGCTTAGACGTGGGTGCTAAATTATCCGTCCCTTGATAGAGGGCACCGCTGGCCGCCCAGTGCCCCCCCAAATAATGAAAGGGCCAGTAATTGGGCCTTAGCGTGGCAAAGGCTCGTGGCAGCAAGTGCCCGCCCATTAGAAAATAAAAAAAAAAACTTTTTTACAGAAAAGTTTGTGATGTCAATATGTTGATTTGTATGCAACTATTCTCCTAATTACTTCGCCCCATATTATTTCCAATATAATTTTGTAGATAAGAGTGACGATTTACTTTATTAATCACATTCCTTTCATGGACGAAGAAAATTGTCACTCTTATTTACAAAATTGAACAGGTGACTAAATCATCTAAATAATTTATTATTCGAGCTTTCAATTACTAATTTTTTCTGTAGTTTATTAAACTCGCTTTATTTCTGCTATGATGTTTTAAAAAGAAATTAGCTTTTTACAGAATGTTGAAAGATACAGAGATATTATTCACCCTATTTCTAATTATATAACTTACGAGTTACGAGTATAGCAGTCTTTAAGTGTATATATATATATATATATATATATATATATATGAGACGTTTGTGATGAGGCCAGGCGTTCCTCGGGGGGGGGGGGCTTGGATTGCAATGAAGGCAGTGAAACTCCGTCGATTTCCATCGGATTTTCAAAATAGCAGCGGACGTGCCGGAATAGAAAAAAAATGAAAAACGAGGCGCAGATTTCTGGATGATGAGAGCTGAAGAAATTCGGCATGGGCTGTTCATCAATGCAGGCATTCTATTTTGGCATTCACAGCGTAGAACTTGCAGGACGTTGTACGAAGAGCTTTAGACGATAACCTGACTCAGCAGTCGGTGTTGAAAACTCCCCGAGCGGGGCTCGACGAAGTGTTGGCTGGCGGCTGAGAGCGGTCTCCATTCGCGGAGCTGGCCATCGGCTCGTCGGCATGCGTCATCCATCGCGTACCGTACCCCGTCTCCCGGACTACCGGACTACTGAGCGTTAATTTTTTACAATTTAAAATTTTTAATTGGCACACAGGCAATCATCCAGTCGGCTATTTGAGACGTCAGATATTTCAGTAAAGTTCCAGAGTTAAGGCAGGTAAAACGGTTTATTAAACATTATCTTTAAGTTACAATATAGAGTGAGAAGAAGAGAGGGGAGACGGGTACAAAAATCAGCGTGGACTAATTAAGCAGTTCCAGTGGCAGAAATCTCTTGATTTTCGAGGTGCGGGTGTATTTACGTTCTTCATACCACGTGTGCTGGTATGACATAACTCCGCCTCTCTCTTATCTCTAATCGAACCACACACATTTATGAACATGACCTGCATCCGGGATTACAAAGGCGTGGGGACACGTGTACACTCTAAAGAATTCAGAATCGACGGCCTGATGTCTGACAATTAACAAAATAAATAAAACATAGCTCCAGAGCGCGCGTGGCAAGTAAGACAGAAAAGCAAAACTTACATTGAAAGTACCGCTTGAAAAATACCCAAACTAGTAAAACCCAAATTACCTTTTTATACATTACATATATATATACATATACATAATATTTACGTTGGAACTTTTAGGTTGTTCATACCACGTGCTTGGAATGTTCGTTTATCTTGTGTCTAACTATTTTTTTTACTAGATAAATTTATTGACACCACTATAATTCTAATTATTTTACTAATTTCATATGTTTGTAATATACTTTAACATTTATATATATGCATTCAATTTGCTTTAATTTCATCTACTATTTTGACTTTAATTGTTCTATTTTCCACCTGCCATCACCAATTTCTTATTGCTGACAGTGTCTTACTGCCAATAATATGCTTGTTTTCTTATTCTTATTTTATTGCTCTTGTGCTTTAGTTGAAGGAAATCACCGAGACATTGTATATATATATATATCAATGTGCGTGTGAGTGCATAGTGAAAAATGCTCACGTGGGAATAAGGAAATTTTCATTCTTACTTTTATATAGATATATATAGGGTGTCACACAAAGTGGTAACAAACTTTAATTTTTTATCCATTAGAGATAAGTGGGCAATACAGGGGAAGGTGGCCCAAAATTATCCTAGCGGGCAAAACGATCCACGTAGGCTTCCTTAGATACTGGCCGTGCTATCTACCAGGTTACACATAAACTAGTTTTGGCAAGTCAAGAAGAAGCAATGGCGGTGTTTAAGAGATTGGTGTATTACTTGTCTGAGTAGAATTCTTCAAAAAACAGGGTTTTATCATGTCTTTTGTAAGGAAAGCACTAACTTTCCTATTTATTTACCAATGCAGTTTTTAATGGGCAGAAATATGACTTGGTTTAAAGCATGTTTTTAGATATAAATTGCACTTGCTAAGTTTGTTATGTTTCTCGCTGGGTTCCAGGAATATAACCTAAAGTGGGAAGCGATATTGTCAAGTAAAATGATCCCTCGACTGACGAAACTCCAGTACCGAGTCCTAGGCGACATTGTAGCCCTTCAACCGTTCCCAAAATGTGTAACTCCACATTACATTGTTTAATTTATTTCTGCGTTTATTGCAGGCCATAAGTTTTTAATTATAATTTTAAAACATTCCATTTTATTGTTTGCGACACTTTATATTTTAAAATTTTCATAAAAGAAATCATGCATACTATATGATTGTAAAATTTATCTTATTTCATTATGTATAGTCATAATTACTCTTATATCTTTTATTTTGCCGACAACAAAAGAAATTAAAATTTGTTTTCAAATGCAGGACCATTTTGCCCTTGGGTTGGTGGTAAAATGATCCTTTAGACACTTTCTAAAATTTCCATTTTTTTCATTACTCACTGTGTTTTTAAAATATTATTAAAGTATGTTTATGATTCAAAATATAGTTTCAAATATAGTAAAGGGCCAACGTTTTATTTGAATATTTATGTTATTTTAGACAAGTGTTAACCTTAAGGGGAATCATTTTGGGCCACCTAAAAAAATGTTCAAAATAAGGTAGGAAAAAAAGACTTCGTTAAGAGAAAATTCCTCACGTTAGTTTTCAAAAGGTGGCGATTTCTGAGTTTGCATACGACCCCCCCCCCCCCCCGGCATAAAAAAAATTCCCAGCTAATAAATTCTGTCCCATACACAATGAAGTGAGGTGTTCTTTTGCTTCTTTCAATGTAAGTAAATTAAAAAATCAATAACAAGTACTTATCGAAATACCTAGAATCTATACAATTGCCTTGCACTGTAAATCCCTTGCGTGAGGGACTCGCATTAGAGGGATCCCGAATTTGACCTCATAAAAAATAACAACTTAAGTAGAAGATTTCTAAAAATAGAAAATAATTCTAAAAATAGAAATAGCACTTATATCAATGTTGATACCGGGATTTCTACTTTTTCTCCAATATATGATACTTGATTGAAAGCAAATTGCCCGAGCAAAAACAAAAATCAGTAGATAAGAGCTATATCGATGGTCACTGTTATTCTTGTAATGGGGAAATATTTAAGATAAATATACTTGAGTTGAGTGTTACGGAATATATTGAAAGACCTGATGTAAAGTTTACTAAAGGTGTGGCTTTTGATGCATTGTGAAGAAAATATTTCCTGTTACTTGTTGATTCAGGATGCAAGCGCTATTACATGTGTCCATGTTATTTGTTCTGATGGAAATTTCTTGATTGCGTTCATACTTAAAATGGTTGAGTTTAGTTTTTAAACAAAATTGAAGTAAGCTAAATTCTTAAATTTTGTGCGATAAAAAGACTTTTATGCAATACACGTTTATTACTTATTTTAATATTAAATGTTTTCAGGAAAATTAAAAAATAAGGGCTGAGTAACTCTACTAATGACCAACACTTGCTTTTGAGATATTAGCCACAACCTTGGCCATAATATTTATTTCGCAATTTTCTATAAGAGGCATTTACTAGTTAAGTCAATTACCCTTTATGAAAACATAAGAAATGCACACAAATCTGGTCTAAAATTTATTTTCTATATAACCTGATTCACAGGTTAGTTAGTTCATATGGGGGGGGATTTAGGATTTAGTATCATTAAAATATATTTAATACTACTGCTTATCTTTATTAAAACTTTCCTTTATTTTATAATAGGTGGTAGATGCTGCAGAGAGAATGTGTAGAAGAAATGTATAAATATTTGTTCACAAATAAAAGTGGTTTATATTTTGCTTCTGAAGTGATCTAAATGTAGAGTTATATATGAAATAGCTGCGGCTTTGTATAAACCTAAGTGTGGATAACACCACTAACGCATAAAGTTCGTTGAGCGTGTTTTTGTTAATTTTGGACTCTGTCTAAGCTTGCTCTAAATTTATGTTTCAGTAATTGAAGAAGGTGTAAACTGAAGAAAGCTATATGGATCCATGTTAAACTTTAACCAGCACAAAATAAATATGACAAAAAATAAAAATATATAAAGGATGTGTTTTACTTCTCCACTGCTAGATAAATGAACTAAGTATAACATGTGAAAGTTACATTTAAAATATGAGCGCTTCATGGAACCTTCAACTATTGTCAAAAAAAAAAAACTATATAAAAAGAATTTTTGCGAAAAACTATACTTTTAAAAATTTCCTCGATAAATTTTGCCAATAAATGCCAAAAGAAGACATAACATTTCAAAGAATTTTACTTCTTTATATCATATTGCACTCTACTTTCAAGAAAGAAAACACTAGTGTGAAGAATGTTGGTGCAAAAATTTGAGAGTTTCAAGAGAGTTTTCATGAAAAGTTACTGATAAATATTTTCAAGTCCTAAAGAAACTTGGGAAAAAAATCATGGGATGTGCTGGCTCGGCATTTTTAAGTTCAGAGAAGAAGAGAGCAAAACGACTTCGTCTTATGAGTGCAACGGAAAAAGGTAAGCATTAATGCATTTACTTATTTTATTTTATTTATTTATTTGTTCAATACTTTAAAACCTGAATTACGGTGCAAAATAATTTTTGTATTCTAATTTGTTATTATTATTATTATTATTAATTCACAAAATGTTGCAAACTACCAACATTAAATGGGGAAAGTGACCCAAAATGATCCTAGCGGGCATAATGATCCACATGTTTTCTTAGATACTGGTAGTGCTATATACTGGGTCAGGGGTCGCGCTGTCGATCGCCAACGTCGCAAATTACGATAATAAAATTAGTTTGGCGACAGAAAATACGATTTGGCGAAAATATTGGCAATTGCATTTTTTAATGATGTACGGCAAAATCTAATTTGGCGAATGGATTGGCGAAACTTTTAAAAAAGCCAGCGTGACCCCTGTACTGGGTAACACATAAAATAGTTGTGCCAAGTGAAAAAGAAGCAATGGCAGTATTTAAGCGGTCACGATATTACGCGTCTAAATACACTGCTGGCCACCCAAATTGCAACACCAAGAAAAACAAGAGATATCACAACAAAATTTATTGTGTAGATAACATGTTGACCAAGTAACAAATGATTAAATTTACAGCATTCTATGAAGCGTGGTTCCTGCCAAAATCAGTACCCAGAGTAGCCGCCGTTGTTGGAGATCACAGCTGCCACACGCCTCGGCATTGATTCAAAGAGACTTTGAATGTGTTCTTGGGGTACAGCAGACCAAGCAGCTTCCACACGTTGCCAAAGTTGATCTGGTGTGACAGCTGGGGATGAATTCTGGGTCAGTCGTTGAGCAACCATGGACCACATGTTTTCTATCGGCGAAAGATCCGGAGAGCGCGCCGGCCAGGGAAGCAATTCAATCTGGTGATTGACGAAGAACCCTTGGACAATGCGTGCCACGTGTGGCCGTGCATTATCCTGCTGAAATATGGCTGTTGGCAAGCCCTGAAGGTAAGAAAGGACAACTGGCTCCAACACCTCGGAGATGTAGCGCTGGCTGGTTAAAGTACCGGCAATGCGTACTAGAGGAGTGCGAGAGAGATATCCGATACCGCCCCATACCATAATACCCGGTGCAGGACCAGTGTGACGGTGCATAATGCAGCTGTTCAGCATCCTCTCTCCACGGTGTCTCCAGACTCGAATCCGACCGTCGTGGTGTTGCATACAGAAGCGTGACTCGTCAGTAAAGAGAATTTCATTCCATTCTGTCGTCCACATCCTTCTTTCATCGCACCATTGGCGGCGGAGACGTCTGTGGTTCCGCGTCAGAGGTAGACAAAGCAACGGACGTCTTGCGGACAGACCATTCTGCTGTAAACGACGTCGAATGGTACGCGCAGACACTGGATGATGCGTTACAGACTGAATCTGCTGTGATATGGTTCGTGATGTGACTGAGCGGTCCGTCACTGCCATGCGTACAATCTGCCTGTCATCACGTGACGTGGTGCACTGAGGTCGATGCGGTCGATCACGTCTGTCCGTCGTACCCTCCTGCACCCAACGATCACATATCCGCATCACAGTTGTTTGGTTTCGTCCAATACGACGACCGATTTCCCTGAAAGATAACCCACAATCTCGGTATGCCACTATCCTTCCTCTGTCAAACTCGGATACTTGATCAAAAGATGATCGTTGTTTCCTACGAGGCATAATTTATCGTTTTTTTGAAAAAAAAGCAAGAAAAACACAATTGCTGTACTTGAAACCGTCGAAATCTCCAAGCCTTAAATAGCGCTTTGAGGTGGCGCCACAGGCGCGCTTGATGTGCGTCTGCGCTGAAATTCTAATCATTTGCATATCTCACCTCAGCTAATGCATGTTGTAAATTTCATATTATTTGCATGCTTCCTTCAGGGTGTTGCATTTACGATGGCCAGCAGTGTAGAATTCTTCGAAAAATTGGGTTTTATAGCATCTGTTTTAAAGTAAGCACTACCTTTCCTATTTAATTAGATACCTTACTAGCAATTTTGCTCGGATTACAATCGGCCAGATACGTGCCCATATTACCGTGTAAAATGATCTATCGAATGACGAAACTCCAGTACCGGGTCCTATCCATCACGGCAGTCCTTCAACAGATCTCAAAATGCACGACTCTCCATTACATTATTTAATTTATTTCCGCATGTATTGTAGGCCATAATTTTTTAATTATAGCTTTGAAAGATTCCATTTTATTGTTTGTGACGTATTTTTACTTTAAGATTTTCATAAAGTAAATTATGCTTACTATATGTGATTGTAAAAATTATATTTAATTTCATTATGTATAGTCATTATTACTTTTACATCTTTATTTTGCTGATAAAAAACAGTTTAACATAATTTTCAAAGAAGGATTATTTTGTCCTTGATCCTACGGACAATTTCTCAAAAATCTATTTTTTTCATTACTGAATAGGATTTTAAAATGCCGTATTGGCCCGAATATAACCAACACCTCCTACATACAGTTGTTCACACCAACACCTACTACCTTCAGTTGTTAGGCGAAAACCTAACAACTGAACTTTGACGTCACCACTAGGCCTTCAAGTGATGACGTCATCACAGTTTTACTTTCATAAAGTGAAACTATTTGAATTTTCTGGTGAGTGCTACAAATATTAGAAAATATCTTAAGTTAAAGATAAAAATTAAAATACCTTTGTGATACAAAACAATTCATTATGATCTAGTTCCTTATTATCTTACATAATTAGTTAAAATTAAAAACTTGCCCTTTGTCGAAAAATTAAATTTTCTATCTCAAATCATTAAAATGCTGTTGTGCCTGAGTAAACTCACCAGAAATTTTAAATAGTTTTGCTTTATGAAAGTTAAATTGTGATGATGTCATTTTTGAAGGCCTGCTAATGACGTAAAAGCTTGTTGACGTAGCAGTTGTTAGGCTTTCTATATCTAGGAGGTGTTGATATAACGCGGCGTTTTTTGGCTGATCATTGCTCGTAAAAAACCTGACTCGCGCTAAATTCGAAGCCTAAATATAGGATTTTTCTAATTATCTTGATGAAAAATTTCGGAGTCGCGTTATATTCGGGTCAATGCGGTATTATTAAAATATCTTTATGATGTAAAATATAGAAAAGGGAAAATTTTTAACTTAAAAATCGATGTTATTTTATAAAAGTTTTTTCCTGAAGGGGATAATTTTAAGCCACTTTCCCCTACAAATGAATTTAAATGATCAGCATAATGAAGTAAGTATTTCACATTAAAACAGATGTATAAGATAATTATCTTAATTAAGACAGATGTTGCGGCTTGGCGGTCATAAATATACAACGAAATTCTGTTGAATGTGATAACTTCTACAGCTAATACATATTGCCACTTGTGTTTATTCAGACTTTTTATATACGCGCATGCAAATTCTTTATATCTGTAACGCTAAATATACTATTTTTTCTTGTTTTTATTTTTTGGGAACCAAAATTCATGCCTTTTTTTCTTCCCCAGCATTCAACGCTGCCATTTTGATTCAAAAATGGTATCGGAGGTATTTAGCGAGACAAGAAGTGCGTAGAAGATGTTCTTGGACAATTTTTCAATCACTAGAATATGCAGGGGAGCAAGATCAGACTAAAGTAAGTAGTTACAGTAATTTTTTTATATCCCCGTAATAAAAAAGTGTTATGAGTGAGGCTTCCGAAAAGAAAGTAAATTAGAATAATGGAGGATACATGAAATTGTACTTAATTTACCCTTACTCCATAAAATTCTGAAATGCCAACTCAATGTTAAGAGTATACAAAGTTTAAAAGTGAGTGTTAGTTGAGCTACAGAAACCAGAGAACGGGCATGTAAAGTATTAAAAAAATGCATGTTCGCAACTTTCTTTTTACTACTAGAAGCGACAATAAGATGCAGTCTAAAACGCTATTATGTTCCACGGCGACACTTTGGCCTCGACTCCACATTGGTCGAAAACGTGACAGAAACAGAAAATGTATGAATTTCCGGTTTCTTCTGTTTTTGTCAAGCGGAATCGAGGCGAAAAACCGAGTTGAAAATGTTGAACTTAACTGTTTATGCCGGCATAGGTAGCTTCGCGATTTGATACTAAACCACTTATATCTCAGAGGTTGGAATGTCTTCTTATCATGCTATAATTTGTATGTAATAAGGGGAGGGAAATGGACAATAAGAAAGAAAGGAGATTTTTAAAAAAAACAAACGTTTGTATATTGGATATAGAACGCTTCATCTATAGTTCGAAGACCTTTTGCTATTATTGGTATTTTATTACACATTACCAACTTTGTTTAAACATATCTCTGAGGCTATTTATGCTGTGTGGCTGAAATTTTGTCCATCATTTATTGAAGTGTGTGGCACGTTTTACTGATTGAAAGTTTTACTATGGGGGGGGGTATAAAAATTAAATTTTGTATTTATTTAGATATAATCCCATGAAAATTTTAATCGATACCATAAAATTCTGCACTTTTCTTTACGTAACTTTGTAATTTATTACACACACACACTCAAAAAATTATTCGAGTAACATTCGAATTTCCTACTTGAGTTTCGTAAATAACTATTTGGTTTTTGGAAAAACATAAAATTAGAAAGAAATATGGGAAATTTTTATTATATATGACATCAGTAACTTTCACGGAAAACAATATGAAACTGACAGGCAATTTTAGATACGCTTAACTATTTTTTAGAGAATGCGTATATGGCTATGATTAATATCACACACACACACACACATTTTTGTTGGATTCATATTATTGATTTAATTAGCTCGAACATAAAATATATTTTATTTGAGATTAATATTTTGTGTTTGATTTGATATAAAATTAAACTACTATTTTCAACCGATTTGAGATAAAGAATGATATTGTGTAATTTTTCATGAAGAGGATTCATTTTAAAACTGGAGTTGATTTTAAATATTTCCCTTAACCTCCTATTTTTATTTATCTTTTTCTTATTAAAAAGTATAAAGTATTGTCTAAATTGGATTGTAAGATTTTTTTTCTTATTTTTTAATATTTCACTGATGAATTGTACCGATAATCTTCATTTTTTAAAGCCTACTCTTAAAGTTTTTGTCATAGGCCAGACTGAATTTTATTTGCTTGAGGATTCCAATGATGCCAATAACTTTTAAAAGATTTGCTAGTGTCTTAAATTCGAATGTTGAAATCCCAAAGAAATAAAAGTCCGAGTTGTTAAAGTTATGAAGATTATAATTTTTTTCGGGTAATTCAGCAGAAATACATTTATATGTTACGAACGTTAATAATTAAAAAAACTGAATGCCTGTAAATAATTTAAAAGCAGCAATAAAATGATGTAAAATAAACTAGTAGCAACTGTAAAAAACATGTCAAATGTGTGTGATCATAATTTATAAACAATATTTAACAATCCTTACTTAGTACATTTTCAAACACACATAAAGCTTATACTAAAATAATTTTGTTTTTTCAGCTGTGTTTGTATTTTAATTAAAATGTTATTAGATTTATTAATTAATTTTAATTTTTACAGTGATTAGAGTGACAGTAATTATGTCACGAGTGAAGTCTTTCTTTGAACCCAATTGCAAACACTGTGCCAATTCTAGATTGCATGTGATTTTTAAAAAGTATATTGCTTTTAGATAAATTTTGAGCAAAATATTTTTTTGAAGTGAACTCATTTTTGTTTTCGAAAAGATTGATATTTTAATGATATTCAAAAATGTTGAAGGAAGTACCTTTTAATGTAGTAATATTTCTTGATCAGTATTAAATTGTTCATACGGCATGGTTCAGATACTTTGACATTCACGTTTTATGTTTGTCTTAGAAAATGCATTAGCATTAGAATGAAGGATTTTATGATAAGACATCACGAAACATCTTCCACGAGATATTGATTTTATATGGTAAGAAAATCGCCGTAATACAGAGTAAAGATACGTTGAAATAAGGAAACAAAAACAAGAAAGTAAATTAACTGTAGGCAAGTTTTTATGGAAGACCTCAGATAAATAATTGCGGAAAAAGAGTTTTACACGCACCATAAAAGAAAGTCAAATGATAAGTAGGGATTGAAAAATACTTTTAGCAAAAGTGCATTTATATGTTATTTAACTATTCATTTTGTTATATTGAAAGAAAAAAAATCGGATGCTCATAAATAACATAGTTTAAAATATAACGTATGTGTTTAAGAGCAACTTTTTTTTCTTAAAGTCGGGAAAATCAGGCAAGCTTGGATAGTTGACATTTTTGATTTTGTTGAAATTTTCAGGATTCGTCCTTCAAGTAAATTTATTTTATCCGTATTTTTTTATTTCTGTGAAAAAAAAATTCCAATAGGTTCGTGGCTCCCTACCTGAAAAGCTCTCATTTTTTAAAGAAAAACATGCTTTTTCTCGTAAGCGAATACTTTGGTGTCAAAAGTGAACCATGGCATTGCCACTTATTTTGTGTTCTACAAAGTCTAAACTGACTCAGAAGACATACAGACTCATGGTTGACTCTTGGCATAAAAGCCAAGGGTCATTCAAATTTTTTTCGAGAAATACTTTTTTTCTGAAACTTTGACCATCAAAATCTTCTTGTACCAAAAGTCAAACAGAAAAGCGTATATTTCAGTGAGTACATACCAATGAGAAGTCCTGAAAAGGGTAAGATATGTGTGGTTGACTTTTGACATGCAGAAATATTTGACCTTGAAATTGAAAAATAAATTGTGCGATTTTGAAGGCCATTTACTGCTTATGCCAAGAGCCATGTATGAAAATAGCTGAAAAAGTAGCCTAAGTGCAGCAAAAGCAAAATAAATTCACCCATCTGTGGTAACGTTCAAATTTAATGAAGCTCTATACTTTGCTTAAAATGTGTTTTGTTTCTCTTGTTAGGAAATATCGATTGCTTTTATTTCAATATTTATTACTATCGTATGAAAAATATAAGCTGTTAAAGAGGCCTTACATATAGTGGAAATAAAATCAATTCACATATTTATGGTAACTTATTCACGTCTTATGTAATGTGGCTCTATACTATGTGCTAGAAATGAATTTTGTTAAAATTGTAAAAAAAATATGGATTGCTTTTATGCCAATACTTATTAGTACTGAAGGTAAAAATTTAGCTGGAAAAGAAACCTCAAAAATAGAAGAACGAAAATCAAATCACACATGTATGGCTGCTTATTTAAATTTTATAATAAGCCTCGACACTTTGTGCTGAAGAGCATACTTGTTCATTTTATGTTTATTTCACGACAAACTTGTCCACAACATGTCCATGTCTATAACAAGATAGCTCCTGAATGCCATTTGAACCATATCTTAGGGAAATTCCATAATATATCTGCAGCATGACATTAAACGGACATATAAGTATACTTCTGTTATATCTTAAATTAAATAGCTAACTAATAACTACCAATTTTCATTGGTATGTATTCGCTCAAATATAACGTTTTTGTGGTTGACTTTTGGCACAAAAAGATTTTGATGATCAAATTGTTAGGAAAAAAAACCTTTTTAAAAAAATTTGAATGACCCTTTGCCTTTGTGCCAAGAGTCAACCATCAGTCTGTGTGTCTTATCAGTCAGTTTGAACGTAGTAGAGCACAAAATAATTGCCAATGCCGCGACTCACTCTTGGCACAGAAAGTATTGAATTATGGAAAAAAGCATGTTTTTCTTTAAAAAATCAGAGATTTTCAGGTAGAGAGCCTCAAAACTATGGGGAATTGTTTTTCAAAAAAAAAAAAGGGTTAAAATAAATTTACATGAAGAGCAAATTCTGACAATTTCAACAAAATCAAAAAATGTCAACTATGTAAGACTGCCCGACTCTTAAAAACTTAAAATAAAGCAAAGGGAAAAAATCCTTTGTTTACATATGTGTTAAAGAATTCAATATATTTGGTATATCTGGCAAATATATTTCATTGATGATTTTTCATTTGTCACATTTTAGCTGTACAACTTCTTTAACGACCTTATAACGCACCTTTTTGATGCGAATCCGTACATAGCAGCCTCTGTAACCTATCCTAATCAGCTGGCTTTTAAAGGTAAGAATGACTTATTTACTATTTTTAAAACAATACTTTAGGAGAAATTCATCAAAATGTATGTTCAAGATATTCATAGGATACTTTTAATCTAACTATAGTAAAAGAGAGAGAGAGAGAGAGAGAGAGAGAGAGAGAGAAAAAAAAAAAACGCTTTTTCATGATCTGTTTAAAACACTTAATAAATTAATAAATTAATAAGTAATTTATAAATAAGTTTTTATTTATTTTAAATCATTTTTTAAACATTAAATTTAAATAATTTGATTATGCAAGATGCAATACTGTGTTTACTTTTAATATTGATTTAAAACAAAATCATTTACAAAATTAATTGGAAGGAAGGGAGCTCCTGAAAAACGAATCCTCAAAACGCTATCCCTATAGGTTCTGGGAAAAAACTTGTTCTTTTTTAACATTGACAAATTTTTCATTTCAAATTTCTGTATTTTACTACTCGGGTATGCACATCGTAGTGCGCCCAGCTTCTTATTTACGAATAAAATTTTATAAGGAATGTAGCATGAATGGGGGTTTGCATTGCTTACCTTGAGCAGCATTTTTCCTTAAAATAAATTATAACATTTTAATCATTTATCTACCTCAGTAATAATGGGCAAAAATATCAACCTGAAAGTTTTTGTTTTAGTCAGACAATGAATGATAGATGCTGATTAATATGAAAGTAAATTGAGAAAAAGTCTAATTAACACTGACTACGAGTAAATATGTCTGATGATTATTTCATAAGCAATTAATGAGTCTTTTTCAAGAGTATAGCACAAATGAAGCTAGTGAAGTCAAATAATACTTTGATTGGCACACTTTTAGGAAATCTCATATGTTATTTATAAAAAAAAACCAACGTATGAAATTCACTAATGCTCATTTTTTTTTTTTTTTACGTTAGCTTGATCTGATCATAAAGTGAGTGAAAAGCTATCCATTTAAGACAAATTTACTTTAATAGAACTTGAAATTATGATGTAAACTGTTTAAATGAAATATTTGGTAGTGATTTTTCAAAGAAATAGTTACAATGAATTAATGAAATCGTTTTAAAAACAATTTTATTTTTACGGTACTTCTAAGTACAGTCAGTAGATAAAGGGTTAAAAAAATAGATCTTTCAACTTTTAATACTCGAAATTTGCATTCCTCAACATTTTAAAATATAATTTATAATTGCTATACATTATTGTTGAATTCACTAAATTGAAAATTGCTGTTTCCTTAGTACCAGACTAGAAGTATGCTTATTGTGAAAGTTACATTCCGGTCATTGGGAAGAGATAAATCCTGTTAAACTTTTATTTTATGAGCAATACGCGACAATACTGAAAGGTTTTTGAAAACATTGAAGATAAAAAGATGGGAAAACCCTTTGTTTCAGCTATGTTTGTTCCGATAAAAGTTAATAATATAGCATTGTGGAAGAAAAGGGCGTTTTTACAATGCATAAATGCTCAAGGTCTTCAGATTTCACTATTAACAATGTCGTCTGATGAATATTATAAAAGAAATGTTTTGTGCCTCTTCATTTGCCTTGTACAAAGTATATAGTGTATTGTGTTTGGAAGTTAGTGCATCTTTTGAAAATACAATATAATACGTAGAAGCTTATTGACAATAGAAATGCGGAAAAGACTGTTCTTCCTGCAGAGCATATTTCCTTCGACAGAAAAAAGTTTGGACTTTCTATTTCCATACTTTTCTTTTGGATGTTTCTTTCTCCATTACATTATCCTTTTTCATTTTTTCAAAACTTTCTTGCTATTTATTCCTTGAATTTTCCTCTTATCTTTCCAGGTCCTTGGCAATCAATTATAATTTTTGGTACTCTTTCATTGTCCATTCTCGTGACGTGCCCAAATCGTGTCAAATGTTTTTTATCTATGCGATCTATAATCGTACGATATGTTTCCATACTCATATGTATTATTTCTCAAAGGTGTTTTTTTCTGGCGCGGCTAGATCTCATTAAATACTTGAACAAAAAATAAATAAAAATACCCAGTTAAAGCTTATAATTTCTACTTTTGACGAAAGATATGCAAAAATTAAAGAAATCTTTTTGTTAATAAAAAAATAAAAAATATATCATATATATTATTTCTCAAAGGTGGGTTTTTTTTCTGGCGCAGCTAGATCTCATTAAATACGCGCCCTCCCCCCCCCCATTATGTAACAGACTTCATGGTTCCAGGTTGCCATGGAATCAGATGAATTGAATATACTTTCTTTAAAAATGAGTGGCAACGACAGATAAAAATGTAAGAAAAATAGAACAGCTCGGAGTTGTTATTATGTTTTTGTATAGATTGGATGGATGATTGAAGGTTACAGGTTTTTTTGTAAATAGCTTGTAAAATAAATATTTAAATGAGATTAAAAGAACTTCTTATTTAATCTTTTCAATCCAGCCGTCTCATTTTGATAATTCAGTGAGTTGTATTCATCAGTCGCCGGCAGAATATTTTGGTTCTATGCCATTTTCTTGACATTTCTCTGGCGCCCCCGGGTGGGCGGCTTGAATTGAAACAGGCGCGGCTAGATCTCATTAAATACGTGGTGACCAAAAAAAAAATAATAAAAATACCCAGTTAAATCTTATAATTTCTACTTTTGACGAAAACAGTGCCGCGTGTTGGTGACACATGTTTTTTATTCTCTATGAAATACAAAAATGTACAGAAGATGGCGTTTGAATAGCCCTGTTCAAACACATTCTGTTACATTTATTTCTGTTAAAATAAATGTCTACTTTTTGAATGATTTCCAATTAAACATCTAACTGACCCGTGAAAATATTTATCAGAACATAATGTACTTATAGACACATTTATTCATTTTCACGCTATAATATTTACAGTTGTAGTATTAAATACGATATTGTGCGAAATTTTCATGTGGGTCAGCTAGTTTCTCTTATTTTAATGTTTTTTCTTTTCTCCATACCACATATCCTGGTAGCTCTCCTGCAGTAGTCCATCTCAATTCCGAATTTTTTTTTTAAATTCTTCTGTCTTTTTTGTCCATGTTTCCAAAAAAGCAGAATTCTGTCAATAAGAGTGTTAAAAATGTCCTTTTTGTTTTTTCAATTGTATCCCTGCCTTAAGAATTAGGTGTTGGATTCCTATGGATTTTTTGATTTCAGATATTCATTTTTTTATCTGCATTTCAGATGTTCCATTACTTTTCACTATTTACTCTCGATATTGAATAACTGCACCTTTTAAATTTCTTATCTATGAAGGAAGGTTGAAAATTAAATAGTAGGATCTTAACCTAGAAACTAAGAGAAGCATGCGCATGGTGGGCATGCGCAAATAGGATATGATAACGGTGAGATGGCGCTGTTGTCGATGTGTAGAGTGCAAAAAACGGCCGACCACTGCCCTATCGTGTTGTATGACAACACTCGGTGTCATGACGCAAACAATGTCCCTTTCCTGTTGCAACGATGGCAATGGAAAATCTTAGAACACACTCTCTACTCAACTGACGTGAGTCTTTATGACTTCGATCTGTTTCAGTTGATTGAAATTGAAGGAGCCCCTCCGAAGCCGTCGATTTCATGACGTTGCATCTATACACCGCGCAGTAGGGCGCTCCGTCGCTGACATCCCCAATCACCTTGCCAGAGGTCTCCAACGCCTTCCCGACATTTGGCAAAATTTTATAAACTTTGCTGGTGATTACATAGAAGGAATGTAATGCAACTGTACTTGTAAATTCATTAAAAATGGATTTATACCTATGTTGCTATGACTACTTAATTTACAACCCTCATATTATCCCATTTATGCCTAGCGTCCCTTTTTTTGGACGGCATTTTCCCTATCAAAAACGTTATTTATTTTCCCAACCTTTATTCACGAGTATTGAACCTCAACTCCAAAAAATATTTTAACATGACCAAGTAGGATGTTGACATTTAAATTTTTATACATAATGATTTTAAAAGAAATTATCCCTTGTTCAAGAAGTTGACATCAGAAATATATCTATTATTGCTGGTATTAGAAAAATCGAAGAAAGTCGAAAAATATCTGGCCATAAATGGGTTAATAATCAATTCTTCTGTTTCTACAGATAAAATGTATTCAGTTTCTTATAGTTAATTTTTAACCCTCATTTTTCAAATTCTTGCACATACTTTAAATTTTCAAAATTATCAGCGAAGATTACTTGGTCATCCGCAAAGAGTAGATGTAACAAGTACTTTTACTCTGAAATTTTTAATCCTCTTTCTATTTTCTGATATCCATTATTTAAGTGTAAAATCAATGAAGATTTTAAATAAGGTTAGGGACATGCAACATCCTTCTAAAAAAGCCCTCTACTAGTGGTAAATGCTTCAGAAAACTTTGAACCTGTTTTAAACTCGCATTTAATAATTGCACATATCAATTTAATTACATTTATTATGTTCTCATAAATCTTAACTTTTTTAAAATACCTATTATAGTTGATCCACTTTGACTATGTAACATATTTTGCCGATTTTTGGGAATTTTTAAAAATAATTTCTCTTTTGACGACGTTTGCATAAAACAATTTTAAAACTGTTGCATCTTTAATTCTATCTGTCATAACTTTTTTATAATTCGGCAAAAGACGGAGTGTACAATTTGCCCACCTTTAAAAGAAGAACGGAGGAAAAATGTACTAGGGGCATTCAAAAAGTAAGTTATACTTGTTCCTCCACGGATGGCAACATTGCGAAACAAGACCGAAGCTTAATCAGACGATAGTTCAGTTCCACGGCTTCCAACCGTACCAATTTCATTCGGATAGTAACAATCTTTGGTGCGTACTACAAGAAGGAAATGCCGCGTAAACTGGAAGCTTACTCCAACGTTGAAGTACGCGGCACACTACGTTTTTGGGGGCAAAACGCTTCAAGCAAAGGCATTGTCCTCTTGCATGACAATGCAAGACCTCACAAGGCACGCACAACACAGCATTTGGCTCGCAGCTTTGGATGGGAGGACTGGCAGCATCCACCATACAGTCCCGAACTGGCACCCCTTGGAGTAAGCTTCCAGTTTACGCTTCATTTCCTTCTCGTAGTACGCACCAACGATTGTCACTATTCGAATGAAATTGCTACCGTTGGAAGCCGTGGAACTGAACTATCGTCTGATTAAGCTTCGGTCTTGTTTCGTAATGTTGCCATCCGTGGAGGAACAAGTGTAACTTACTTTTCGAATGGCCGTTGTAAATTAGGAGATTTTTTACGAATTTTTATGTAAAGAAGGATTTTGAATTCAACAGCAGCTGCTTCAAGATTTCGGTATGATATCTTCCGCTATGGTTGTCCGAGAAACAGTAACAATGAATAAAATTGCCAGTTGAAAAAAAAAAATAAAATTACTTTAAAATAACTGAGTTTCCGCATGTGAAATCTGCGTCATTTTCATGTAATGAGTTTAAAGCCCTTTCGAAACTCAATCAGGCTAACAGATTCACAAACAAAACATACGCCACGCACGAAATAATTACATATTTTACATTACGTTGCCAGAAAAAGATCTGGGATCTCTCACACCGCCGAAGGCATGAGCGGAAAATCGGCTATCTATTGACGGAACATAGACCTCGTGAGGGTGACCAACATAACAGTCGAAGATCAGCCACCTCCCTAGAACGGCTCTTTATAACGTCGACAACACAATGTATGTTTGATATCTTTTAAATGCTAATTTTGTTGTAATTTTTCCTCGACCTATTTTCGACATTTCGACATCGGGAATACGTTATTTATACGTGCGTGCGCTTGCTGGGATGGATACACTGTCGTAAGCTTTCTCCAAGTCTATGAAGACCAAGTGTATTTCTTTTCCTTTAGATGCTACCTTTTCCAAAAGTTGTCTTATTGTAAAAATACGGTCAATACCCGATTTTCTTGCAGTGAAACCACGCTGTTCTTCAGCGTTTTTAAATTGATTCGCAAAATGGTTTCTAATAATCCTAATAAAAATTTTCAATAGTGGATTTATCACGTAGATTCCTCTGTAATTGCTGCATTCTTTTCTGTAGCTCTTTCTGAAAATTGATGTGATATATCCATCTGAGACACAATTCCTATAGTATTTTGTTTTCTTTAATAATATTTTTAACGAGTCTCAATATAAAAGTAGATATTTCCCCAGCAAACACACACAGGTTCTCTGAACGTCTATTAACGTTCAGAAGACGTTTTTTGAACGTTGATAGACGTTCAGAGAACCTGTGTGTGTTTGCTGGGCCCCTCCTACATATTTTAGTAATTCATCATTGGTTAAACCAGGCCATGGAGCTTTTTTATTTCTAGCATTTTTTAATTCCTTCAGAATTTCATCCGTAGATGTAATTTCTACATTGGATCCAAAAGACTATTTATAACTAAACAAAGCAATATCAATTACGAGATTCTACAAATAACTTTATCGTTGTTTCATAGATTTAAACTACTGAATTAAATATCCTTTTCCATAGAAAACTGCTGATAGACGATTTTCTTGAAACTATGGACTATTCATGCCCTAGCATTAAAATTTAAGTTAGAATAATAAAACCATGTTAAAATAAAGTGCCTTAAGAAAATGCTTAAATTTAGATCTGAAGTTTTGTAAATATGGTATTAGAAAAATCGAAGAATTGCTGGTATTAGAAAAATCGAAGAAAGTCGAAAAATATCTGGCCATAAATGGGTTAATAATCAATTCTTCTGTTTCTACAGATAAAATGTATTCAGTTTCTTATAGTTAATTTTTAACCCTCATTTTTCAAATTCTTGCACATACTTTAAATTTTCAAAATTATCAGCGAAGATTACTTGGTCATCCGCAAAGAGTAGATGTAACAAGTACTTTTACTCTGAAATTTTTAATCCTCTTTCTATTTTCTGATATCCATTATTTAAGTGTAAAATCAATGAAGATTTTAAATAAGGTTAGGGACATGCAACATCCTTCTAAAAAAGCCCTCTACTAGTGGTAAATGCTTCAGAAAACTTTGAACCTGTTTTAAACGGTCAATACCCGATTTTCTTGCAGTGAAACCACGCTGTTCTTCAGCGTTTTTAAATTGATTCGCAAAATGGTTTCTAATAATCCTAATAAAAATTTTCAATAGTGGATTTATCACGTAGATTCCTCTGTAATTGCTGCATTCTTTTCTGTAGCTCTTTCTGAAAATTGATGTGATATATCCATCTGAGACACAATTCCTATAGTATTTTGTTTTCTTTAATAATATTTTTAACGAGTCTCAATATAAAAGTAGATATTTCCCCAGCAAACACACACAGGTTCTCTGAACGTCTATTAACGTTCAGAAGACGTTTTTTGAACGTTGATAGACGTTCAGAGAACCTGTGTGTGTTTGCTGGGCCCCTCCTACATATTTTAGTAATTCATCATTGGTTAAACCAGGCCATGGAGCTTTTTTATTTCTAGCATTTTTTAATTCCTTCAGAATTTCATCCGTAGATGTAATTTCTACATTGGATCCAAAAGACTATTTATAACTAAACAAAGCAATATAAATTAAACTACTATGTTAAAATAAAGTGCCTTAAGAAAATGCTTAAATTTAGATCTGAAGTTTTGTAAATATTTTTAAAGTAATAGGTACTCCACACAATTAAAAAATTCAGAAACTGTAATTTAAATCAAGTAATATTAAGTTAAAATTCAAGTCCCGTTAAGCACTCGGACTGTAAAATTTAAATTTAAACTATAAAACTATTCTAAAATAAAATACTGTTTGTATTTAGATATGCATATTTCCAAATAATTTAAAAGTGACTGTACATTACACGATGAAAACCATTAGAACACTGTGGATATTACTTTGATTTTATGAAAACATTTCGTATAATTTTTTCTAAGATTAACTTTGTAAAGGATATGCTTGATCTCACAAAAACTAAAGAATAGTTTAAAAGAATTCTCAGTAACTTTATTAAGATATTTACAATAAATAGACTCTATCTGATAAGCTCGCATATAAAAAAAATATACCTCAAAATACTAGAAATAGTATTTTTTGTGTGATTAAACTGTATGTTCCTTTGCATAATTTTTTGTTGAAACTAAAAATATACGTCTAAGTACATTTCAAACATCAGAATACAGATTTTTGCACACCTTAGCCATCATGTTCTAAACTAATAACTATTTTATCTTTGCAAAATGATATGGCACTTTGAAATGAGGTCTGCTTCACCTTATTTTATTTTATTTATATATTTATTTTGCGTATAAATGATTTCTCATGAGGTGCTGCCAATCGCGTTGCTCAACAGAAAGGGATTTCTCGAAGACAGTGAAAAGAATGTCTTCTTTATTTTCATATTTCATATTTTTAGAACTTATGCTTTCAGGAAAAAATCCCCTGCTTTCGAAAGCAGGGAATGAGGATTCCGATTTATGGGAAAAGACAAATCCAGACACCGTGAAAATAGAAGAGGGTTATAAAGGATTGAAGATAAAACTTCCAATGAAAGCCGAAACTATTGTAAAGCTTACTGAGTATTTCAAATGTCGGAGAGTAAGTACCACTTTTTTTTTGCGCAAAGCGTATTTTTTTTTATAAAGATTAGGTTTATTGAAGCTTCAAAACGTATAAAGTTATTCTATGTGAAATGCATTAATTTTTTTATTGTGATTGGCTATTACAGGCTGAAATACTGATATTTAAGAGCGAAAATAATTGAAAGCTGAGTACATATTTACGTATCTAAAAACATTCCATATATTTTTTTTTGTTTATGCGTTTAAACTGACGATGAAAATCAGATGAAAAATTAGGCATGAATATCTAATGCATTAGAATGAGCTATGCTGAAGTGATATGCCTTTGAGAAGGTTTTTAAAATTATTCTTCATAGTATCTACATTTTACGAGATCATTTCCACTATAGTCAAAGCTTATCAAACGCAGTATGTAAGTAGATGAGTATATTTTTTAGTGAAAACCCATTATGAAAATAATACGAAAATTGGAAAGGTTAGTGTTGTGTTGTGTTGTGGGATTAAGGCGAATTATCTGCACGAGGGATCTAGGCCTATGTGCAGGGTGCCCTCCGTGGGGGTCTTTCTAAGGGGTCCTAACCAGTATTAAGTTTCGGAGAAAAACCACGGAAAACTCAGAACGGTTTGGTCGACGGACGCGCGATTACGGTCGCGGACGGGAGGGTTAGATTTCTCTTTCATTTGGCTTACTTTTGACCTTATTCATCTCGCGTATTACCAAGTTGTGATTCTGAGAGCTCCGTTTAGCATAATACAAAAGCTGAGTAGCACTTCGTGTCCTAAATTAGTGTGTAATATAAGATTGGATGTAAGGAAATAATGATATTTTTTATAAGACAGTAATTCGAGGTGATGAAGCTCAGAATTATGAACGCAAAATCGAAATGCATTGCTATGAAAAAAAAAATAATGAATGTATTGTTATTTATGATTCAGGAAGATATGAATAAAATACTTGTTTCTTCTAAAATACCTTTTAATTTTTCAACTTTTACAATAAAAAAGGATTTTACCATAGATTTCCATTTTACACTCATGTCCATAAATTAAGGATAATGAAGTTCAGGCAAAGAAAGAGAAAGAAGCAAAACAAATTTGACTTATTTGTAAAGTCTATTTATTAAACAAAAATTAAAGAGCAAAAAAGATGCTATATGTTTGGCATAATTAATAAAAATTGCAAGTTTTACTCCCTTGAACAAATTTCAAAAAAGAACCTATTTACAAAAAACAGTATAACATGGTTAGTAGGATGGTTAATACGGAGTATGTCTCCCGGACGATGCAATACAGGCCTGACAACGCCTAGGCATGCTGAGTATCAAATGATCAATCTGATCTTGGGGAATATTACACCACTCATCAAGCAATGCACTCCGAAGTTCCGGTAGACAGGTGGGAGGGGGTTGACGGGCTGCAATTCGTCGGCCAAGCATATCCCACACATGCTCTATTGGATTCAAGTCCGGTGAGTATGCTGGCCAATGCATACGGGTGATATCCTCCGATTGAAGGCATTCGTCTACAATGTTTGCACGGTGAGGACGGGCGTTGTCATCCATAAACACAAATTCAGCACCCATGGCGCCCCGAAACAAACGTACATGTTGTTCCAGAATGACATCCCGATAGATGTGGCCTGTCATCGTTACACTCTGAACATGCAGGTCAGTTCTGGAACCAAGAATAATTCCTCCCCAAACGAGCCATCCTGCACCACCGTAACGGTGTCTTTCAATGGTGCTCTCTTGGTGGTAACGGGTACCTGGCGCTCTCCAGATGAATGTCCGGCGAGAATCAGACTCCAAACTAAACCTGGACTCGTCGGAAAACATCACACAAGACCACTGTTGCGGTGTCCACAATGCATGCTCTCTACTCCAGGTTAATCGCAGGCGACAGTGAGTTGCGGTAAGTGGAACACATCTGACAGGCCTACGAGCATATAGACCAATGTGCCCTAAGCGTCTGTACACGGTCTGCCTTGAAACTGTCGTACCGGTAGCTGAAGAGAGCTGACGAGACAGGTCTGATGCTGTACTCCGTCTGTTTCTTTTGGCAGTAACTGCCAAATAGCGGTCCTCATTCGGCTTTGTAACTCGGGGGCGACCTGTGCTGTAACGTCTACTCACATTACCATCATCTTGGAATCGTTGCCAAAGCCTGGAGATAACACTCTGGGCGATTCCAAGTTCCTCGGATACTTCCAGCTGGGTACGTCCACATTCCAGTCGTCCGATAATTCTGCCACGTAAAACATCATCCAAATGCCTCCTTTGTGCCATAACTATGCGGTTTTTGCACTGAAAGGCTTTCACAGCGCTTGTGAACAATTTTACTTCTTTGCCACCATTCCTTATATACCCCTCTCTTACACTCTCGTCATTGTGACGTACCATCCACGCCATCTGGTGGTTTCCTGTAATTTGCATATTCTTCTTCAAGATGTGTGTGATCATTCCACAGGTGAAATTTTTATTTTAGAGATCAATTTCTGTGTGATTCTGAATTATCCTTAATTTATGGACATGAGTGTAATTTACGTGGTATTTGTAAAAAAAAATTCATCACATGGAGCTACATACTTCTTCTGACACTTATGCAATGCATATAAAAAAATATCCTTCTTTTTAAAGTGAAATGCATTCTGTACCTTAAAATTCAATAAAATAATTAACATAAGGATGAAAGTTAGAAGCGACTTTGTCTAAATAGCTGATTCTTAATTTTATATGGATCATATTTTGTATATGAGATATAAAGATATGTTTTCAGTTTAAAAAAATACTGGATATATTTGATCTAATTGGCTGCAACATTTCTAAATTTTTTCCCCTTTAGATCATTCAGATAAAGTTTAAAAATCACATATGATTTTATCAGTAAATTAAAAATATATATAAAAACATTGAGCAATCTTTAGCACTAACTTTGAATTTGTTAATAAAATCTGTTCATAGTTACAGTCACGTGCAAAAGTTTAAGACCTGTAGTTTCCTGTATTTTAACAGATTGCATCATTTTCTATCGTGATTGCGTCATGTTACGCGTTGATTGCATCAGACACTTTCTACTGCTTTAAGTAAATGTGACTGTCTCGTTTATCAGTAATTCGTTATTGAATTTTGCATACACAGTGCTTCATTTACTGCTAAGAGCAAGACTGGTGAGCATTATTGTATCAGTAAATTCAAAATTTCGGGAAATTATACGGATCTTAAGAGAAGCGGTCACCCAAGAAAAACTAGTGCACGTGATGATGATGTGATAAGAAGGATGGTCACTCGATCTCCAACAACCTCCTGCAATAAAATTAGGGCTGCAAAGGGTACTAACGTCAGTTCAAGTACTATTTGAAGACGTTTGGCTAAAGATTTTGGTTTAGTATCCTATAAACCTGCAAGGAAACCTCGACTTACTCAAAGTAGAAAAAAGAAACGACTGACTTTTGCCAGACAATATCAGAATTGAACCGAACAACAATGGAGTAAAGTGATATTTTCAAATGAGTCAAGTGTGCAGTAATTTTCTGCACGTGCTAAATGTATTCGCCGCCCATTTGGAAAAAAGATATGATTTCAGTTATGCGATTCCAACAGTGAAACACCCTCTAAGCCAAATGATATGGGCTGCAACGTCTGCGTCTGGTACTGCTGCTCTGTATTTCAACACCCTCTAAGCCAAATGATATGGGCTGCAACGTCTGCGTCTGGTACTGCTGCTCTGTATTTCCTGCCACCTAAAACCACGATGAACGGCAGTCGGTACCCTAATTAGTTACGTGACAAGTTCAAGATTCACAGATGTTCAATTTTCCTGCATAATGCAGCTCCGTGTCAGAGGGCAAGGATTGTCAAGGACTATCTGACGGCTACTCAAATCCAAGTGTTTGATTAACCAGGTAACAGCCCAGATTTGAATCCGATAGAGAATCTGTGGTGTATTGTGAACAATAAATTCGCAGAGAAGCTACCATCCAGTGCTACAGAACTTGTTGAAGCAATAAAACGTGTGGTGTACAGAGATTTCTCAAGCTTACAGCCAGTCTTTTGTTCATAGCGCGCGTAAAATGATTGCAGCAGTGATAAAAAATAAAGGAGGTCCGACAAAATACTGACTATACTTCAATAACCATGTTAGCCTATTTTGTTCATTTGTAACAGATATTTTTGTTGCGGAATTCCATTAAATCTGAATTTTCTATGCCTTAAACTTTTGCACGAGACTGTATTGTTTGATAGTATTAACATAGCTTAGAATTATTGAATTTTTCACAATAAAATTGTTTATTATTAATCTTTCTCTAATACAATATAAAAATCAAGTTACTCATTAGGGTGTGCCGAAAAAATGCAAAAGCTTTTATCCAAGTCTTAATACCGCTGAAATGTTGCAAACTTGTCAATTAAAGTGTCAAAAAGAAATAAAATAAAATTGTAGCTACTGCTCGCGCATCTGCTCTAGTTTCCCGAAATTTGAGGGATTACGGCCAAGTAGCTACGCGTGTACTCTAGGCCGAGGGGTAGGGTGCCCTCCGTGGGGTCTTTCTAAGGGTCCTAACCCGCATTTGAGCCAAGTTTCGGAGGAAAATACGATAAACTTCGAACGGTTAGGTAGGCGGATGCGACCTGGTTTCGAACCAGGGACCTTCCGTCTCCCAGTTCAGAGCGGCATACACTAGGCCACTGGTGAGATACTGAAGTTTGGAAAAAATCCCGTTTTTACGATACTTTTTAACAATTTGACATTTGAATATTACTGAATGTAACAGCTCAAATTCTTATGTATTCGAGCCAATAATAATAATAATGTTTAAACATTATTTAAATGCCTCAACATCTCCCGGTTGCTCATTGCCTACAACGTTAATTAGTTTTTTTTTAATTCGCATGCGATGGTGGATAACAATTTTAGGGGGGGATACTAAGTAGCATTTTTTTTCTTTATTGAATCAAGTTTAAAATCCAATTATTTTTGAATATTAGTAGTATTTGTAAACAGCTTTTATTAATTGACTTATGTGAAGAGTCGTAAATCCAAGAAAATCATGTTGAACTCTATTGAACAATTCCGTTTTCATACTGTCTACTTTTAGGTACTTTGAAATCTGATTTTTGGGTAGACATGATTCACTTTGACAGCATAGTTATTCTTATAAATCCATCCTTAGATTCAATACCACAAACTTTTCTTGAAGATTCTGTTACGTGTTTCACATACTTTTTAACACTCTGTGTGTGAAACTGTAATGTGTTAAGTGTTACATCCCACACACTTTGAGTCACTTCAGATAAGCATATTCATTAAAAATCGGACGGACGTACATTTCGAGTTCTACAAAAGTCCACCCTTCATCAGTTGCAATAATGCGAGTTTACACAGGTAGGAAGGCAGAAAAATGAGAGAAGAAAACAGAAGATAGGTCAGAGGTATAGAAAAGAGAATGCGCAGAACTTATATTTGATTATTTTGGACTAAATTTAAACGGGGGTTTTGGATTAAATTTAAATTTATCATCCAAAGTTAAATGGCTGCCATGTTATATCCTTTCCAATGATCAAGTTTCTTTGCATAAGTAACAAATAAACCTTAGCTCAGTAGCAGATACTTTGTTTGACTTTACACAATCACAACTGACAGTTCTATCGCATTTACATAAATCAGGGGTTTCGTTACAAACACAGAGTTAACAACAATAAGACATTTTCAAGCTGCTATGTCAAAATATTTGGTTTAGCGCATCAATTTTCTGCTTAAGTTAATCTTTATTATTTTTTTTAGCCATTTTAAGGGTCACCCAAATGAAAGTAGCACTACAGGTGGTTTGAAAAATTGTTTAATGGTATTAAAATAAATAAGTACACAAAAGCAAGAAGTAATATGGGGATAACAGACAGGCTAGACAAAGTCACCTTATCGGGTGAAACAAATGCCCCAGCGGTCAAGGAGATGATGGATACCTGGTTGAAGAAGCTCCGGATAAAGGAGCAACCTTTCATGCAGTATTGTGTGCACACTTCCTTTGCTCATAGACATTTACTCCGCTATTTCGCAAGCGGTGATTAGCCGATTTATTCTCACGAGACGACCATGCAAAACGTGTATTCTATGGAGTGTATATCACTCAGATCGGTATTTCGATGGTGTAGGGATTTTCATGATGGAAAAAGCAGTACTGACACAGGTCACGACTTGGTCAAGCGCATGTGGTTATCACCAAGGAAGCAGTTGCAGCTGTGGACCGTCTTGTGAGAATAGAACGGCGAATCACCACTTTCAAAATAGCGGAGGAAATGTCTATGAGCAAAGGAAGCGTGCACGCAATACTGCATGGCAGGTTGCCCCTTTCCCCGGAGCTTCTTCAATCAGATATCCATCAGCTCGTTAACCGCTTGAACACTTATTTCAACTTACCAGGTGACTTTGTCTAGCCCATCTGTCCCCCAAATTTTACTTCTTGCTTTTGCATACTCATTTATATTAATACCATTAAACGATTTCTCCAACCACCTGTAGTGCTACTTTCATTTGGACAACCCTTATATATTGGAGATTTATAAAAAATAATTCTTTTATTGCAATTACACTGCCATTTGTACAAGCGTCTCTGACCGAAAATATTTAGTCCCATTTTTAATTTATACGTTATTATACAAAGAAATTCAATTTTTAAGTTTAAAAATTACTAAGTATGTATGATACAACATTCAAGACATTCTCAGTTCACACGCAGAATATTGAAAGATGTGTGAAACACGTAACAGTATACTCAAGAAAAAGTTTGTGAGGCTGAGTAGCTGGATCGTTTTATAAGAATGACTATGCTGTCAAAGTAAGCCATGTCTAACTTCACTCATGAATCAGATTACAAAGCATCTTGAGTTAAGAATGTGTGAAAAAGAAGATGTTTAATTGTGCTCAATATTATTTTCTTGGATTTACGGCATTTTACATAAGAGCTTAATTTTTTTCAATTAATAAAATCCGTTATTTACAAATATTATTAGTGTTCTGAAATAATTGGATTTTAAATTTGTATTCAATAAAGACAAAAAAATATGTTAATATTTTCCCCCCTTAAACTCCAATCTACCATTGTATGTGAATTTTTATCAAAATCTCATTAACTTTTTTGCATTGCGCTACCAGAAGATGTTGATGGATTTAAATAGTGTTTAAGCATTATGTTTTGGGATTCGAATGCACGAGAATTAAAGCTATTATATTCATAAACAGGCTAATTTAAAAATGTTAAACGTGATATTTTCCACATTTTGGCAAACTTTAGGGCAGATGCCCGATGAAAATATGTAAATCGATTTTATTTCTGCTTTGAGCAAATTCGCAGCTTTTACGTGGTATTACGGCTTAAAAAATTGAATTTTTTTGGCCTATCCTACTATTCCTTTATTATTCAAGAGTTTTAATTGCAATGACTTTTTTTTTCAGAGACTTCATGCCAAATATGTATTAACTATAATCCACGGAGCACGAAAAATTCTAAGGTACAAACCAAACATCAATTTTGCTTCCAGTGTTCACTCCAAACAAATCACATTATGTGGAGATTTGCATGGAAAATTAGAAGACCTTTTAACAATATTCTACAAAGTAAGTTCAAAACTTGATGGGTTGATTTTTCATCAGCTAAAATCACCTGTTCCCGTTTTGCAGGGTTAGAAATTATAAACTAAAAATCGATGTACATTGTAATGAAATCATCGAGAGAGAGGGGGGAAGTTTGTGAAAAAGTTTCAAATATATATGCCATTTGAGCGTTCAACCTATAGTTTGCTATAAACCTGTGGTCGAGGTAGATGGTGAATATGAGCGTTAAAGAGGGATAAGCGAGAACGGCAGTTTCAAGTTTTTGCCCCGCCTTGGAATCTCTGCCACAGGTGCCCGTACTAAAGACTTAAGAAATTTAAAGGGGCGAGGACGTCGGTTTATTCGATATTTTTTTCTCCAAGGGTGGGCACTTGCCTATCAGACATTCGCTACTACTTTGTCCGAAGCATTGGCCATTATATTATGGGGCATCCAGTACAAAGCCAACGTTACAGCCTTTCAAGGGATGGACTAGTTAACCCATTTATGCCTAGCGTCCCTTTTTTGGGACGGCATTTTCGCTATCAGTCGAAAATTTTATTTATTTTTCCTACCCTTTATTCACGAATATTTAACCTCAAATTCACAACATATTTTAAAATGAGCAAGCAGGATGGTGACATTTCAATTTTTATACATAATGATTTTACCCCCCTTGAAACCCTCTCTTGTTCAAGAAGCTGACATCAGAAATTTATCTATTATTGCTGGTAATAGCAAAAATATAAGAAAGTCGCAAAAATATCAGGTCACAAATGGGTTAACATCTAAACGCAATCCGGGAATCGAACCAGGACCCACCGTGCAATAGAGTAGTTCGTTAGCCACTACACCACCTGGGTGGCTGGCAGTTTTTTGTTTTTGCTCCACTTAGGCAAAATCGAAGGTCTGGTGCTGTAACGGGCTAAAGAAATTTCATCCTGAAAAATGTGAATGCCCTGCACTTTTGTATGTTTTTCTGTGGATGACATATTTCTATTTACTGAAAGACATTGTTACTCTTTAGTAAAAACGTATCCATATTTTATGCATTTATAGGATCGGTATTTTCATGTATATTTTCCATATTCAGTTATTTCTTTTTAATTTTTTTCTTTGCTGTTTGTTTACTGTTTTTTTAAATTTTAAATTAATTTTTTTTTTTTTTACTGATCGTTATCTACACGTTAATTTATTTTAGAATGGTCTGCCATCAAAAGATAGTCCTTATGTATTCAATGGAGATTTTGTCGACAGAGGTTCTCAATCTGTTGAAGTTTTGATGTTACTCTTGGCCTGTTTTATAGTATGGCCTGATGCAGTCTTCCTAAACAGGGGTAACCATGAAGATTTCAGTATGAACATAAGGTTTGTCTAAAATTTTTATATTTCCTTAAAAAATCTAACCAAAATTTGATATTTCACTAAATTAAAACTAATTTTAAGATTTTTTATAATATAACTTTATATAATTGATCTCCTTTTTCTGATAATTTCATATTCATTGTTTAGAATAATGTATTTTTCTTGAAGCATACTCCAAAATTTTTAATGACGTAAATACAATATAGTTATTTGATCTAATAACACCTATATGAGTTTATATTTCTCAGTTGCGTTTTAAGTTCATGAAAATAAAACAAAGTGCAGTACACTCTTTTTATCACCGATAAAAGTACTAAGGGTTTTAATAACAAAATGCTACGCTTGTTACAAATGTACGCACTTACAAATGTCAGTTTTTTAAATAAAATATACAAATATTTTGAAAGGGAATAATTAATATTTCATCCGTAATAATGTAAGAATAGTACAAAATTTAGAAAAACATGAAAAAGCATTGAAATAAAACAAATAAAATAAAGTTTTACCTGTACATACCTTATCTATGTAAATTATAATGGCCGTAAAATCTTGAAAAATAGCTAAATATTCTGCTGGAAAAAATACATCGTATTTTTTATCGCAATTAACTAATTTATAAGTTTTTTTTATGTAATTCTTAATAAGAAGAATTAAAATAGTACATTTTCCAGTCATAAATAATTTTCAGATTGATCATAAATAACTAAATTTGAAATAATTAAAAGTAAAATGCCGCAAAATTAAATTCTATTGCTAACAGCAGAAGAGTTAGACATACCTAATTAATTATATAACATATACAAAAAATTAAATCCCTTAAACTTACTTCAGTCTAATATTTTTTAAACAAATATAACAGTTTTTCTACTGTTTAATTGATATTTTTCCAAAGGCATTTTTAAAACAAATATCTTTGCATGACACGTATTAAATTAAATTGTGGACCTAAAAAGATTCAAAAACTTTTTAATTATTAAAATAATTTACCTAGATGAAATGTTTCTTTCAGATAAACTTTATATTTAAAAGAAACATTTGATCTAAGTAAATTATTTCAATAACTTAAAATTTTGTGAATCCTTTTAGGTAATAACCCCCCCCCTCCCATGGTGTTTTCTTTTATATAAACATTATATTTCTCAGTCGGTTAAACTCGGTTCCCATTAGAACACCGAAAGTGAAGCAGCACCGGCTTGGCTAGTGCTTGGGTGGATGAACTCTTCTCTCGACTGTGTCTGCTGTGGACCGTATTAACTAAAAGGAGCTGTTACTGGTTCTCGAATAATCTGTCATGGCTCCAATGTTCAAATTATACCTCTGGGTGTGCCAATCCTGGTGCTAGATCTCTCGTCTGGAATTGTTTCAAAATTAGGAGACCACTCATAGAGGGTAACGTTAGCCTGCCTACTTGGTATCCCCATAATGAAAAGACTAGCATATCTGGCCCTCATAGCGGTCAAACTCACCCTAAATCGCTTATTCGGCCATTAGAAAAAAAAGAAACTTTATACTTAATACAGCTTCTTTTAGATAGATTTCCAACTTCACATGCTTTATAATTCTCCGTAACTACATAGTTTTCTAATGAAATGTATTTAATTTTTAATTTAAACACACACACACGATATTTAAATTACTCAGAAATTTGGTTTTTAACTTTTTCAAACGTAACTTTATTTTTTATTGACAGAGTTTATTCAATGAGTAACATTCCTGTATTGAACTTAATTCAAAATATATATTTGCATGATAGTGGGTATCATTTTCGTACGCTTCGATGTTTTGATTGCAGTCTTGTTGTATTATACTATCAGTAAGTTAAATTATTTTGATGACTGCACTGCACTGCATACCAGGAACAGAGACAGATGGTAAAATCAGTTAACCCCTATGGTGTCGCTGGACGGCGAAGATTAAAGCGTTTTATAACATGCGTGACTCGTACAGTACATGTACGCTGCGTTTGCAAAACCTGAGTTCGTCGCACTTTCAAAAAATCAATTCAGTAAAATATTGTCAATTTAGTTTTATTGAAACAACAGAATCATTTTAACGGTTGTTGGTAGCATAGCGAAAACAAAAACAACGACTCCTTGGGCCAAGGTAAAAGCGTTAAATGAGTTTGAAAAAGCTCTGAGAACAGAAAGTTAACCTGGCGATAGAATTGAGCGCTAGAAGGGACGGTCTCCAAATAAATCGTCTGATTGAAAAAAGAAGGAAACGTTAGGTGTTATACATGTCTACCAAAATTTAAATATATTTCGCTAAGTGGTAAAAGATAAGGCAAAATTGTAACAAAAGCAATATTGTTGAAACCCCGTGAGAGAGGGATCAAAATATATGAATTCTCAGACCTCCGACGCCTACAAAATCTATTGTAGAAGTTAAAACCAAAGTAATTTAAGAAATAGTTAAATAGTGTTACGGATAGAGATGGGGGTTTTAAAAATGGCGAAGGGTATTAAATTTAGACTTGGCAAAGGAAAAATCAAAAGTAATTATAAATATGTGGTGCGTTGCATCACAAACCCCACCCCCTCTTCCTGGATTTTTTCTTGATACGTACATCTTGAATACTTATAATTTCTAAATAATACCAAAAATAGGGTTTCCCCCCCCCCCATCAGTTTTAGTTAGTCTTACTAATTGCCAAGTGTGGCGGATTTTCAAAACTTTCGACTTTTTTTTAAAAGTTCTGTAGAATATTTTTGCACAGTTTATAAATAAATATATTTTTCTAAACTAACTGCTTTAAATGCACATTAGATACGTAATTGTTTATTTAAGAAGAAACAATCGGAGGAGGTCACTTACCTTGCAAAACTAAATAAATATAATTACAAGCAAATAAATAAAAGCAAAATATAGTGCAGCCTTATAGACAGCATATGTACTATAATAATATCTTGTTTACGTGATATGTTTCACAAAATGAAAGTATATTAGCAGTCAAATTTCAGCAGATTCCTTTAGATAAGCGTTCAATTTAAAATTGCAGTTCATTTGCTTTGTAAATTTCCAGACCCAAAATTTTAATTAGAATATGAGGTCATTTACGGCTATTTCGTGATTTCTCTGGGCGCATCTGGAATATTAATTGCCTGATAACAAAAAAATATATACAGTGTGCGCCAACATGTTATTTAGTTTTAAAATGCCGGCTCCATAGCACGCAAGAGAAGTGACGAATCGTGTTGTAACATCGTGTTAATTTCCAGAAAGAAATATGTCGCACTTGACTTCCTTTTCCCTCTAAATCAATATTCCCATACGCGTTAGATGACTAATAAGAATGAAAAAAATAATAATAATCACTAAGAAATCTAAAGGGGGAACACCAAATACAATGATACTTATCTCTCTTGTAAGTGGGACCATGCTTTGAGGATCAGAAGGTGCATAAAACTGCGAAAAAATAATTCTCTTTTAATTATTATCTTTTTTTTTCGACGGATCAAACCCAAATCTCTGCGGGCAAAAAATCCCGGATTCCGCTTTTTGTTGATTTACGCTCAAAGAGTCAGTTTTTACAAGATGATTTATTTTTTGATATCAGAAAATCAGAAAGAAAATATTAATAAATAATTTCCGTTTTCACATTTTAGAGTCCGTATAAAGCAATAAAAATCACGAAAGAAAATCTCAAACAGTATTAAGCTCTTATATTATTATATCTCCCAGTAAAAAAAAAAAAAAAAAAAAAAAAATCTTTCAAAGAGGAAACTCGGTCGACCTTTGAGCCGAGTTTTAAAATCTCTAAGCGCGTCTTTTTTTGTGAGTTGTTTTGCTTGTTCGAATTAGAACGCTTCAAAAACTTTTGCTAAGAGAACTGAACTCAGATCATGAAATTTGTTAATGATGTTGATTTTTTTTCATTAAAGTGAGGGATTAACATTTTTCATATTTTCTTGTCCTTTTATGAATAGTTTAATAATTTCTTTTCAGATTTTTTTAAAGTTCAAAGTTTCAGATAAAAACCGTGAATGTTTGTTCAGCGTAAGCTGTTTTTTTTATTGCAAAGTAGATAGTGAATAGCTTAAGTATTCAGTAGTAATTATTCCTTAAACACATATTGATAACTTATGTTGGAACTATAAGGGCGTTAATTAGTCCTGAAAATAGTTTTAAAAATTGAAAGATATAGTTTATTAACTAAAGTTTAATAACTGTTTTTAAGCATGAAGAAGTTCTCTGAAAAGTAAGATATAAATATATGAAGCTTTTATATCACATGCGTTGAAAAAAAAAAAAAAAAAAAAAAAAAAAAAACGTCACTTTGTAAAACATAATCAAGATGGATTTTTGGTAGCCTTCGTTAAAGATCATGTAACATTTCTCGTCATCTCTTCTTTTATTCACACTATTAATCTGGGCCGCGGTAACTCGGTTGACATATATTGGGATACTTGAAAGAGCCGAAAGACTGATCAAACATCCCCGTGTGTAAGCAGTGCGCATATAAGTTAAATATGTTTGACCGTTTGCTGTCTCAGTGGGTAGATTAGCTAGTTGGAAAGAAGTTTGAACCGGAAATGACACCCTTTCTTACTTGAAATTATTTTTTTAAGGAATGATTTACACTGAAAAAAAAATGATTACAGCACAACGTGTGGGTAAACGTAACACCAACACGTTGTGATGTTGGCATTACGTTTATCCACATGTTGTGCTGTAGACTGTGCAATTTGGAATTCATTCAATGTTCTTCGTGATTGGCTTATCAATGTCATTACGTCATTTTATGAGTGGATTTACAACACACAGTTCTTACACCACAATGTGTGGGTAAACTTAACACCAACACGTTGTGATGTAGACTGTGACAGTTGCCATACAATCATTGCCATAGGTCCTTCGTGATTGTCTTATCAATGTCATTACGTCATTTTTGAGTGGATTTACAAAACACAGTGCTGTATTATTCTACAGCAATATGCGTGGTAAAATTACCGGTATTTCTTACAGTGTAATTTTCTGGGGAGCAGTGAACTGAAATACTCTGTAGGACCCCAAAACAGATGTTTATATTTTCAAAATAGCCCAGTACAACTAAAATAAAAGTCTTCGGCTATGAAATAAAGTGCACATGTGGTCATTAGTCATACCTCTGTATCTACGGTCTTCAAATAAAATGTATCGTCAACAAAATTTTGAGTACTGAATCGAGTGATATTTTCATTAAGGAAAATGTAAAGGTTTTTCTTGCAAATAAGTTATGTAATAAATAATTTTACAAACTTTGGGTTTTTAACAAAGCTATCTCATCAAATATTGTGACTAATATTTCCTTGATATAAAAATTTTTCCATGATTTTATGAGTATCATTTCAAAGGAACAGAAAGAATTTTATTGAATGGTGTGCATTTATTTTTGCTTCCTTAATTAGCAGCCATTTAGAAAAATCTGAATAAAATAGCTTTAGTCTGAAAATAATTGCTTAGCATAGAAACCGTTGAAAGATAATAATAAATAGTAATGAATTATGATAATACTGTTCGCTTACTTTTTCCATGCTTATCACGAAATACCGTTTAGTTTTCGTCAAACAATTAATTAAATTTCCCTCAGAATGTAAAATAACTAAACTCACTGCAAGAGGTAGACTAAAATGTAAAATAAATGCACAAATTAACTAAATAATTAATAGGTAAAAAAATAAGTTATTCTTTTAAAATCTTCACAATGATAACATTGTATCACGCAAAGTATTAGAATGCAAATTATAGTATGAGGCTGTTTAATGTACATATGTAGATTGTCTGTAAAATGTTAGTTTAAACAGCTATAGTTGGGAAATTTCTTGTTTTTTTTAAAAAAAAGCTATATTAAATGTTAAGGCAACATTTGTAGAAAAAAAAGATCAAAGACTGCATATCTCATATACCGAGTGATTCAAAATAGATGTTACAGCGATTCTCTCTTAAACCGTAAATGATCGAAATGTACTTGCTAGAAAAGTTTGCTAGATTTCGAGTAGCTTTTAGATATGTCAATTTCCTTACAAGAGGCTGTATACATATTAAAATAAAAAATTAATTTTTAAACAGTACCTCCTTTCCTTTCAATATTTGGGAAAATATTATTCTGTGAAGACACAGAAAATTAAAAACCCATGTCTCTAAGGGAAATAGTTACAGAGATATTTAATGTTAAAAATGATGACTAATCTACTTTACCTTCAGTGCTGGTGTCCGTTTTCAGGAGAAAAAATTCTTACTTTAGTGGATCAACTATGAGTTGATAAAAGTTAAATAAGGATCCCTTTGTTGGAAAATGGCAATTAAAGGCATTCAAACTCGTGAAATTAACAGGTTTAGTTTTACGCGAATTGATAGGTGCTGCATTATGAAATTACCGATAACTTGGACTTTACAGGTCACCCAGCAATTACATCATCCCCGAGAAGAAATTTCCAAGTGTAATAGAGAATGACGGAGAAAATGATGTGGGTTAACTTTCACTAGAAACTACCAGACATGCATTAGAAGAAAATTCTAAGTAGAATTTCCACGAGTCAAATATAGCTGTCGAATGACCACTAACTTAAGTTAACGTCATTTTAAAAGTAATTTTATTTTTTTCACTTTTGAGATATCCCTTTATTATTTGGCAAAAAATGCTAAAACTTTTATTGAAATCTCGTAAATTATTCCGCTCGTCACTGAGCGACATTTTTTTAACTTTACATTCTTAGACACAGAGCAACATTTATCCAAACGTAAGTGATAAGAAATAAGGGGCCGTATAAAAATTAGGGAATGCAATCCCGCACTGTTTTTTGTTTCGCGGGATTGCGGAATTGCGATTTGTTCATCCCGCGGGATTGATATTTCATTGAACTGAAAATGGATTTCAATAGAGAAAAGTAGAAAAAAGTAAGATTGTAAGCACTATCAAGTTTAACTTTAATAATAATGCTTTATCTTATTTGATAATTAATACAAAACCTTACACAAATATGAAAATTGTAGTCATGATATTCATAATAATATGCTATTATTTCTTAGTTGCCATAAAAGAAGAATGTAAAAAAGACAACGTAAAGAGGAAATTGGCTTCCTAGTCTTCATCTAAATTTGATAGAGAATACCAAAGCGCTTAACAAGATTTTTTTTTCTTTGTATGAAACCCTAAATGAGCGATATATTTTTTAGTGGTTAACTGAAGTTCACCTTTTAAAGATATCACGAGCATGGGCGGCCATGTGGTTGTTTATGGGAGGGGGAGGAGGGAGAGGGGGGACAAGTCAAGGGTCCTGTCTCAGGAAGACACAATATTTAGTGTTGAAGAACGTCTGCGTTATGCCAGTACGTAAATTATAACAATATAGAAGCTGGGGGGCACTATAGCCCCTACCTGCCAATAGGTATAAGCGCCCACGATCACTGGTTCTTATGACAACCGCATGCGGTGCCAGATCCCTCAGATAGGGAGGAGATGGGCGTCTTCCATTTTTAGGGACCAGTGGGAGGAAGTCTGACTTTGGCCCGTGGTGCCCTAATTTTGAATCAATTCCAGAGGAGGGACCGACCCCTGAAATCGGCACACCCAGGGGTATAGTTTAACAGCTTGGAGGACATTGGAACCAGGACAGATTTTACTTGCACCAGCTCCCGTTAGAGTACACGGTCCCACAGCAGTCGAGCCAAGAGGGAGTTGACCCTGCCAAGCACTGGCCGAGCCGGATGCTGCTTCAGTTTTCGTGTTCTTATGGCAACGGAGTTTAGCGCCCAGACCACTGCGGGTTTTACAATTGTACTAAAGTATAGTACATGTTAAAAAGACGTATATTTTCATTTTTAAATTGAATAAAATAGTCATAATAAAGCTACCATAAATCAAAGAACCTGTTCTCAAAAGAACAGGAAAAAGAACTGTTCTTTAAAAAAGAACGGGAACGGTGAACAACTGTTCTTTGAAAATAACGGTTTTCCCCACCTCTACATATAACGCACATTCGTTTGGTCGCGTTTTCTAAAACTTGACATAAGGCTATGCGCTTAACATCAGACTTGCTTATTCTTCATGCTCAAAGTGCTTTCCATCAGCAACAGTACACATTCGTTTCTGCCATACTGTGCGATTTCCGCTGCACATTGTACAATATGGCATGTGACACAGGGGCACAAACATCAGTGATACGTTTTACCACCTTCTATTTTTGACATTAATGGAAGCAAAGTATCTTTTCTTACTAAATCGATAATGCTGATCAGCTTTGAAATTGACATTTTCCCTGTTTCTCGTACCGCTTTTGAGATAAGAATAGCCAACAGGTGGCCCTGTAAGCGGTTTTGGTGTGTAGTGCATAACTATTTTACAATACCTAGACGCCACTTTTATGACTCTAGCTCTCGCCGAGTTTAGCGCCCAGACCACTGCGGGACTCACTGGTTCTTATTGTTTATCTCATGCAAAAAGTTTTGGCCAGTTGATGATTTGGAAAGGGGCGTGAAATTGTAATAAAAAGTAATTTATTTTTCAGTTTCAATCCCGCGGGATTACGGTCTTAATCCTGCGGGACTAGTCCCGCAAATATTGGTGCGGGATCCCGCAGGATCCCGTTCCAGCGTGATCGGGATTGCATTCCCTAATAAAAATTAAATTTTGTATTTTCATATGTATGTAGCCTCTTGTAAAAAAAATGCTATATCTGAAAGCTACTCTGACAATTTTTTCTAATTGAAAGTGTGTTTTGATCACTTACGGCTTAGCAGATAATTGTTGTAACATCTATTTTGAATCACCCGGTATTTAAATTTTAAAATAATATTCCTTTCTTTCTGAAACAGCTGTGTCTTAAAGTGTAACATAATGTATAAACAAATAACTTCCTCGAACATACGTAGTCTTATTAGAATTTTCCCAGACTTGTTGATATATTAGTGAAACCCCTCATACGCACAGGAATTTGCTCCAATTTCTTCAATGTACTAATCTTTTCTTTCTTATATAAAATGAGCAAGTCATTCTATTGAGTATCTGGATGGGATTCTCCATCCAGAAAACACTTAACGCCTTTTATCCACTTTTATAACTAACCTTTTGATTTTTATCGTTTTTAAGCAAGTTCATTTTTTTTAATTTTAAGTATTTTAAACACTTTACCTTTAGTAAAAAATCTGATGTGGACACCACATGACTTCCTTGCACGTCTATTAAACTATAAATATTTTCGGTGCACTTCATCTAAATTTATTTTGCTTGAAAGAGATAAAATACTAAAATAATACTAAGCGATTTACAGCCAAAAATTTGCCAATATATATTACCAAGCTGGGCTCAATTTGAAGCATTTGTGTTTGGCACTTAATTGGGCATTATTAAAACTTGCCCAATTAATTATTAAATTTTAATTTCTTGATAATTATTATCTTGATAATTATCTTGATTTATTATCTTGATAATTATTATCTATAAAATCTAAGCTTGTCCGCTTTTTGCGGACAAGCTTAGGATAATTTGCGTGATTTTGGCCATAGCCGAAATAGTAATTCATCGCAGACTTCTAATGAATAGAAGAAATTATCCAGTCGATTCCAATCAAAAAAGAGATGCACAGTTAGATGTTACAGTAGTTCTAAATACAAAATTTCAACATTCCACTCTTAACAGTTTTAGAGTTACGCGAAATGTGAAATTATTCTTGGCGCCACAGTTGGCGACATTTCGGCAAAAATCACCAAGGTCGATGACAAATAGGAAGATTTTGGGCATGGAGCAAACAATGACTGACTGCAGGCATAATATATAGAAGATGATCATAGACATTAATGTATTGAAATTCTTTTGGGTGGCTCTGTAAATAACTGTCCAGTAGGTTGGAACCAAAAGTCGAGATGTAAAACTAGATGTTACAACAGTTTTGTATATGAAATTACAACAATCTACTACTGATAGTTTTTGAGATATGAGAATTAAATACATACGCGCGTACACCAAAAGCAGCCAAGCTAGGCGACTTTTGGCGTAATTTTTGAGGGAGGCTCGTGACCATCGTCGGACCATTATCTAGCTACGTGGTAGGACCGAATTGTGCTTGAAATGGCTGAATGCCTCTCAAAATGCCCTTGATGGTAATGTGTTGGAGTTTTTTGAGAGTTCCTGTAGAAGAATTATAAATGATAAAGACACCATTTTGGATAGAGAGATTGATTTGGTAATCCTTAACAACGTACATCACTTTTGATTCGTTTTAAATAGCCTAATACCTCTAAAATACGCTTTAATGAATGGGCATTACGTTACATACATTACGTTCTATGGGCAGAAGCCTATAAGAACGTAATATATGGAAAATCTTTGGGTGGCCCTGTAAATAAACTATCCAGTCGATTGGAACCAAAAGGGAGGTGCACAACTAGATGTTACAATAGTCCTAAATATATAATTTCAACACGACCAATTGTTTTTGAGACCAACTTTTTTTCTACGACCAACAGTTTTTGAGATATGCGAGTTACATAACGTACGTACACACGTTAGGGAAAAACTGGTCAAAATGCACTTTGCGTTCGGTCAAAATGGATTATGGATGCATTTATATGAACAAACAACATGCCTACGATGAGATGCCTAGCAAAAACTTTTGAAAGTAAATTTATAGGATGCCGAAATTTTTCGCGATCACATTACTTCCTTATACTTCGTACAAGGAAGTAATAATATCTTAGCTTTGCTGTTTTATCTGTTGTCTGGCTCAGCATATCTTATTTGGATCCAAAAAAATCCTACTCAACCAACTAACCAACTAATTAGAGTTTTAAAAGCTTTATTTTATTCAGTGCTGTACGTACATTAATCTTTCTTTGTAACCTAAGAAATGAAAGTTTTGCTTATTTTTTGTGTGTATTAAAAAAGCGACAGTGATAAATATGTTCACGAAAAACATGCAACAGATTAATTTGTAACTGATACGATTTAAAACTAAATTCTAGGGTAGACCAAATATAAATTTTACTGTAGTCCGCATAAATGGAAATATCTGCTAAAAACAAATCATGTTTTCGACATCATTTAGTGCAGAATTACAATAATACAGACAGAACGTTTTACAGATATAGTTTATGAAATTTCCGTTAGTTATATTTAGTAGAGTTCAATCGATACTAATACTATGTATCTATTTTCACGCATTACATATTTAGACATTCATTTGTTATCGATTTGCTAAAATAAACACAAGTATTGATTTCTGCTGTCGAAATACTCTTTTTATTCATATAATAAAAATATATTGCCTAAAATCAATTTTATTGCTAATTCGTCGTAATTGCCTGAATGAAAAAACAATTTTGAACTTTTGAAACACAGGAGTAGAAGTAAACAAGCAAAAATAAATTATAATTTAGTAATTTCATTTGAAAGACTACTTCTAAAAATGTTCTTATGATTGCAAATTTATCGCCTCTAAAATAAGGAATTTTTGCTCCAAGAGGGTGGCTTCCTACTCATGAGGCACGTTGACGAGAAAGAATTGAGTAAAAGCCTGCTAAAACGCAACAGTATTTGAAAGCTCCGTCGTAGATATTTCGTCTTTATGATCATTTCCAGATACATTTCTGGAGGTAAAAATTATATTCACAGTAATAAAAATCAACCAAAATTTTCGAATCGCATTAAACGCCTTATCAAGTATTACTCAAGTGAAAAATAATAACCATTGAATCAGCAACAATACTCTTAGAATAGAATTTCCTTTTCTTGTTAAAAGAATGAATTAATAAAATGTTGCTATACACATTTAAAATTATATGTTACAGAGAATATCATGAACTGTGTAATACTCATGAGTAATTTTTAACAAGTCTTCAACAAACATTCCGTTAACTTTAAACTATTGTCAAACTTCATGGATAAAAGAGAAAAATATATTATGTCATATAACTAATAAGCTCTTTTCATGGCGAAAAATAATAAACTGTACAATGACTGAGTTAAAAAATTGCATTTAATTAAAGTACGAAATTTTATATGCACACGTAAAAGTTTCGTAATGAATGGTCATTCAAGAAACTGGATTAACATATATATTCCTAGAAAATACATATAAAAAACTCTAAAATATGAGTTTTTGCTACGAAAGGGTTGTTTTATACTCTTAAGGCACGCTGACGAGAAAGAAATGAGTAAAAGCATGCTGAAACATTGCAAGATTTGAAAGCTCCATCACAGATATTTCGTCTTTATGATCATTTACAGTCACATTTCCGAAGGTAAAAAGTGCCCTCATAGTCATAGGTACCAACCAAAGTTTTGGAATGGAAACAGCCCTTGCTAAAGATTAAATTAATTTACCTAAACCCGAAATCATGATTTCTATCCCAGCAAACACAGTCTTATCGGATAAGTTTTGGGCCGACACTGGCATGCCGGCGCAGAATGTGCCGGTGCGATATCGCTCACGCGGTACCGAAAACGACAAAATTGCGTCCGCCTGGGCGTCTGTCGGGCCGAAAGGACGGGGTGGTTCTGGTTCGGTGTCGGCAAAAACGATAACGGCGTCGGCCCAGCCTTGTGCCACTTTTGAACCAAAACCATTACGTTTTTGGTGTGGTATCGGCAACGACAAAATATCGAAAACCGGCCAGCACCTTATTTATTTCCAAAATACCCTAATTAGCTCCGTAGTTAGTTCTCTAGGGTATTAATCTTCAAATTAAAGTAATAATAATTATTATTATATAAATGACTTTACACCACTAGGACTAAATTTATTAAAAATATCTAATTAGCAAAATAGTTTGTTTTTAAGAAAATATTTGATGAATTTAAGAAGGAAAGCTCTTTTTAAAATTAACCGTATTATTTTTTTATGCATCAACCAATGTTTTACTTTTTTTAAACGTGTTATTATATGTTTGTCAGACCATATACATTTTTTTAAACAAAATATTAGGCTCAACTAGACAATGTTCCTTTTTTTTCCAAAAATTTTTTAGAAGCCAAGAAAATTTATAATTTTCCAGAACCAAAGATTATAAATAAACATTCATGCAATGCTAAAAAAAGAGAGAAAAAAATAGAGTTATACAACATGCTTTTTTAAAAAATGTTTTAATTTATTTTTTGTTAAGTTATGTCATAATACAAAATAAAGTTGCCTTTTGATTTTATATATTATTTTAAAGAAGAATGTAAACAACATACGTTAAAAGAAATTAAAATATTGGCTGATTCTACAAATAAACGGTTAATATCATAAAAACCTTTTCTTTTCAAAATAATTAAACATTTTCATATACAAACAAATTATTTTGTTTATACTTAATAACTAAGTATTTTTGGCAAAACTAAGTATTTTTTGGATTTTAACTAAGTATTTTTGGCAAAATTAGCCCCAGTGATTTAAGGTAATTTATATAATAATGATTATTTTTAATAGGTTGATTAGTGCTAAACTATATATGAAACTAATAAGTATTAAAAAACCATGTTTATTATTAGAAGATACTTACTTTAAGTAAATATTTTATATTACTGAACTTTTACAGTTTATGATTATCCTTTAGTAGAAGAAAGGAACTTTCTATAACAGAATATACTTATTTTTTTCTGTTGTTTTGAGTAATATGAAATTAAGTACTTAAGTAGACACATTTTTCAATGCAGTATGTAAATTATTTATTAAAAATACCGTTCTGCTTGTTTATTAATAGTTTCCAAGTTTGCTTATTTGAATTATAAATTTAATTTTCACATTATTTAGAAATAATTAGCAGTTTTGAACTTCATCTTATTTTAGTAGTCCCTGAGATAACATAAAAAAATTCTAGCTAAGAAAAAATACAAATTCTTAATATATACTTAAAAATCAACTTACCCCTTTTTAACTGTCGTGAGAACTTGGCAAAATGAAAACCAAAAAGCACTAACCACATTTAGACAACTTTAAAATTTTTGTCTAGTTGAGGTTAATACCAGTTAGTCTTTAGAAAAAAATCACAGTTTATCCAGAGAAAACTACAACAAAGTCCGATCTAACTGACGTAAGAACTTAGCCTATTTAAAACTAAAAAGCACTAACCACATTCAGACTATTTAAAAATTTTTGTCTAGCTGCAGTCAGTGCCATTTAGTCTAGGAAAAAAAAAATCGCAATTTATCCAGAGAAAAATGCAGCAAACTCCACCTTCATTGCTCTGAGAAAACTCACAATCCACGTTACAGAAAAGTTTACGTTGCGAGATGATTTCTGTTACAGCCTTGGAATGGAATGGACATGGACAGGCAAACGAAAAAAAAAAAAAAAAAAAAAAAACCAACTTCCGCTCTTCGATGACTGAATGACCCTGTGAATAGGGGACCCAAAGAATAGGAAAGGTCCATTTCGTCTTCCTGCGTAATACTGTGGTTCCTACAAGGGGTGGAAAGCTCCTAGGAATGCACTGTGCTACATGTTATGTGTACGCGGACACGGGGTAATTGGAAAAGAAAGTCCGAGAGATTTTAGCTTTTAAAATTATTCACTTTAAATTAGATCGCGTGGAAAAAAACAAAACAAATTAGTGTTATTCTACTGCAAAATAGTTTATACTTCAATATCTGCAATGAATTAATCAATTAATTTTTAGAAAGATAAAGTACTATAATCAGCAAAAAATGGTTACTTTTATTCATTTTTAAGGAGATAAGAGCATTAAATTTTATTTAATTTGTAACAGCATTTTACAATGTTGTAGCAAAACATGATTTTGGCGTAATTTTTACTATTATTTTATTTGAACAGAAACATGACAAACATGTTGTTCAAATAAATGCTATTAAATTAATTATTCATAGTTATAATTTTAAAATGGAACTATTATTATTTTTTTTTCAATTTATAATTATTCGGTATAGTGAATTAAAACTTTTATTTATTTATTTAATTTTATTATTATTTTTTTTAACAACAGCAGCTAATGTATTATAAAAAAAATTCCTTAACTATAAATTATACTGATATTTTTTTATTTTTATGGAAATACTAATGAAAAGGTATTTTTTCTACTATTTTAATCCAATTTAATTTCAGAATGTTTTGTTGTTTTGTGTTTTTTGTAAGGCAAAAACGCAGGAGTTAATCCTTAGGGCGTCGGTGCCCTGAGCGGAAGAAGGCTTCTAGCGTTTGTTCCAATATATAAAACAATTAATAAGCAATAAAATTGGGGTTGAACAGTAATTATAATATCTATTTATTCCCTAATTTTATAAAAATCAACCATATTTCCTTCATTTTATAAATATTAGATAATGTTTTGAATTTATATAAAATTTATAAAATATCTCCAATTTTTGTTCCAGAATTGGGGTTACAACGGTGATTTGTCCTCAATTCTATGTTCAAAAATCTGGTTAATTTATATAACCCATATTCACATTACATCTGGAGAAAATCACCCAACATCCAAACTGTAAATTGACAGATGCGCGGTAGACCTGAACCCTGGACCTTCACACTTCAACTAGCGGCGGATCCAGAAAAAAAAATTCTGGAGGGGGCACAAGACAATTTTTGTCACATTTTCTTATAGAATGACTTGAATTTACAAAACAAGTCAATGCTCTATAGTGTAAACTTCATTCGTCTGGGGGGGGGGGATGGGGCTCTGTATCCGTCAATGACTTCAACCATATTCGGTGCCTTATCCACTCGGCCATGGTGGGCTCCTTTTGTGAACTTTTAAAATGCAGCGTTTAATGTTCTGCATTGTATGTATTTTATTTTTAATTAATTAATTTTATAGTTATTTTTAAATTGGGAGTACTTAACAACCATCACTTTATATAAAATGAAATTTATAGTCATAATTATTTCAGGGTTGCGAATAACTAGACAGAAACTGCCCCAATTGAGGGGTTGGGGTGGGCGCTTAGAAACCCCTTCAATACTAAGTCATAAAAAACTGGTTAACTTATCTAACGCATATTCACAATACACCTGGAGAAAATCACCAACATCTAAACTGTCGATTGACAGATGCGCGGTAGACCAGAACCCTGGACAGGACGTCAAGTAAATTAACCAGATAGAATGATTCCCCCCCCCTCCCCTCCTCTTTTCGCATGTGAAGGAGGCACTTGAATCCTGCGGGCTCAAAACATTGTAAGTAGTAAGTATTGAAATCATAAATTAAAAAGAATTACTATAACAATATATATGTGCTGCTTGTGCTGGCTTTATACCTTTCAGTTTAGAAATTACACTTCTGGACCGATATCGGTTTTGACGTTTGGTGCAGTACATCGCCAAAATCACATCTTAACCCTAAAAGGCTAGCCGCTATCGGACCGTTGCATGCCCGAAATCAACTTTTATTTGCCTACGCCAAATCGTTTTGCCAGCACAGAACCGACACCGTCCCAATTACCATTGTGCCAATGCCGACATCGAAACGGTACTGCCGATGACGGCCCATCCCTAACCCGATACGGCTGTGTTTGCTGGGATGCTACTTTATGTATAAGGATGGACGCGAGACGAAAAATTGGCGTCTCGCGTCTCGCATAACAGCCGAAAAGCTGTGTCTCGTCTCGCAAAAAAGCTGTAAATGTTTGTCTCGTCTCGCAAAAAGTCGTCTCGCGTCCATCCCTATTTATGTATGTATCATATTTGTATACTAGTTTGAAGTTACCTTCATACTAGTTACCTACGTACTAGTAAACAAATATGATTCTTATACTAGTAATAATATGATACATGTACTAGTATGAAGTTACCTCCATAGTTGTATACAAATAGATAAATTAGCTTACGAAAGTCGTCTAAGCAGCTATTAGTAGTATCTGAATTGTGCCCATAAGAAGTTGCAGTTTTTTCCGATCACAATCCAAGTAGTCGAGGGAATATTTAGGAATGGTACAAGATGCTCTAAATCAGTTTTTCCCGACTAGTGGTCCGCGAACTGGTGCCAGACTGCGAGACTTCACTGCCGGTCCACGTATATTAAATTTATTAAAAAATAATCAGCAGCAAATGATGTTCTGACTAAAAATTATACTTGCATATCACTTGATTTAATAAGTAAAATGCATGTTTATATAATACATATTATTTTCTGATCCACGAAATATTTCTCCTATTTTTTCCGGTCCGCAGATGCAAAAAGAGTGAGGAACACTGCTCTAACTGACATAATCAGTGACGTGACGTGACTTACATTGGTAATAATCCCCCCCCCTCCCCTCCCCCCCAAAGCATTTCACTATACTGTAGAAATAATTTTCATAATTTTCATCTCCGAAATTTTTCCAGCGTACATAAATGTCCATAATTGAAGAGATAACGCCCTCTGCATTTCTGAAGTTCAGTTTTTAATCCGAAAGAATCAAAATCATCATTTCCCCCCATAAAAGTGTTTTGCACCAATGGATTTCGTTTTAATAATTTTTAAAGACTATACAAACGCTTTCTCCCGGGGATTGTGCAATTTTTTTTTACTGTTTTAAGCTGCACGATTATAGAAGAGTGAATGCTTCAATAAATACTGTGCATTTTTTCCCATATAACTTTGTAATGTAAGTTAGTATGTGGTAATATCAACAATCACACAATATTATCACCTAAATTACTTTTTTTTTAACATTTTGCACACTACTTTACCCTTCATTAGGAATAAGGTTTCGTTGCATATTATTAACCAAAAAGAAATAGTAACTGATGCCGTATTTTCTGATTCACAATCAGTCAGACTGTCTCATTCCCAGGACATTTTTTTTTCAAAATTAAGCGCATGCACAATTTGTATTCAAGACCTTTCCTTTGTTGTCCCACTCTGTACTTTATTTCTTGTGACTTCTCACGCAACTATTGACGGAAGGGACATTTTTGTGAAATGATTTCAGTGGGAGTAGTCGGAAGGAAATGAAATGTTTAAGTGGCGGAGTATGCTAGTATGCATTTTGAAGTTTAGGAAAACAAGACTATTATTTAATTCACAATAAAATACCGATAGCTTCAATTGCAGGTTGGAATTTAGCAGATTTCTTAGAATTCATCTGGTACGTACATATTTTACGCAGGGAGTTGAACCAACAAAAGTTTTATTAAATAATAATAATAATAAGTTGATATACCTCCCAAAAGGTTTTCGTTGTTAAAAAAAAATTAGTTTCGTGAAAATACTTAATCAGTAAAATATTTTGTTAATTTAACCCGCTTATTTGGTTAAAATTAACATATGTTTTTATATTTAACCAAATTATTTGCGTGGATGATTTATTCCTTTAACAAAAATTAAATTAATTGGTTGAATTAACAAAATGTATTCGTTAATTGATGTGATTGTGGTTCATATATCAAAATATTTTTGTTGAACTTATATTGGTTAATTTTACTACTTTATTTTGTTGAAGCAACCAAACACTTGGTTGAAAGTTTCAGTTTCAAGTCTAATTAATTTATCTAGTCCTTAAACTTAGCATCTTTATTTGTGCTTTTGTATATTTACTTTTTTTCCGTTAGACAAACTTAGGCAATCGGATTTGCTTCTGTATTCGTAATAAAATAAAATAAATATGTGTCTTTACTGAAACTTTTTCTTTATAACGATTTATCAATTTTATTTGATTTAATAATTCGCCAGATTGGAGTTAAATTTAAAAAGAAAAACTGCTGAGCGAAATTATTTCTTACTGTTACTTTTGAAGTCTACAGTGTGCCCGCTAAAGAGAGCTTTGCCACCCGATTAACTTCAGAATGGCGAGTATTGTATTGTATTGCATATTAAGGTAAAGCTACTCGAGGGCTATCTGCCCTTGTGAGGGGTGAGGTGAGACTTTATTTAGAGTGGCGAGAGCTCAGGGGCGTAGCCAGAAACTTTTCATGGGGGGGGGGGTTACGACTACTGCAACTCACATATATGCATACATGTGTGTAGTAAAGGAGTGAAGAATATGCATTTTGTATGTCAAAAAATTCCTCATGGGGTGTATGACCCCTCTAACCCCCCCTTGGCTACGCCCCTGCGAGAGCTATAATCATAAAAGTGGGGTCTAGGTACAGTAAATTAACTATGCGCTAAGGAATGGAACCGCTTACATCGTCATCTCGCGACTAAATTCATAATTAGAGCTCTTATTTCAAAAACGGTAAGAGATACAGGAAAAATGTCAATTAAAAAGCTGATTAGCATCATCGATTTAGTAATAAAATATACTTGCGCAAAATAATGATACAAATGTAAGGCATATAACTAGAGATGGGGAAAGAATGAACACCCTGTTCTTTTGAACCTGTTCTCAAGAAAGAACGGGAACACCCTGTTCAGTGATCACGGCAAAAACATGTTCTCAGTTCATTAAGGTCCGACGCTTCAAAATTTTATGGCAGGCAAGCGTGTTGAATAGAGAAATTTTGGAAAATGCCTTAAAGGTGAAATTTCTCATTGGAAGGAACGATTAATATTTTTTTGCTAAGAAAAATTTAAATTCTGGGGGGGGGCAGACCCCCCCTCCCCCACATTGGCTACGTATCTGATGGTGGGGACAGAATTTCACAATTTTAGCTTTATCAAATTCTAATTGTGGAATCTTAGTTATTTTGAGAAATAACGATAACGAAGATGATTATCTGGGGGGGGGGGGATAGAACTTTTAACCCAACCGTACCATAATTTTAAAGAGTACCCGGGCAAAGAATAAGAAGCTTTCTTATATGTTCAATAAGAAATGCACTCACAGGAAAACAATTCGTTAATTTTTATTATTCCAGCCAAACTACTCAATTTGAATCACAGTAAAAATTTTAATAATAAAGAAAATGATAGTCTGAAACACAAACAAATCGAAAAAATATATTTTATCAACGTCAAACAATAATATAAGCATTACACTATCTCCATATAAAACGCGCCTTCGCTTCATACGCTCGTAGCCATCTCTTATTGGCTGAAAAAGAACACGTTCTTTGATCACGACTCGAGGAGTTCTCCGAGCAGTGAGCGGGAACACCTAGTTCTTTGCACCTAGTTCAGCGTTCTTTTCCTGAGCTGGAGTTCTTTTTCGGAACGGAGAGCTAAGAGCGGGAACGGGGTAAAAGGCGTTCTCTTGCTGGACAGGTTAAAAGAACTGTTCTTCGGTGAAAGGTGTTCTTTCATTAAATCTGTTCCCTGTTCTTTTGCTTTAATTAAGTTCTGAGCTAGGGTCAAAGTTGTAGACTTGGAGTCAGAAGCAAGGCCGTACTTAGACGGGGGGGGCAAGGGCGGATTAAAGGGGGGCGGAGGGGGCGACCGCCCCCCTCCCCCCGAGAAAAAAGAAATTAATGTAAAAGATCCTATTTTTTCTTCCAAAAATTGGATGTATATGTCAATCCTCTAACTTACCGCCCCCCCCCGACAAAAATGCATTAATCCGCCACTGGGGGGGGGGTCCTATGAGTTCGGACGCCGCTCCCCCGAACTTATTACATTATATGTACATGGTGTATTTATACAGGGACGTAGCCAGAAATTTTTTTCTGTGTGGGGATGGTGAGGGGCATGGGCGCCGGCAGCATAGGGCAAGGGGGGGCAATGCCCCCTCCCCCTGGATTTTTGTATGCAGTGTTATCCTTTGCTTTTTTGCGCTTTCCAACATATAACTATACGTTGTAACTATACGTTGAAGTAGTCTTTGCCCCCCCTGGGAAATATTCTGCCGGCGCTCATGGTGAGGGGTATGAAATGCAGTGATGTATAAATGAACGAAATGTTTGTGCAGTAATAAAAAAAATTAATCTTGCTAAATTAGACAGAAATTGGGTGTGGGGGATACATCCGGAAAATTTTATCCCGATATACGATGCTCCCCGACTCCGAAATTATTTTCTAGGTATGGCCCTGGTCGGAAGCCATTTAATTTTATATTCCAAAGTTGTATTCATTTTCTTAAATCGTAGTCGAAGCAATCGACATATTTATACACGCGTATTATTTTTAATCTGGAGCCTGATACTTACAGCTTTTTAAACGGAGTCTTTAATTTTTAAGCTGGAGCATGTACTTTTTTACCCTTTAAGGCGCAACCATTTCCCAATGCTGAAAAAAGGGCGGCCGTTGCCATCGCTCGTCTTAACTACTAGCAAGAGGGCGGACGATCGAAACGTTCATCCCGTGCTACAGATCTAGAGAACCTTTTTTTGACGACAGCTGCCATTAAAATATTTTTACAAAAAATTACTGTTAACATACTTGATTGAAGAAATCCAGAATGTTGGTTGCAAAGTTTTTTTTAAACATTTTACAATTGTTGTTGTTGTTGTTGTTGCTAATGCCCTCTGGCAACCCGCGGGGCGGTGCCAGATCCCTCAAATAGGCAGTCGATGGGCGGAAGGGGCTGCTTCCATTTTAATGAGCCCCAGAGGGAGGAACTCCGACTCAGCTTGGGGTCCCCTAATTTTGAACCAATTCCAGAGGAGGGACCCACCCCCTGAAATCGGCACCCCCAGAGGTATCGTTTAACAATTTTGAGGACATTGAAGCCACGACGGATTTTACGTGCACCAGCTCCCATTAGGGCACACGGTCCCACAGCAGTCGAGCCGAGAGGAAGTTGACCCTCCCAAGCACTGGCCAATCCGGATGCTGCTTCAGTTTTCGTGTTCTTATGGCAACGGAGTTTAGCGCCCAGACCACTGCGGGTTTTACAATTGTACTAAAGTATAGTACATGTTAAAAAGACGTATATTTTCATTTTTAAATTGAATAAAATAGTCATAATAAAGCTACCATAAATCAAAGAACCTGTTCTCAAAAGAACAGGAAAAAGAACTGTTCTTTAAAAAAGAACGGGAACGGTGAACAACTGTTCTTTGAAAATAACGGTTTTCCCCACCTCTACATATAACGCACATTCGTTTGGTCGCGTTTTCTAAAACTTGACATAAGGCTATGCGCTTAACATCAGACTTGCTTATTCTTCATGCTCAAAGTGCTTTCCATCAGCAACAGTACACATTCGTTTCTGCCATACTGTGCGATTTCCGCTGCACATTGTACAATATGGCATGTGACACAGGGGCACAAACATCAGTGATACGTTTTACCACCTTCTATTTTTGACATTAATGGAAGCAAAGTATCTTTTCTTACTAAATCGATAATGCTGATCAGCTTTGAAATTGACATTTTCCCTGTTTCTCGTACCGCTTTTGAGATAAGAATAGCCAACAGGTGGCCCTGTAAGCGGTTTTGGTGTGTAGTGCATAACTATTTTACAATACCTAGGCCACTTTTATGACTCTAGCTCTCGCCGTTCTGAAGCTAATGCGGAGACAAAGGACTTTAGATACATTGTATATTTTGGTCATTTTTTAATGCTATTTTTGTAATGGAAATATTAAGTATGTTCACATATGAGTAATATAAGCGAGACAGGTTCATTATAAAAATTCATTTTTAAAAATATTAAACTGCAACCTTGGCATGGGTAGCTCGTTATAAGGAAATGTTCGAATAAATATTATTAATGAAATTGATAAAACATAAACTGTAAAACAAAAAGAAATCTGTATTAATAAACGGCCATTAATACTTTTCAATCATATAAAACATTTTTATGCCTATTTTACAGCCCCAAATCAGCCTATAAGGGTGCGTTTGCCCCCACTGCCCTTCTTGTCGAGAAATAATTTATTTTTATTTTTCTCTTTATGTATACAAAATAATATCGCAGTTGTTTCCATATCTTAACTCATAGACATTATTTTTGACTACTCTGTATAATTGCGTTTGCGTTAAAAAATTAAGTCCTTTATTCCATAGTGAGATTTTATGTGCGATCACAGAGCATTTTTTTCCCCATCGCAGTTCTAATTAAAACGATCCAAAGACATTAAGGAACCATCCACAGACGAATATCACATTTTTATAGTCCTTTTTTTCTTTTTGTATTGTAAATTGGCTTTTCCTTCAGGCCATATAAAAGTTACTAATTGCCAACAAATGCTATAAACCCATTTACTGTCATTTACAGGGAGAAATGATGGTCGAAGTCTGATTTTCCATCGGGTCAACGTACCCATTCATATTGGAAAATCCTGAGAATGGTTTATCCGGTGATGGGTTGTACATTCTGAAATGTCATCCCTTCTCATCCCCAAGAAAATGCTTGGGGTATCCTCTGTAGATATGAATATGCAATTGTCAGTCAGTTTCAGTCTGTGGCAGAATTGAAGGCCGCCATTTTTGAACACTGGGGTAATATTGATGCTACCACCCTCCAAGGATTGGTAAATCACATGTTACATCGACTATTCAAAGTCATATGCAAACATGGCGAATATATTGGCTGTTAACAGTACTGGATTTGTTTCGGTGGGGCACTTTTCTTTCTCTTTTTCTACACATTCATTTTTTATTCCTGCCCAGGTGAGGCGGGGAGTGAGTTTTTGCCTTGTAGATACGTATTTGTGTGCATACTTTCTTTAATATATTTGTTTCGTTCTTTTTATCTGTTTCGCATCTAATTACGGCACAAAATCAAGGTGGATTTATTTAAGAGTAACAAACTGTAAGTTTTTCCTTTATGCACTAAAGTGTGGTTAGAATATGAATAAATATATTACTTTTGTAAGAGAAGTAATCCGAGAGAAATGCTCTTTGGGACAATGGTCGGATTATCGCGTGTGTATCACGCGAGGATCACCTATCCATTTGTTGGTTCTATGGAAGCTGGAAATTTTTTCCGTCTTTTTTTACTTTCTGCCAATGGATTTAGGCAAAGAATGTAAGTGTACATTTCAGTTTGCAAAGGTTTTGCATTGGGTAAACATCGCCCCGTAAAAAGTTCAAAAAGAATTAGCAAAAAAAATCACGTTTTTTGTAATTTATGAAACACGTGCTGGTATGTACTAATGTAATATTCTTATGAAAACAAAGAATGATATTTTACTTATACTCAAATATTACTTTAAGTGTACGTAGAAATATTTATTTTATTTGCAATATCATTGCTTTTTGATTCCAAACACATTTGGGACTTATTAAGCTAGATTGCCTCTAAAGTCAACCCCCACCAAACACGATGAAATATGGTTTGAGTTTAATAAGTACGAACCTAGCTTGGTGCAGATGTAAACAAGTATCAAGAAAACAACATATCCAGCACCAATAATTGAAGAATCTTAGCATACCGGTTTCGACATGCTTACATGCCGTCGTCAGTGCTTGTTTGTGGTTTGAGTTCATTTAACGTTATCACTCATAAGTATTTATATAGTGTTCAAAACCTGCACGAGGGGTATCTGCTTAAGAGACGTGTGCCTTGGCGGAGGATTTTTATAAGGAATTCTAACGCGTATTCACGTTACATCTGGAGATAACCACCCAAAATTCCAGACCGTTATAGCGACAGCCACCGTGCGGTAGACCAGAACCCTCGATTTAACACTTCAGCCCCCTACTTTAAGTAGTTCAGAGAAAAGAGTTTACAAGCAAAGTGCGAAAGGGTTATGTGTGAATTGTGCAAAATGTTATTTTAAGCATGCAAATTTTAACTGAAAAAAATAATGCTGTGAATGGGTAAACTACTTTTCCATTACAAATCTGAGAAAAAAGTGTACAGTTGCAATAAATCATCAGGTAAAAAAAAGTATTAAAACTAAACCTTTTATTGATATATTCGTAAATTATTCATAGCTTTTATAAAATATATAAAAGTCTGATGCGTTAATGCTTCTTTTGAGCTTATATAAAGTAGTTAAGTGCGTTAAGCTTTTATAAATTCTATTTTATTTTACATTAAAAAGGTAATATTTAATGAATTTTTTAAGAACCTCCGCCGCTGATCGGTAATCCAGGATTGATATGTTATGTATGCTGCAATAAATGTAAAAATTCTTTCAACAATCATTTTATACGTTTTAGTTCGACTTTAATTTGTTTTTTTCTTCATAAACGGCAACATATCCCTCTTTCGCAAAAAGTAAAAACACATACTTTCCTTTGATTTATTATTTTTTACTTTCCATCGACTGACTTGCTGCAGTTTCTATTTAAAAATGGGCAGGTTAATTAATTTTTTTAAGAAAGTATTTATAATTAAGTTGAAGTAAATAAGATTGAAGTAAAACTTATTTGACGTTTACGACACATATCACTGAAATGATTAAACTTTAACTTAAAATAAATATCGTATTATAATTTAATTATATTTATTATTCATGTATTTTACAAAGATTATATAAATGCTATATTCATATTATTCATTGGAAATAGGTACTTGAATATCATCGTAATTTTTTATGTATGAAATTATAGGTTTGTGGTAACTATAATGTGAAACATAAATTTTACTCTCTAAGATTGCTAATTTTCTTGAAAATACAGCATCTATCGTTCTACCGAAACGCGTTGTTGATTGAAGTCGAGAAGTATTCATAGTTAGATCAAATTTTTCTTTTAAAAAATCAACTAACGGCTGAGATTCTTGAGAGCGAAAATTTAACATTAAAGTCTCCGGTAAGAATCAGCGGTAATTCATGATAATTACTTAGAATCTAGGAAGCGTCCGTGTTGTAGTATTATTCTTTAACTGTTTTCTTATACCACTGTTCAGTCTGGAGGTTGGGTTTGAATGGGAGGAATGTCCATATTCTAGTATTATACTTTAACTGTATTCTTTAACTGATGTTTTCCTCTGTTTGTTGGGTTCGAATGCAGGTAGTGTAATTTTTTTTTGTGTGTGTGTTTTACTATTACAGTGTTCTTAAGCGTTGATTTCGTCTGCTGGTAGGTTTCGAATTATTATTCTGTATCCGTGTTTTTAAACTGCAGGTTCTGTCTATTGTTTGGGATTGATTGCAGACAGGGTCCGTTTCTTTGTGCTTTTCCAAAACCATGTACATTATTCATCTAAAAATAAGGATTATCGAGAACCTCCTGTGAGGTTGGAATTACATGTAAAATGTTGTGTTGGATGTACCTTCTCAACGCTTATTGATATATAAAATAAAGAGTGTTGTCTCAAAGATACGGCACTTGACTGTTTTTCTCGCCGTTTCTTTCCCTAACAGGTTCTGCGTACTTTTACAGGATGAAGTCCGCGAAAGCAGCAGAGCGGTCGAAAAGGTAGGTTTTTCCGTGGTTCTTCTTTTTCAGGGTCAGCGTGGAGTATGTGACATATACGTCACTTCCTTTATTGAGCGTTACTTCCGTCAGAAAAAAATCTTTTTTACTCCGTAGTTGCCCCTAAAGAAGTCTTACTTCAAAAAAAGTTATTGTTCCATTACAGCATTTTGATACATCTACATAACTCAAAAATGCTTTTAGCTGCTAACTTAACTTTTATTGGAGATAGATTTAAACAGTCTGAGAAAGGTTTTTAAATCCTGAACTATTTTTTTTCCTTGCAGGTATGGATTCCTTAAAGAAGTAATGGTGAAGTATAAGGTTAGTATGTATTTTACAAATTACGAAATTTACAGAAAAAATAAATTATTAGTCGTACTGTTTAACATAGTTTTCCGTAGACAAAAATTAAATTTTTTTCTACGGAACCTAGAAAAATAATTTCCAATTAATAAAACGTGCCCACAAACATTAGTTAGGACGCTAACTTACAATTATTTTTCAATGGCGCTCGAAGGAATAAATGACGGATGATCACATTTTAGTAGTCATACACAAATTACGAAAGACAACCATCATTGCATAAACGCATAATACTTTTGTTACTATTGGCATTGTATAATCTGTCCTTAAATTTGTTAAAACAAATCTCTGAGCCTTTTTGTGATCAAAGGCTTAAACTTTGTACATCGCCTTATTAATATGTGGCGCGCATTTTATTAACTGTTAATTTTTTGTACTGGGCTGTATAAAAATGTAAAGCTCATATTTATTTAGATTTAATGTCCTGGAAATTTGAGCCGATATCATAAAATGTGTACTTTTTTTACGTAATGTCTGTGGTCAATACTTTAAGAATAAAAGTCTAGGTCAGTGTTTTAGCAGCACTTTGACATGGGGAAGGGGGACTTTACTGTATGAAAGAAGGGAACGCTTGAAAACGAACACATAACTGAAAATCAAGCGTACATTTAAAATGAAACATAAATTCTGGGTCGTATTCTATTAATACAGATTATATTATCTTTTCACTTAGCATATTTTATGGTACCAAAAATCTAGTTTGTTTTAACATGTATAGAATTGTAAAAATCAAGGTGTGAGCTGTGATAATTTGGTCAAACATTATGGGAAATGCTTATGTTCACCTAATATATATTTCCTCTTATACGGCGAATATTCAGCACCGTAGTTTAAGGCATTTTTAGTACTATGGTTTATTTATTGAATTCTAAATTTATTTCTGTACGACACAAGTACTTACACCTAAAACATTTAGTTGCCTTACACAAGAGAATTCTTTAAGTGCCACATTACTTTTAACGTCCGCAATTTTCATTGAAACAAAAGAAAAATAAAGGAATTTCTTTCGATTAGAAAAGGTGTAAAAATACTTTTTCACTTAAAAATATTCATGATGCTATTCTGAACCAGCTGATTTAGTGAGCTACTTTTCTAATAAATAGGCATAGCGATAGTTTCGTTGGGAGATTTTTTGTGCTTTTGTAATGCCAAATCGGTAACGGGTTTTCGAAAGTAGATGATTATTCTGCCTGTATATAAATCCAAAATGTGCGTGCTGGTAATATTACATTTATCCATTCCCTTGGGGATTATGCCCTAAAAAGCACACTCTTTTTCAAGTCCCTAGGTAATCTAACCAATATAATGCCCTAGAAGTTAAAGAATATGAAAAAAATAAGTTACTTACATTGCATATAAAGCAGCTGAATATTTCTTGTTTAGCTTGAATCTGACCAATGTTAATGGGTACACTATTCTGAAAAGCGAAAATTAGTGGTTTCTGCTTCTCACGAAATACGATTTTTAGCGCGTTTTTGTTCAAGAAATGAATTTTTACTTGTTGTACGATATTTTTAGCAGGTGCTTAATATAGGTAGAAATCAGCGAAAGATAAACTTTTGTATTACCGATGTTTCACTTCGTAAGGTAGATAAAAATGATAAAATATCTTCCCTCTTCAAATGCATGCTCAAAACTAAAATGGAAAAATATCAAATGGAAGTTTTTAAAATTACTTTAAAATTACTAAGTATAGAATGAAATGATCCTAATACCCTATAAATGGGTTTAATGGAAAATAAAACCATTTCTCCTGGGAAATATTTGGTGACATTCTTTTATTAGATAAATGCTAAACATAGAAATAAGTTAACATTTTAAGTTTTTGTTTGTGAAAACAAGTAAAAAAATGATGATATGGTAACCAAGCAAATTTAGCAAATACCTATTAATCAAAAATATAAAAATGTCTGAACACTAGCACTTGTTTTTATAAAATGTTTTCTACCATAAATTTAGGAATAATAAAATATTTTTTATATTATGAATAAACAGAATCATGCTGCCAAAATTTTGAGAGCTACTGAAGATTTGTATGCATGGCTGCCACTGGCAACTATCATCGACAATAAAATATTTGTTGTTCATGGAGGTGTTTCTGATAATACTAATCTTAAAGACATTTCTGCAATCGATAGGCATAAGGTAAGATAAATTTATAATTTTTTTAGGTACTTTTGAAATTTTAAATAATATCAAATGAAAGTCCTTACTTATTCATTAAAACTTTGAAAAAAAAAAACAGAGAGAAAAGATAGCAGACACGTGTTTCGAACAAACATTTTTTTTGGCCTACGTCAGCAGCAGAAGTTCATACACAGACTGGAGTCTGTGTGGAAACACGTGTCCAGATTGATAAGTTACCTTTTACGTGTGTTATTTTACAAACTTTTAGAATTTCATCTTTTAAACACCAGTTTCTTTGGCGAATAATTTTTCTTAATACTAAAGTTGCTTAACACAGGAGTGCCTTTCAATCGTTCACTTAATTTTACGCCGTTCACTTAAATTTTAAGTAGTTCATTCGCATTAGTAATTAATTAAAAATGATTTTATTGTCATAACTAATAATTGTTAGACGTAAAGTTAGTTGAATTATTTGGTTTTCAGTTTAGTTATGCTTCATTTGATTTTATTTGTGAATATAAATATGTTTAATAATAATTTAATAATTTATACAAACAAAATATGCTAATAATGTATAATTAATCTATTGATAATACCAAATAAGTCACAAATTATTTTTTCAGATATTTATAAAATAATAACATGTTATTATTTAATAAGTAATGGAATTCATTAGTGTGCAATAGTCGATCACATTAAAGGATTTTTCCAAAACTTTCACTATTACACGACCGCCTCATTCAAAATTAATATATTTAATTTTATCCATCCTTCGTAAAGTAAATCCAACTAATGGGAAGAGAAACTTTTTCAATATGAAAAAAAAGCAAAATGTACGGTAAGTTTTTAGGAATTATGACCGTCTGCGAACTTTTCACCCCTAACAAAGAAATGGGACAATTTCATCATTTTGAGTGATCCGAAAAGGGATCCTGATCAATCCTCACTGGAGATCATCCCGCCATCCCACCACTTAAACCTGAAATTCTTTTCTCCCCCCCCCCTTTTTTTTCAGTGGTCAAAGATAAACACTCCTTCTTACTTGCATATTAGAGCATATCCAGAAACACGGAAGAGCCCTTATTGCTAAACTCCCCAAATTAATTTTTTCATACCGCAATTTTTTTGGTGAGTTATATCATGAACAGTTAATGACATGCACCCCTAAACCATTACTCCTTCGCATACAATTGAGTATCCGGGCCAAGTAGCAAAAAAGAAATTCTAACTTAATGGGGAGAAAATGAAACTCCAACATGTCAATATATATCTTTCATTTGCAAAAGAGATGAAAAAATTTAATTATCATTATTGCAGAAAAGTAATATTTTCAGATGAATGTAAACTTAACAACTTTAAACCTTACCGTTAAATAATGGTATGGAGAACACTCAGCCATCAGCAATACCGCTTGGATTTAGAGGTGGCTACAAGTTCTATCAGCACAATGCTCTGAAGCATACTGCTTTCAAAGTACTCCATTGGCTACTTTATAATTGTTCTGAGAAAATCAAATTTCACTTGAATCTACAGATCTGAACCCAGTAAAGCACATTTTAAAAGAATTAGAGTTAAAAGTTCGAGAAAACCTTCTATTTTTTAATGTAATCGTAGAAAATCCTGATACAAAATAAGTGAGACAAAATAGGATCATAATTCATAATTCAATTAATTCAATGTCAAAATGATTAAATTAAGTTTTAAAAGCTCAAAACAATCCAACAAAATACTAAAGTTTTTTTACAATTATTTTAAAAGCTGTATTAACTTGAGCTTCTTAGTGTTCAATTACGCTTGTGAGTAATTTTCATCCCTTTTTAATACCTAATTGAATTTATGTTTATTTTATACTTTAATATTTTCAAAAATTTTATGTAAAACTTTAATTAGTTAGATAATAAATTTGCATCAATAAACATAATAAATTTTGAATTATAAATTTTTAAATTAAATATTTGCATAAAAGATATTGGTGTTCACTTACTATTGTGATCCACTGTAGGTATAAGGTATAGTTTTTTCAATGTTATGATGTAAAGAAATTAAAGGCGATATTTAATCACTTTTTCGGAAAATCACTAAAAATAAAAAATTTAAGCTAGACAATCGAAACTGTTTTCATCCTTTTCAGAATTGAAAGAACTATGATGCAAACATAAAAAATATCCAATCAATAGTTAGGAAGGTACAAGTTCATATGTGCGAGGGGGGGGGGGGAGACGAGTTTTGAAACAAAATATTTTATAATTTTAAAAAAGTAACGGAAATTAAAAAACAGCAGTACTCAGTGTCATCGGTGTTACACGTGTATGAAAAGTTCCAGTTCGATTGGACGATAGGAAATAGGTTAAAATTTGTATACATATTCTGATCTGAAACGACAAACACTGACCAACCTAATAAAAATCTTGAATAAAAAATGCATCATCTTGAGGTATGCAAACTATTTACAACACACGCTTGCAAATCAGATATAGGAATAACGTTAACCTATATTGCGTTTTTAAAAGGAAGATTATAAGTGTGTTCATTATGCTTAAAAGGCATTAACAACTTGAGCACGGCGCCGGTTCCTGGGGACCAGCACTTGAACTTTCCGCTTGGCCGACGGCTTAGGTCTGTGGGACCGACTGTGTCAAAGTAAAAAAATAAATGTAGCAATTTCAAATAAATTTCTTAAAACTCTCTAAACAAAAATATGGCTTGGATTTATATGTATTGCAAAACGTAAAGACTTTTTTCATCGAATTTCGGCTGTCTTGCAGCGAAATAAGTTTGTACTTTTACTGTAACATCCTGAACAATATATTTGGGTTTATGCATTTCTTTTTTTTTGTGATATATGAACAATTCTTTGTTAAGTATGAACTAGGATTTCCGGCTGAACGCAAAAGATAGGAATATCGGCGCCGTGCTCAAAGTGTTAACTTATTGGTCGCATATATAAATACTTTATAATACGGCGTAAAAGACATTAAAAAGTAAGTGCAATTTATTTTCTATTTAAAAATAAGGTAATCATGTCAAATTTTCAATCTATGAAACTAAACTAATACCAAAGATTGAACTATGCTTGTGTAGATCTCTCAAACTTTCTTTGCTATTGTTCTAGAGCATTTCAAACTCAAAAACAAAAGTCTTTTACTCTCGTTATACTTTTCATGAAAATTTTATTATTTTCAGTTCCTTACAGTTCTTCGTCCCCCTGTAACAGAAGGTCATTTAGCATATGAACCCTTGGAATGGAAGCAGGTATCTAAGACTCAATAATACTTACTTTCAATGTTGTTTAAAGCACATTCATAATTTCATCACAGTTACTAATAAATTTCTCTCCATTGTTATGCAAACACTATTTATTTAAATCTAAATTTTTCACTCGGAAACTTTTGCATCATTTTCTTTTCTACAAATCAACCCCATTAAATAATATCCCGCGCACGTGCATATAACGTGCACGTACACACGTTTTTTTCCTTTTAACCATCAACTCTATGAATCGAGTCAAATCCGTAATTCTTTTTATAACTGAGTAGAACATCCATAGCCTGAAAATAGAAAAAACACGGAGGTGGGAGTTGAAGGTGAAGTTCATTGTCATTATTATTACTAGAAGTCACGCTAGAAAAAACATTTGACGAAAATATGTCTACACTCAATATATTTAATCTTCGTCCACCTAAAATAAAGAACTTCATATTCAATTTTTATTATACACCCAAATCGAATTTCCAGCAAATCCATTTCGTTTTGTGTACAGAGCCTTTCTTATATCAATGCTTCAAACAGACGATCATTTTAATGAAAAAAAAATTAAACTATGTTATCTGGAAGCCGACCGAGTTGTATGTGGATAAAGCACCGTACTCCGGTTTCGGGTTCAACTTCCGGCGGCCGGGGTTCGATCCCCGACAATGGTGTGGTTGTCATGTCCGTCCCTTCATAGGGGGCGACTTTGGTTCACCTACTAGGTGCCCCCATAATAAAGAGACCAACAATTCCGGCCTGTTGTGGCCAAAGCCTTCAAGGCAGAGGCCGGCCATTAGAAAAAAAAATATTATCTGGAAAAACTGTTTAAAACGAACTGAAATCGCAACCTTCCCTTCAAAGCCTGTTGACCGTGACTTCAAATATGATGTCATTGTCACTTGCAGAGCCTAATTTTGCCACGCAAATGATTCACTATTTTTTTTTACTCCCGGAAATAAAATAGAGCTGAAAATAGGAAAAGATCGCTTAAAAATGAGTGAACGGGTGGTTTTTCAGATTTTTAAATTAGCGCAGATTGTTTTCTATATTTTTATACATAATAATGAAAAATTCCAAGCGAATCGTGCAAACGGTATAGATGTTATTATGCTTTTTGTGATTTTAATCTTTTTGAACTTTCTAATCTTCTTATCATGCTTATTTGTTTACATGGTTATAAGTTTTAGCATGGAGCAGGTTGTCTCGAACTGTTACAGAGTGAGTCAGTGAGTCAGGGATCAGCGTAACTATATAATAGGATTCTAGTTAATTTAAGAAAGACAACGAGACGAATGAATAAATTTTAAAGACGAGAAACGTAGCTAGTAATTTTCAGAAAAAATGATCATTAATTAATATCACAGCAAAATTATAAAACAAATGTTAGATGAAGAAATTCACATGGCATATGGATAGGGAGTTGGGTGAAATAAAATGAATTAACCAATTTTCTCAATAACAAAGTACTTACGACATGTTGTTAGTTTTGCGAGGGCTCTTCTAACAAACGCATGTAGATTTTTGGTTTTTATTAATACAATAATTGTACTTTATTTTTAGATTGTTGATCTACTTTGGAGTGATCCACGACCTCAGCCTGGTTGTTGCCACAACGGGTATCGAGGGGGTGGCTGTTTTTTCGGACCTGAAGTAACACAATCCTTCCTTCAGCGACATCAGCTACAACTACTTGTACGGTCTCATCAGTGTAAAACAGATGGTTACGAGTATACTCATGATCGAAAAGTAAGCTTTTAATCCATATTAAAACTAGAGGTGTGACGAATATCCGCATCCGTATCCGCGGATACTCTAAAGAAAAATAGATCCGTTTCCGGATCTGTCAGAGGGGAAAAAATTATCCGGATCTGTATCCGAATCCATCTTAGCGAAATAAAATGATCTGTATCCAGATCCGAATTTTTTTAGTGGATCTTCCACGGATCTTTTGATACCTTTTCCAGACAAGTTAATGATTTGAAGAAAATCTGAAATAACGCCACTCGACCTTCCAAACACTTCACCAGCTTTTAAATAAATTTTATTTAGTTCAATCGAATGCGTTGTTCAAGTTAGTGCACTTTAAATACTTTAAATATACCAGCCGCAATGTATAAGAATATTTTTTGCAGCCCTGTACGTCGTACACACATCAAAATCTATCCAATATGTTAGTCAATAACCTATAATATGTGCACCTAATTTGATCTTAAATGCGCCACATGAACACGAACGCACTTTTAATTTGCATTTTATATCCCGTCATGAACAAGTATTTTTTCTTGTGTCCTGCACAAAAACTATAAGTCCTACACACCCCAAAATCTGTACAGGTCATACGAGAGTGACCTGCTATAATATAATACCCAGCTTATTCGACTTTATCATTTAGATACACGAGCACTTAAAATTATATACGCCCTTAGACCTTAATGTATAAGAATTATTTTTTGCAACCATAACAAACCATTAGTTCTACGCTCACCAAAACCTATTAAGGTCATATGTCCGTGAACTACAATATGTGTACCGAATTTGCGCTCATTGGAATGCAACGCTTAACAGCTAGGGAAATTTCAGGGATTTGCCTCCACAGGTCATAATGTATGATTTCTTTTTGTAACCCTGTAAAAAATATACACCCCTTAGACGTCAATATCAATACCGGTAGTAAGATAGTGATCTATAAAAATATATACAGTCGAATCGCATTTTTGCGAAATCCGTTAGAGCGACAATCTTATTATAGCGGACTTGGAAATCCCCAACAAATTACAGTATGGAAAAACAGTCTCGGTGTAACGGAACTTCATTAGAGCGAAATGATTTCTCTGGTCCCTCGCGCTTCGTTAAAACCGGATTCGACTGTACCAAATTTGAGCTCAGTCGAATGCCCCATTTACTAGCTATCGTGTTCACTCACATACATACACACACATACAAACACTCACATACATACACACATACATGCATGAATCGCAGTAAAAATTGCATTAATGAATTCCGACCAAAATCGTGTAAATGAAGGGTTTCCAACTTACAAATGCTCGCAGGCTGCAATTGCAGATACTTATCTAGTGGCGGGCTGCAACATAATCAGGTTCTTTGTAAAGTTATTTTAGGGTCTCAGGAGATTAAAGACATTGATCAGAAACTGGCTAACTTCCATCAAATTATAAAGAACAAACACAAGAATGAAACTACGATTCAAGAAAAAGTGGATAATTTTGAACGTTACCATCTATGATTGGACAGACGAATGAACAACCAAACCCAAGCCCATAAACAGAGAGAGTGGTGTGCTATTTGCCAAGCAATAAGGAAAGGCAAAATGAATAAAATTTAAATGAAAACTTTAAAAGTATAAGCGGTAAAAAGTTAACGCAAAAGCACACAAAATATTCAGTGAGAATCTGGACCTTCTCCTGCAACTCCTAAAAAAAAGGATGTTTACATCAAGTTCTGTTGTTCAGAGTCTCGGGAGATGGAGTAAAGAAGAATCTGAGAGGCAGATCCAATCCTTGAGTAAAGTAAGTGTACGGACGAGATAAAGGACGTGAAAAGCCAAGAGAGGTGTGTAATAGAGCACATGTGGACGCACTAAACTTATCCATTATCATACATTTTCTATTGGCGTTACTTGGTAAGCTTTTCGAATATTTCTACCTCATGTATTTCATCTCACTCCCTCCGCCACCCCTCCCCATATCCCTAAAGGGCTCCATCTCTTATTCTCGCTATAGAAAGTATAACTTTTCAACAGGGAGTTAAAATCGTCCTAAATAGGGCTTAGTCCTATCTTAGTACTGCCAATGATATTTACACATAATTATTAATGATTTTTATTAGAAGAAAAATATTGAAATCGTGGAAAATTTAGACTATGAAATTTCGACTTGAGAATTTGATGTTTGTACAGATTTACACGTTCTGAGGTATTCTAAATCCTTTTATGCTATTTTTACGGAGATATATATATGTGTATGTGAGTGAACAAGATAACTAGTAAACAGTGCATTCGATTGAACTTAAATTTGGTATATATTTTTGTAGATCAACATCGTACTACCGGTATTGATTTTGGTATGTACGGGGTGTATATTTTTGCAGGGCTATAAAAATAATTCTTATACATTACGGTCTACGAAGGTAAATTATTTAAAGTTCGCGATTATATGGTGCATTTAATTCAGCTTAAATCAGGTAAGTATACTAAAGGTCACCTTCACACAACCTGTACAGATTTTAGGGTGTGTAGGACTTATAGTTTTGTACAAGGCTACAAAAAAGAATTTTTCTGCATTACGGTCAATGAAATGCAAATTATTTACAGTGCGCTAATGTCTACATGGTGCATTCAACTAAGCTCAAATTCATATTACAGATCACTGTCTCACATTACAGATTTTGGTGTGTGTTTGATTTAGTTTTTTTACAAATCTAGAAAAAAAGATTCTTACACACTGCGGTCTTTAGACACAGATTGTTTAAAGTACACTAGCTTTGGAACACTGCATTCAACTGATTTGAAATTTGGCAGGTAAACTGTAAGCCGCCGTCTAACAAAATTTCTAGGTTTTCATGAGTAGAAGACAAATAGTAAATTTACCGAGCAAAACCTTCATATACATAACGGCCTATAGACTTGAATTATTGTAAAAATATTTTAGTATTTTTAAATTATTTCAAACACGATAAAAAAATTTCAGAAATATGCGAACTTGTGGAAAATATTCAAACGTCATATTATAATTTTTGCTTTTGCTTTTTGCTGAATTGTTTATCCGTTCAAACTTACATGAACACTTGGTAATGGTTGAGAGCGAAATTTATATAAACACTTGGTCAAATGTTCTGGAAGTTGAGTGGAGTACCTCCAGAGTTTTAATGTTATAAAACAAGAACATCCTCATGTTTCAATACAAATGTTTTTCTGAAAGTTTCTTAACTGGCAGGAATTTATCATTTGTGTAATACGGCCTGTGAAGACATATCCTAAAAATCTTCAAGTGGCTGACATAGTTAGTCGTTTTTATATAATATAATATTTATAATATATTTTTTTCGGTATATATTTTTCGAACTATTAATAAGATATAACAATAGATTTTTCAAAATTAAAAACGTACTTGGTTTGCTAGCAGCGTATCGATACTTTAATTCAAGTCTTAAGGTTTAAAAAAATTGATTTTAAAATTAATAAAGTATTTTTTTAAACCATGCATTGCACAGTATCTGACAGTTATTATTCTGGTAGGACATTTCACACACAGTGCATGAAATGATTTAGATGATTTAAAATAATTCGAAACTAAAAGATCCATATCCGCAGATCTAACTTTTTAACGATCCGCCACATTACTAATTAAAACACTTGCTCAACTTCCGAAGATTTCAATTGCATTGAGATGACTTTAGCCTTTAAGTAAATATTATTGCTTCTGAGAATGGCTAAAGGGCAGCCAAACTTCCGGTTATATTTTGAAGAGAAAAATCAATTAACTTTTCCCTAAACAATTGAAAAATCGAATCTTACTGTGAGTTACTCATTATTTATTCATTTATTTTTAAACAGTTATTTATTTGTTTTGTAGAACAAATCGAATGAATAATTATTCACGATCAGCGTATTTTGAGAGTGAAATTAATAAGTTTTTTAAATTATATTTGGTCGGTTCAAATGCCTCTGATAAATACTTTACATCGTAAAACGGTTTTAAGGAGATATTGAATTTGAATAATGAAGATAAATTTAAAAAAAAATTAATTTATAGCTACAACGTAGAAATTATGAAAATAAATTGAAAATATCAGGCAAATTGTATTCTTTTTAAGACTGAATGAATGTTGATTGTACCACTACGATACTACGATAGTATTCATTACAAGAATGCCAATGTCAATATTCGTAATCTTTAATGGTTAAAAAAGCTTATGATGAATAAAAGGAACTTGTTAAAAATTTTGAATTTATTTTAATATGTCACAATTCTTGAAGTATGTTGGTAAGCAAAGCGATCAAACCTCACTTGTTGTCAATCCTCACGATTTTTAGCTAAAGCTTTATCTTGAAGCACTGTTAATCAAGAATATGTTTTTAATATCATACCATTAAATATAAAATGGCATTAATGGTTATTTATTACTAACATGAATGTCGAAATATTTCTGAAAATTCTGACAGGGCATATTGAACAGCCTCATTTGACTATTAACAGTAAATGCTCTGCCGTGGTATGAGTGAACGGAATCTTGGAAAATTTAAATTCAGTAAAAACGCATGCAGGGCATGCATAATTAAAGTCCATAATCGTCCATAATTAAAGTCCCACTTTCAAAACGCCGCAAAAAAAGTACCACTGGCCAGAATGACTTTAAATTTGAACTGAAGGTACTGGAAAAACAGGGAAACGATTTGGCATAATAAAAAAAAAGTTCCAAAATGTATCAATAGATGGCACTGTAAGCGGCATAGCGAAAGTGGATGAGGCTAGAAGTGACATTTTGAATCGAAATACGACGGCTTTGGCATGAGTTGCACAGTAAACCAACTATAGTGTTCAATGTGCATGTGTGTTTAGGTCGTTTAACGGAAAAAATGAGTTCCAAGTCAGTCAACAGTTGTGGCACTGTTAGTTGAAAGCCCATCCACCACGGCAAGGTCGTACCACATTGGATGGGAGAAATTAGTTTTTAATTGTCCTTGGGCCAAAAACCGCATAAAAAGCACATAATGATTCGGTTTTTAACTGTCCTTGGGCCAAAAACCGCATAAAAGCACACAAGGATTCGGTTTTTAAATGTCCTTGGGCCAAAAAGCACATAATGATTCGATTTTTAATAGTCCTTGGGCCAAAATCCGCATAAAAAGGAACAATGAAAACGCCTGTTAATTATCGCTAGACGTGCGACAGACAGGTTCAATATGCTTTCCACCATTCTCCGCCACAAGCTGAAACCGATAAACAGCATGTTCCACAGCAGATCGGAGTGTCTCAGGGGTGACGTTGCTAATGTGTTGCGCACTCCGTGTCTTCAATTCAGCTAAATTTGCAATCGGGCCACTGAACACAACATTTTAAAGGTGACCCCACAGCCAGAAGATGCAAGGATTGTGGTCTGGTGATCTTGGACGCCAGGGTGTTGGACAATGACGGCTGATAAGTCGATTATTTACGAAATGCCTCTTGAGCAGTTGCATGACTGGCTTTGCGATGTGCGGAGGAGCCCCATCTTGCATGAAAATGATGCTCTCCAGACATGCACGCTGTTGAAGTGTTGGAATGACCTAACTGCGCAAAAGACTTGCATACCGTTTACCATTCACGGTACAGCCCAGCAAACACACACAGGTTCTCTGAACGTCTATTAACGTTCAGAGAACCTGTGTGTGTTTGCTGGGAAGTCACAAGACCCGCAGGACCAATCTCCTCGAAAAAAAAAATGGCCCTACCGTACACGATGCCGTGAACCCGCACCACATAGTTACCTTTGGCGAATGCATCGGTTTTGATACAGTTACGAAGGACTTTTCTTTGCCTATATCCTGCAATTTTGTGTGTTGAGAAATCCGTGGAGGTGGAAATGGGCTTCATCTGTCCACAAAATGTTCCATGGCCATTCATTGTCCACTTCCATGCGAGCGAGAAATTCCTGAGCAAACGCATCTCTTCTTGCAGGTCAGCAGGAAGCAACTCCTGAACATGTGTCATTTTGTATGGATAGCAATGAAGGATATTGCGTATAATTTTGTGCACCGTACTCGCAGACATGTCTAAACCTCGGGCAATACCACGTGCAATGCACGTTTGCACACCACTGCTCTTCCCTTCCTCTAATGCAGTGGCCACATCGTCCACTGAGGATGTCGAAGCAATTGATTTTCTCCCTCTGCCAGATTTCACTTCAAAAGAACCTGTTTCTTCAAATTTCTGAATCATAATTTTTAGACCCTTTGCATAAATTGGACCATGGCCTTTTTTTCATTCCCTTTACATAGCTGCCAACTCTTCCTGTTTTCCAGGAAGACTTCCTGATTTTAAACTTTTCTTCTGTCTTCCTGCAAGAAGATTAAATCTTCCCTTTCTTACTTTCCTGCCATTTGCCCATACATACTGCTAAATTTTAAAAATAACAAATAAGATATTTTTAAAGTAAGAAGTGTGACGATTTCAATTAATTTAACATTTTAAACACAGCCTTTCTCAACTATCAGGGCTGTCCTAATCTTGCCCCTGGGTAGGGGATTTTGAATAAAAGCTTTTCTTTCCATTTTTTCCTCCATTTCCCCTATTCACTCTTCATTCGCTCATTCGGCAGTACCTATATGCATATGCCAGGCTAGTAGCATTCTAGCAGCCCTAATACACATCTGCTGATTTGTTAAGCACCAAGAAAAGTATAAAATACTAAAAAAGCAAGTTCATAGTAAAATTCGAAATTACTTTTCAACTATTTTTAACACAAGTTAAGTACCAAGTGCTTATTTACAGAATTTTTAATAAAGCACAATTTGTAAACTCTGCCGATCATGCAGGTCTATGATCTTGAAATTTGTTTCCTAATTCAGAATGATGAAAAAATATATAAATGTGAGAAATTACATATTCTGGAATCCTTGTGGTTAGTTGTTTTCGTGGATGAAAAAAGAAAAAAATTCATCTGCAAAATTTGTCATTAAAGCTGCTAAACTTTACTTGGGCCAAAACAAGCCGGTGCTGCTTGTAACCAGCAAATTTAGCAAACTTTAGATTATTTTGTGCTTGTATAGTTCATAAACTTCACTGGAGAAATCTTCCTGTTTTTCAGGAAATCTTCTTGTTTTTTACCCAGAACTTCCTGTTTTAAGGCAAGATAGGTTGGCAGCTATGCCTTTAATGACCGGAATTTTTTAAAAGCTGCAGGCGCACAGTCGTCGTTCTTGTAGAAGAGCTTCACTAGAAGAGCGCGGTCCTTCATTGAGAGACTCGTGACAAGCTAGTCAGATACGATATATGATGGGAACGCCACATACTCCGCGCTTTTATACCACATGCAATGCGTCGTGCGCATGCGTGTCTTTTAATTAATTTGCATAGTATGCCACTTACAGTGCCATCTATTGATACATTTTGGAAATTTTTATTATGCCAAATCGTTTCTTTCTTCCAGTATATTCAGTTCAAATTTGACGTCATTCTGACCAGTGGTTCTTTTTTTGCGGCCTTTTGAATGTGGGACTTTAATTATGGACACACTGTACTACGCGTAATGCATTCTTTTTTGTAAATAAAATAAACAGTTACACATTAATCGTCTTAATCTCTCTTATAAATTCTGCAATATTGGCGCTTTTCACACGTTTAAAAATATTATTACTAAAATTTTTGAATATCTTTTATCTGGCCGCATAAATAATCTCTGTCAACACACCTTGCATATACTTCACGAGATTTTTCTGTATTAAAATATAATCATGACAGGTAATATTCCTTTTTATGTAATTCAATTAATACAGTCTTAAAAAATTAACTGCATTACTGAATTTTTTAATTTCAGGTTTTGACAGTATTCTCTGCTTCAAATTACTACGATCTGGGTAGCAACAGAGGTGCATATGTCAAATTAATAGGCCCTAACTTAATACCTCAAGCAGTCATGTATGTCAGCAGCAAAAATGCTCGACTTGCTACTTTACGGCAAAGGTAAAGAGTTTTAATTTAATCCTTAACGTTGGAATTAGATTTGAATTTTAGAGCAATTGCATTTGCTACGAAGAATCCTGCAAGGCATTTGTATGGGATAAGAAATACTTAGGTATATTAGAGAATCAGAGTAATTTCAAAAGTCACGTAAAAGTAAACTCAGTTTCTCTAAATTTTAATGAAATCTGCTTTCTGGATTCATCAAGACAGTGCTATGTGATGCGTTGCATTTTTAATCAACATCGTCGTTGCAGAGTAGCTAGCTTATTTTGTATGCGTAGCAGGCATTAAGAAAGACTTTCCAGCCACCACATTCACATTCAAGAGAATGCATTAAACATAATGTATTTTTAAAAAAATTCATGGTGAATGATACAGAGAAATACTAGAGGAATATTTTTTTGCTTCTTTTCAAATTACGCGTTTGAAAAATGCATGTTGAAAATGAGATGTGTACTCGAGAAATATTTTTTTAAAACTACATGTCAATTTTTTGTGATTTAGTCAATGCAGTCTTTCGTCTGATTTAATGATAATGGAATAATTTGGGAGTTAATGCGGAAAAAGCCTATAGCTACTTAACTATAATATTTGATTCCTAATAAATAATATGAATTAATAAATAATAAATATAACTTAAATATAATAGTTTTTCATGAGAACGGTACGAAAAAAAAGGCTGATTGCAAAAATATGTTTTTGATTCTGACACATCAACAAAAGAAAAGTATCGTTAAATTTTGATAAAATTTATTATACTGTGTTATAATTTTTTCATAAGGAGTTCATCGATAATTTAAAACAAAGCCCAACTTTCAAAATTTCAATAGAAACACTATCATTTTTCTTCATACATATATATGAATCCAGTGAATCAAGAGAGTATAAAGTATTAGTTTTCCACCCATTTTCAAAGTTTATTATTTTTCTTCGTAGACAAGGCATAATGGAGAAATCTGCTTTACGGGAACTTAAAAGACATATCTCCTCCAAGAGATTTCTTTTAATGGCTGAATTTAATAAGAGGAACAAGGACATGGTAGGTAAGTGAAATCTCTAATGTATAATAACACATTTGTAAATGTAATTCCTTAATATAAACTCAAAGCTATCGTTGAAAATTTTCAAATAGATATTATCTCTCCCACCACCCACAAATAACTAAATAAATAAAAATCGTGTTAGACAGGTACACCCTCCAAAAAAAGTATTCGAGCAAGAGAGAAATTTACTACGTTGGTTTCATATATTAAAAATTATTTATCATAGAATATGAGTTAGGCTATGTATAAATATGACTTTCCATATTTCTATCAAGTTGTGCGTTTCTCAAAAACTCAATTATTATTCGCAAATCTAAAATAGGAAATTTCTCTCTTGCTCGAATACTTTTTTGGAGGGTGTAAAACAATATATAGAACTCTGGTAAGCACCAACATAAAAGGGATTTAGACATATGTCGACTGTTCGTAGAGATAATGAGTATATAAAATATTCGCTATATTCAATATACATCAGTTTTAAAAAAGTCAACTTTAGCATACCTATGGAGAAAATATTCATTGAAACATGATACAAAACGTCAAAAGCGTTAATTTTAAATTTTCTTTAGACGTAGAACGTCCCTATGTTACAAGTATAGTATATTCTGCTGTATTTCCTTCCTTAGACCTTGAACATATTGTTACTAATGTCATTATTGTTGTTGTTAATAACATGATGTATTTTTTAACTATTTTACTATCGTAGCTATTTAAGCAGCTGTTTTATTATCTGAAATTGCTTAGGATCATTTTGTAATAGCATGCGACTTATATAAAACAGAGTAATATATATATATAGTAATGTAATGTAGGAAACAATACATAATAAACAGCTATTCATTATTTTTTTGTAATTAAATTAATAATTAACTGCATTCTTAGAAAACTTTCTAATTTATAAATAAAAATGTGTCTTTGAAATGAAAACAGGGTTTCACCATTATCAAAGATGATAAATGGACTAACAATAATGTTCTCATCAAATTGATTGAATAAACAAACGTATCGCAAAAATAAAAATATATGTTCATTAGAAATATTTTTTTAATATTCGCTACGAAATGAGGTATCTGAAAAAAAAGCCAATATACCGAATTTTTGTTTTAACAAATCATATTGTTACTGAAATCTGGTCGTAGGTGTACGTTAAATTTTTCCAAGTTCGAAAAGCGAATTTAACATTTTACTCGACGGATCGAAACACTAATATCTCACACAGAATTTCATAACACATGCACAGCAAATCATTAACTATCACAGCAATAACGCTATTCAAATTGCATGGCAATCGTATATATCTGCTCTCTATATCCTCGGCCTCTTTCAAATAGCTCGACATAGAGGGAGACTCCCTATTCATAAATTTCGAAGAAGGACGTGGCGTCATATAGATTGCGACATCATATTTCTTGATTTTTCTCGTAACTTCTTCCCTAGTTGAGAGACAGCCAAAATTCCATTACTTTCGAGAACTTTCTTTTGATTGCCGAATTTGTTGCCAATTCGCCAAAACGGTCGCCAAGGAGTCACATACTCATATAACTTGCAAGAATGTCTGTACAACTCTCTTCCCAGCAACACACATTAATGCTGGAAAACGACATTACAGTTTTGTAACAATATTTTGGCCTCTTTAACTGCATTTGAAAGTATCGCATATAGGAGAGAAATACTCTTTTTAGAACCAAAATGAGCAATGCTATGAACTGACATAAAATATTAAATCTAGTGTGGCTATGATAAGAAAATGTGTAGACCGACCGAAGTAAATGCTTTTCAGTACGAGTGAACATTGACTATGTATATGCCAAGAAAGCTTTTTTAGCTCGACAGCTTACGAATGTACGTTCTTATAAATGCTTGTAAAAGTCATTAAAAATAATTTCAATTAACGAACAAAATCAAATAACACATCAGATACCAAGCACATTCCTTGTTATAATATATATATATATACTTATATCGGTAACGAATTGGAAATGTGTTTTGATATACCTGTATTAAAACTGAGAAGAAAGGACCTTAACTTACATATAGTTATGAGTGATATTTGCTGCGTCTTTTTTTTTTTTTTACCTTAATTACATGTTCAGGATAATAAAAGCAGGAATGAAATTTTATGTGGTCTATTGTATACACGTAGTCATAAAATACGACGATCCTTTTGTGAAGATGTCACTTAATGACATCGCTATCGATTATCGGCTTTTCAAACTCAATAGCTCTAAGCTTTATCATGATACAAGAAATTGATCCTGTTCATGCAATCTTAACTATTAAATAACATTGTAATCACAATATTCAAGTTTAGGTTTTTAAAAAAATATTTTGAACATGACTTTTTTCCCGGATCTGATATACAGGGTGTCTGAAAAAGAAGGCCTCGCACTTTAATTCTTTATTCATTTGAGGTAAGTTTGCAATGTAAATAGAAAAAAATTATCAACGCTGAGGTAGAAAAAAAATCTTCTCGTTAATATTAAAAAAGTGACACTTTTTAAATATATATATTTAAGTATATATATATATATATGACCCCCGTACAAAAAACCCAAATTACTAAAATGTACCCCATACACTAATATGTGATTGTGGTGCAGTTCATCACATATTTAAAATTACTTTTGATTTTCCTTTACCTATTCTAAATTTAATACTATTTGCCATTTTTAAAGCCCCATCTCTATCCGTAATGCTATTTTAATTCAGTTTCTAAAATTACTTTGGCTTTTAACTTCTACGATAAATTTAGCAGTCGTCTTCGCTCTGAAAATTCATTTTTTCATCCCATTCCCACGGGGCTTCAATAATATTGCTTACAAATTCTCTTTACCGATCCCCCTGTGGCGACGCACATTTAAATTTTGGTAAACATGCATTAAATCCCAACGATCTTTTCAATTTTTTCAATCTGGCGATTTATTTGGTGACCGTTCTTTCTAGCTCTCTGTTCTATCGCCAGGTTGGCTTTCAGTGTTCTCAGACCTTTTTCATTCACTCAACATTTTTGCCTCGGCCCAAGAAGTGTACGTTTGTTGTATGCTACCAGTCACAGATAAATTAATTCTTTATTATGTGTCAATAAAACTAAACTGAAGTCTATACTGATTTGTTTTCCATTTTAAAGGGTAATGTCTACCAGCTATAGGATTCACGCATGTTCCCAAAAATCTTTAATCTTAGCCGTCCAGCGATACCATAGTGATGTATAAATTTCAGCCTTTCATCGTAAAACATCTCAAAGATATCTTTAAACAAAGGTGGAAATGGGATATACATGAATTTCAATGTTGTACTATTGTTAGAGTGCAAAAAATTAATTTCTGTACGAATCCTGAAACGGTATCATCCGACATTTACCTTCGAGAGCCATTGAAAAGTGGTTTAAGTCAGAATATATTTATCTTCATATCTTTGGCACTTTTCAGGATATAATTCTCAAATTTTGTACATCACTTCATTAGTGTAAAGAGGTACATTTTACTAATTGGGATTTTCTTTGTGTGTGTATGTGCACGGAGGTCGTATGTAAATTTAAATAGTGGGACTCTTTGAAATTTAAAGAGAGGAAGTTTTTTGTAACGTAGTCTTTTTTCCTACCTTATACATTTTTTCAGTTTACATTGCCCACTTATCTCTAATGGATAAAGAATTAAAGTGTGTTACCATCTTTTACTTAACCATTACCACCGCTTTTCTTTATTTTATCTAATTTTCCCACGAGGTTTCAAAAGAAATTTCTGTGTGACTGTCAGTAACGTACGCAGTCTTCCTTCAAGGAGGGTGTGGAGGGGGGGGGATATGGACATTATGTTGAAAGACGTAATCTATATGCTAAAAGTTACAAATACATGATATAAATGTTAAACATTTTTTGACCCCCAACCCCTCACCCTTCGTAGCCAGCTGATGAGTGAGTTACTGGGAACTTCCGGGGGATGCAAATTCATGGTGATGTTACAAGATCATACCGTCTCTGCAATTGTTGTGAAGTTCCTCTCAGTCCGGGTGACATTATCCACTGTCAAGCGATTATAAGATCTCTGGTATACCGGATAATATTATTGACATTGCCAAATGTATTATTTCTGCTCACAGCTATTTGTAGCCGCTTCGTCGCTCGCGGACACTAACCAACGAAAAGAACTTTGTAAAGGTTAAAGATTCTTTAATCATAGTCATCTTTTCTTTTTTTTTTCTTCAGAGGAAATTCCTTGCCTTGAATAAAGTTGTGGCGTTCATTTATTTGTTGCAATGTTACTTAAACGTTTTTCTAATTTATATTCTTTATTCTTTCTAAGCAACAATTTCCATTACTGACTGGTGTGAAGCTATGGAAGCAGCAATTGGTTTAGGGTTACCTTGGCGTTTACTCTGTCCGAAGTTAGCTCGTTACGATGAAGAATCTGGTCAAGTTGAATACACTACAACTATGGAAGATTATCATACGTACACAGAGGGTTTGATAGAAGTATGTCTGAAATATTTGAGTATTTCATTCATAAAATGAAAATTAAAAATATACATCTGGCTATTTTTAATCTGCTTGAGTGCTATAAGAACATTTATTTTTCAAATGCATTTATTGCCACGATTCCTTGTTCTAATTGTAATATTCTAAACAGGACGAACTTTTTGATAAGGTATTATTTAGTAAGTTCTAAAACTTAAGTTTGCTTTTAAATGTAAATAAAAAAAAGTAAATTGAATAGTGTATATATTCGTAGCATAAAGTAATTCCGAGAGAGATATGCGACTCTACATATTTCGCAGCAATCTCAGTCAGACACTGAAAGACATTTTGTATGGCGTGCCACTACTCGCTTCTCCAAACACCTAATATTTTTTCACCTAATAATAATTGTTGCTCTTAGTAAATCAAATAATTTGCATTTGCCTCATTGTTTGCACTGGCCTCTTGAGAGATGTTCATGGTTTGATATAACATGCGATTATTTTGGCCAGAAATTAAACAGCAACAAAGAAGTTACTGCAAAAATTTTAACTCATAGTATATAAAAACATTCTCATACAGTGTTTGAATCTGTCAAGAATTCAAGAAATACATTTCACTTTTATATATTTAAAAGTCAAGTAATAATTTATATGAACTTAATATTAAGTAGACTTATTGTTAATTTTGTTTAATTTTCATATAATGAAATTAAAGTTAATAAATTGATTATATATTCAATTACTTCATTATTTTATTGTGGCTATCATTGTATCCCATTCATTCGGTCCATCTCACCCGGACTACTACGGATAAGATGGACAGCATCTATATGTTTGTAAATTATTTGAAATTCAAAAATTTTGCGATTTCTATCCGTTTCAAGCACCTGGGAATCCAGTACGACTGTCAAAAAAAGTTTGTGTGTCTGTGATTCTGTCATTCTGTCGGTGACGCTTTTTTGTTCGCGCTTCACGTAAAAATGACAAAAGCGAATGAAATGAAATTCGATGACATGATAGGTGGTCACTCAACTTAAACTATAGGCGTCGAATTTTTTTAAAATTTTGATTAGATTTTGAGATTTTTCGAAAATCGTTTCAATACATATTTGTTCGAGCATCACGTAAAAACGACAAAACGAATGATATGAAATTTGGTGATGTGATAGGTGGTTGCTCAGCTTAAACTATTGGCGTTGAATTTTGAAAATGTTTTGATTTAGATTCTGAGATTTTGCGAAAATTGTTTCAAAATACGTAAATTTTCGTTTCAGCATCACGAAATAAAGACTACAGGGAATGAAAGGAAATTTGGTGATATGATAGGTGGTCACCCAACTTAAACCATGGGCGTAGAATTTTTCAAAAAATTTCAATTTGGATTTTGAGATTTTTCTAAAATTATTTCAAAATGTGTAAATATTCGTTTGCGCATCACATAATAACGACTAAAGCAAATGAAATGAAATTAAGTAGACAAATTTAATTATCATCATCAACATTTGTGGGCCTTGGCCTTCTTCAGAAGTCTTTTCCATTCCACCCTTTTCCCAAATTTAATTATAGGTGTTGAAAATTAAAAAAAAATTATTCAATTAGGTTCTGAGATTTTGCGAAAATCGTTTCAAAATGTGTAAACATTTGTTGCGCATCAGGTATTAACGATTAAAACGTATGAAATGAAATTTGCTGACATGATAGGTGGTCACTCAACTTAAACTATAGGTGTCGAATTTTTTTTAATGTTGATTAGATTTTTGGATTTTGCAAGAAAATATTCAAAATGTGAAAATATTTGTCGATTACGTATAAATCGCTGAAGCGAATGAATTAAAATTTAGCATCGTCATAGGTGGTCACTTAAACCATAGTTTCCGAAGTACTTTAATTTTTTTTTTTATAGATTTTGAGATTTTGTGAAAACTCACTGCATGTTTGTTCTACACTTGAAAATGGCAATGGAATTGATTGGAACTTGCATATAACATATAATATGTTAGATGCAAGTTAATTGAAACTCTAATTTGCAAAACTATTTTAAATATTTTAGATTTGGGGATTTTGAAAAAAATCGTATAAATGTTTGTTCTCGCATCTGGTACAAGATCCCAGGGCCCCCAGACCTTACTTATTTTTTCATGCACAAAATGTATATGATAGATTAGTGTTAGTACGTACAGTAAACGTATGCATACTTGCTGGCTTCGGCGGAGAGCCAATTCTCAGGTACCACTTGCTACAGGTACGTAAAAATATTACTCACTTTGCTTAAAGTCTCACAGCTGATTTTTACGTATGTTGTACAGAATATTGTTACAAATTTTGAATCAATACTTCCAGACACTTTTTGTGGGCGATAATTATCGCCAGTCGCTTTAAAGATCGGAAGAAAAAAAATGTGACGTGGACACCACATGATTTTTGTTGTACGTCTGTTAAATCGCAAATATTTTCGGTGCACTTCTTTAGACTTTTTTGCTGGAAAGAGATAAAATACTGCAATAATTTACAAGGTTTGGAAATTTCTAACCAAATAGTTGAGATATCGGCAAGCTGGGTACAATTTGAAAGATTCGTTTTAGGCGTCTAATTGGGCGATATTTCGCAAAAAGCTGACAAGATTGGGATAGTGAGATTTTGGTCATAGCCGAAATAGTGATTCACCACAGACTTTTAATGAATTGAAGGTATCCATAGACCTTAATGTATTGAAAGTCTTTTGATTGACCCAGTAAATAAATGGCTCAGTTGATTGCAATCAAAAAAAGAAATGCACAATTCTATGTTAGACTAGTTCTAAATACGAAGTCTCAACTTTCTACAGTAAACAGTTTTAGAGCTATACGAAATTTGTGCAATTATTTTTTATGTCAAATTAGGCGGTATTTCGGTAAAACTCGCCAAGGTTTGTGACAAATGGCGGGATTTTCGGCATGGACCAAACAATAACTGACTATAGACTTAATATATTGAAAATATCCATAGACATTAATGTGTTAAAACTTTTTTGCGTGGTCCTGTAAATAAACTCCCTGTAGATTGGAACCAAAAATCGGGTTGTTCAACTAGATGTTACAAAAGTCTTATGTATAAAATTTCAACAACTTACGACTAATAGTTTTTGAGATATGCGAGTTACATTCATACATATGTACATCAAATGTCGCCAAACTTCTCTTCCGAGAGCAATACTAAATTTATATCCGAAGTATTACAAAAAACACATTTTAATAACTCTGACATAATATTTTTTAACACACTGCAAATAATTTTAATTTACTGATTGAAATCGAAATAACTGCTGCTTTGAATAGACCCAACAAAATACTAAATACCATACGCACTCACCCAGTATACTAGAGTAAACCGTAAGTATAGGAGGGAGAGATATTCTCTCCAAAAGAAAATTATGTTTTTTTCTTCCGATCTTTAAAACGTCTGGCGATAATTACCGCCCACAGAAAGTGTCTGGCAGTACTGATTCAAAATTTGTAACAATATTCTGACAAGATACGTAAAAATCAGTTCTGAGACTTTAAATAAAGTGAGTAATATTTTTACGAACCTGTAGCAAGTGGTACCTGAGAATTGGCCATCGCTCCAAGCTAGCAAGTATGCATACGTTTACAGCGCGTACTAACACTACGCTATCGTATACATTTTGTGATTGAGAAAATAAGTAAAGTCTGGGGCCCCTGGGATCTTGCTCTAATCCCTTAAAAATGGATTAAGAGAATGCAATGAAATTTAGCAACATGATCAGCAACGGCTAAAATAACAAATGTCAAAACTTTTTGAAAATTTTGAATGAATTTTAAACTTTATTTGCTGTATTAGATATTGTGAAAGTTGTGCAAAAATTTTTTGAGGCATAATATTAAAATAACTACCATGAATCAAACAAAATTTAGTTACAGGTTAGGAATGACCTCTTGACTTGAAAAGCTCATTCAGCCAGAATACAACTTTAATTTTTAAAATAAAAAGAAATACTCTATTGTCAATTTCTCTCATCACTTTGTTAGTCTCTAACTTGGAATCTTTTAAAAATAAACACAAGCTATAACTTAGCCTTCCATACTATTACCAATATACTAATTCCACTCTTTGTACGCCTACAATGCTGACGAAAATTCAGGCTTTTTTGGAAATTTGCATTACGTACTATCTCTTCAACGACGGGTACTTCAGCTTAGTAGGAAATATTTTTAAAAATTATAAAAGAAATTCTTTTAAGAAGAAAAAACATGGTCCATCACTCCCGGAATTACCCTATTGACTGAAAAATTCTCCAGATGAAATAATTTACATGCTAGGATTTTAATTTGAAAAAGAAACTTCACGCTTCTGCTCGTATATTAATTTTTTCCAGCACAATTTGTTATGTTCGTTCTCTAAAAAAAAAGCAATTACTTGTTTGAAAAATATAAATTCTAGCTTGATATCCCTCCTAATTTAATCTGCACCACTTTAAAAATCTGAAAATCCACCCCTTCCCTCATTTTTAAGCGAATTTTCACTATTTTCAGCTCCATTTTGTTTTGGAGAGTAAAAAAAATAATCATCTGCGTGGCAAAATTAGCTGTCGCAGTTGATATGACGTGATATTGAAATCACGGTCTTCAAGCTTTCAAAGAAAAGTTGCAATTCCAATTTGTTTCAAATAGTTTTTCCAGATTACATAGTTTAGGGTGTTCCCACAAAACGAAATATTTCGAATGCAAAAAGTTCCCGCATGTTTCCAGAAAAGCATAAAATTCGATTTCGGTTGTATAATTAAATTTATTATGACGTTATTTATTTTAAGTGGACAAAGGTTAAATATATTAAGTATAGAGATATTTTCGCCAAATACTTTTTCTTGCGCCCATTGTAAATGCAACAACTGGTTTTATCTTCGAGTATATTATAGTAAAATATAAAAGAATTTTTTATTTGATGCTTCATGTGTATTAAAACTTGTACCAATGCAGATTATTTTAATGCCCATCGACCTCATTTTCATATTTACAGAAAATTTGAATTTTTTAAATCAACTAAGCTCAGCCATACGGGATAGTTTGTAACTTTTGTTTAAAATACTATACAGACTATAAGACGGGTCAATACAAAACGGATCCCTAGAACACAGTGAAAAAATTGCGGGGTTCCTTATAACACGTTAAAAGAGACTTTTATATCGTCTGCTTTTTCTAATTGTGGTGTACATTAAACGTATCAGAAAGAACTTTTGTATGATTTATTCTATTTCAACTTAAGAAATAAAACGTTATTAAATTAAATCTGCGAATTTAAACCCAATTTAATTTAGAGGAAGTGCATATCAGTTATCTCGGTGCATACATAGTATCAAGTAAGGAGAATTTAAGTGAAATGTGAAATAAATTGCTGAAATAAGGTGTGCAGTGGTTAAACAGCCTGGTTTACATTCTAAGTGGAGCATAGCTCAGGATCCGTACAACACGGATTCCTATAGCACGGATTTCTATAACACGGAACGTATCTACCGTGTCATCAGAGCCTTATTATCGCATGGGCAAATCGGGACTTTGCCCAGGGCCCCGGGCTCGAAAGGGCCCCCACTTTAAAATGTTGTTCCGAAATATTCTTTTTTATATCAAAATTTTATGAAAAGTAAGACAAAAATCACAGATGCCCCCCCCCCAAACTCATCAATGTCCGGGGGCCCCTGTTGGTCATAATCAGACCCTGCGTGTCATAGCGGGGTCTACTGTGCAACATATTATTAAGGACAGGATAACCGACTTGTTTCATTTGGTCTTTTGTCAAAGATCAATAAAACACTCATAAGAACAAAAACTCATGGCTAGTGTGAGAGTTAAATTTGTGAACTAGGCAATGCTTTCTTTTGTGATTTTTCAAAGGAGTATCCAACAAATTATTTTCTATGTATAATGAAAGTGTTTTGCTAATTTTAAAATGAGTAAAATCAAACTCAGATTCTCTATATTTTACTGATTGATTTTTATAATGCATCAAACAATGTTACCATAAAACTTTGTCTTATAATATTTAAATAACTGGTGATATAATACTTGATAAATTGAGAAAATGCATTTTAAATTTTACACTTGTCTTCAATATTATGCAAATTTTTAGGATGGACATACCTTACTTGAGGCTTTATACAGAAATAAGGATGCATTAGAGACTGTTTTCAAAATGATTGATAAAGATGGAAATGGTGAGAAAATTTGAAAATAAATATATATATATCTCTATATATACGAGGGTCACTCTGAAATATTTTGACATACGGCTAAATGGTACAAGTTAAACTTACCAAATTTTAGGAGTGTTCAAAATAATCCCCTTCAACATCAATGCACTATTTTTGACGAATTTTTTCCAAAGCTGAAAACCCTCAAGCCGTTACTTCTTGGAATCGATGCAAAATATACTTTTACAGCATTATTAGTCTGAAAATGACGATTACGTAAATTTTTCTTTAGATTAAAAAATAGCCAAAAGTCACACATAGCAATATAAAGGGAATAGGGTAGATGAGCTATCATTTCGATGCGTTTTTGTTCAAGAAATTCCACTGTCAATCTTGGCATATGAGAAAATGCATTGTCATGATGAAGCACGAGTTCCCTTACACACATCTTGAAGAATTTCTGGAAGACACTTAGTGGTGTACCAGCCAGGTGTAACTGTCTTCTGTGCCTTCAGCTTAATGACTTTGACCAATCCTGTACTTCTAAAGAAAACGGCATACATTACTTTTTTCACTGCTCGTTGTCTTTTTACTATTGTTGGTTTGGGGTCGTCTTCGGACACCTACTTTACTTTCTTGACGCATTGGAACGTCAAAAAACTGTATGTACATTTCATCAACAATTACGATTTTAGAAATAAGGTGGTGTGCACCATCTTTAGGTAGTTTTAGGGTTTCTTTGTAGATTCTGGCACGGTCCGCTTTTTTTATGTTATGTTAAATTATGGAGGACCCACCGACAACGACAAACTAAGTTTTTCATATGCAGTTCTTCATGAATAATTTTATGTATAGCTGCGGATCCAATGTTAAGTTCCTTCTGCATCATTTGGTAAGTGCAGCGATTATCATCGATTAACATTTTTCGCATGACTCACAGATTTTCTGGGACTTTCTGGGGCTGACAAGATTCTTCCTTTGTGGTCTTCATCCAGGAGAAAACTTCGAACTCTGCGAACTCATGTGAACAATCTGATCACAGTAGCATGATATGGAGCTTCGTTTCCAAATGCAATCTCTAGATGTTGAAGGGATTCTGGTTGATTTAATCCCATATTAAAATCAGAGAAAATCATAGCGCGATAATGCTCTTGTGTCATCTCCACTTTCTTTCCTTTCAAAATTTTATTCTACCACAAATCATCGTTTGCCACAAATCATCGTCTGCGACCATAAAGGAGTTCAGATTTAAAATTTTTAATATTTTTTTTCTTCTGCCTATCGTCTACTGCTGTCTCAAAAATTTCAGAGAAACCCTCGTATTACTAATACGGTAATTAGGTCCTAAATTTATCCACATTTAAAACCTGAAATAGCAATTGTTGAAATAAAAATATGTATAAGACTGAAGTAACTCTAACGGTATACTGGATTCTTTTCTAAATGTGTTTGCAATAATTTGTTTTGATAATTATCATTACATAAATACCATTATACTAATTAATTTTACTTACTTACGGATAAAAAGCTAATTTACGTAATTCAATCATTTTATGTGAACTTATTGCATAAATCCTAAGTGAGTCTACAATTTCAATGTGTTTATTGTGGGTAGTAAAAATTTTATCAAATATTTAATCTGAAAAAAATTAGAAGATACTTGTTTTTTTTTTCGACTTTAAATTTTTGTGAAAGAGAAATCGTTCCCGTTAATTTTATCAAGTAAAAATGTTTTGAGGTGCGAAGCAACTGTTTGCAGTCATTTGGCTAACAATGCTATCTATCACATACAGTGTGAATCTGAGAAAGGGGGCAAAACTTTTGGTGGAATTGGAACACATAATAAAGATTCGGAATTATATATAATAATGTGGTGACAAAACTGTCATTTCCATTTACCTGTTAATAATCACTTATACAATCGATTTAATAATCAACCCTGTAATCAGTGTACAATCCTAACTATAATAATCAATCCTGTTAATAATTAATTTTAGTCAAGTGGTTTCGATTAAAAGAGCCATTAGCTTTTGACGAACCGTGGTTGGAAAATTCACTATTATTCGAAAGTGACTGTTAGCAACTACATGAAGATGACGTTTCCATACATTTCAGTGTGATTTGAGGGTTCGTACGAATCCTGGATTAGCTAATATTCCAAACTGCTAAAATATTGTCCTAAAATGGTCTGATATTTTAAAAGTGGCCCTGTGTTTTATAAAGTATGGAAGAAGGTCTATCGAATATTTCAAATAATAAGACATTTAGGACAATTTTTCAAAAGTTCGGAAATTTAGCAAATTAAGAATTCGTCCGAGCCCAGTATTATGTGCCCCATCTCCCACAAAAATGTTGCTTCCTTTTATAGATTCGCTGTATAATAGCTTAAATATTATAAAATAACTTTGATTAAATGTCATGAATTGTGTATGAATGTGATGCCACCTTCTTAAAAAAATTTGCAGTGTAAACTTGCAAACATCCAAATGTCATTCTTCTGAAATTTTCTTTAAATATTATTTTTCACAGAAGATTATAAATAAAAGTGTAAACACTAATAGTAGTCTTGTATATTATACATATAATTGTATTTATTTTTTAATTTTTTTTGTTTACTTTTTTAATCAACCTTGAATGCAAGTGTATTTTATACAAAATTTTAATTAAGTTACAACAATAGTTAATAAAACCTTTTCTTGCACCATTTGCTACTTTTAAGTTCGAACATATATTTAAAACTCTTATTATAGGCAGATGTTTCCCATGCACAGCAGCATATTCTGTTCCAATCTTTTAAACATATTTAAAATTCAGACTTTGACTTGAAAATGCCCAGTTATTCGAGAATCACCGACATTGAAACCAATCGTGACGACTTTACTGATTTTAATTATGTGCTTAAAGTCAGTCTTCCAGGCTAATGTGAACATTTCTTACCAGAAAACTGATTTGAGTTTTATTACCAATTTAGGTTCCATATCAATGGACGAGTTTGCTGATGCTTGTGCATTCCTGGGCGAGCAGTTAGGCAAACCTATACCACCCGGTACAATACAAGACTTAGCGCACAGTATTGATATGAACAAAGATGGATTCATCGATTTGAATGAGTTTTTAGAGGCTTTTAGGATAGTGAATGGAAACAGAAATCTTTTGGAAGAAACCGAAAGCCTGGAAAAAGTTCCTGACATTGGAGCAAGTGCAGACAAATTGAATGGAGAGCCTGATAGGAATACTTTGGTTGAAGATATCGATGTCGATGATTGCAGTCTCGGAAAATTCTAAAAAGGCCAAATCTTTTAATCTTTGTTGTGTATATCAACATTTTAATTATATTGATGTTAATGTGAACGATGCCAAATAAAAATTACTTTTGCTGTTGTATGGCATATCTTACGGAAAAATTACTAACATAGTACATCATTCAGTCCAACATACACGAGGGAACATGCCTTGCTTACCCACTAAGGTTTTGATTTCCATCCCCAACAGGGATACCATCCGGTTTGTGTGAAAACAACATGGGAATATAAAGTCTGCCAATCTATTTGCTTTTGGCATACGCCTAGTACCGAGTTTACACAGTTTTGGTTTTTAAAACGCTGAAATACAGTGGTTTCTCACTTATGAGCGTGCACAGGGGACAGCAGGGGTCCATAAGCAAGAGCGGCTTACAAAAGAAAAACTAGAAAATGGGACTAAAGGTGAAATATCAGTACATTGAACTCCATTAATTAATGCTATTTGTACACTGAAAAATGTAAATAAGATAAATTTCAAAATGCAATGATTTTTTTTAATAATTAAATCCTTTTGACGCACACCAAGAAAATGGAGATGGTTACATACCCAAATTCTGTTTTACTCATATTACTACTTTCTGAAAAATAATTCAAAATCGATCATTGATAAAAATTGTAAAATTGATGCAATAAGCAACTGTCTGGTTGAAAAATCTACCTCTTGAACTGATAGCATTTCTTTCGCGAAGGGCATTAGGAAGATGTGCTTTACACGCGTGCAGAGCATCAATGAATGAGAATTATCACTGTTTTTTATGGCCCTGGCCAGAACAGCGGAAAAATGCGTATGTGAAAAACGCGCGTAAAAGAGAACACGTATAAGTGAGAGATAACTGTATTCATTATTATAAATACAGTTATCTCTCACTTTATTTATAAAGTATTAGGCATCTTTGTTTACTAGCAGTTGTCTACATCTTTGATTTTTACATTGACCATCCGCCGCCACCTCTTAAATTCTCTGCTTCCTGATTTTTTAAAATTTAAAACCGGTAAGAGTTCCGGCTCTCACAACGAAAATTGGGGTCTACACTGGATTCCTTTTTTCCAAAGTGAAAACGTTCCGTATAAAAACGTACCCTATAAAAATATTTTATTAAATAAAGAGAGATGGTAGATAGGAAGCTTCTTCGAATAAATTCAGGGTATATAAAGGATTTTGTATATTAAATCTTAATTTAGCTATAAATTTAAAAAAAATTGTAACAAAAATTATTCACCATCAGACAGAAAGTATTTGTTTACAAACATGCATTTGGTAGAACATGGCTTTCATTATTAGAGGGACCCTCAGCCTCTGAAATATTTCTTTCCAGATATTTTAGGTTTACTGAATTTAAAAATATTCGATCACTCACCTCTGGGATTTTTTTTTTATAGGTTCCTGACATTATCTTGTTGTTGCATGTAGTCTCTGCATTATGTAGAAATCGTTTAAAAAGAGTGAAAAGACTGGATTATTTCTTTACACGTAAGAAAAATTGCAAAGAAATAATCCAGTCCATATTCCTTAAAACTTCTCTTTATTTGTCTCACTGCTTTTACTCAGAAAACTGATGTTGAAGCAGATAAATTAATTCTTTATTCAAAAACAACCGCTCGTATCTATTTATTCTTTTCAATGGAAACCAGTTTAAAAGCAGTAAAAGTCTCCTGCCAGAGTCGACACCGTAAAATCAGAATTCATAGCAATTATACACATTATTTTAGCGATCATGTAAGAACAACTTTTGAGAAGACTTGTTATTTCGAACTAAACGTTCAACCAAACGATGGAACCTAGTACTGTTAAAAATTCAAAAACTGTCAAAAATTAAAAGTTTAATTTTTATTTTAGTCTTCTCCTAACTAAGAAATGGAGCGGTACATGAAATATGCTTTCTTTTCAGGCGAATATGAATTTCACTGAAGTATTTTTTTATTTTAGAGCGTTCAACAGGGAAAAATTGTCTGTAATTACTTTTTTATGAAGTCTCATGCTACACATATTTCAAAGTTCATGTTATAGATTTCAGCCATTTTATTTCACGGTTTAACGATATCGGTGGACTAATTTCAGGAGGAAATACTAGATAAAGGAAAATAACAACTTAAGTGACATCGAATACGGCTTTATAATTGAAAATATTTATTTTTATTTGACTACAGCTTCATGATATTTGAGTGCATTTTGTTCCTCTAATGAGAGGTAAAGTTCCGTTCATGACCTCAAGCTTTCTCTTCAATACAATTGTATTTTTCGTTTCAAAGTGAAACACACACATGAAACACAAGTTATTCTTCAACTTGAAAGTAGTACTTATTATCTTTCATTACAGTTGTATTTATCAAAATTTATTATTTTATAATGTTGAAGCTGCTAAAATCGCATGCAAAATATTTACAGGGAGTATGAAACGTCATTAGATCTCTTTCATTTTTAACCTTTGCTTAATTCGTTCTCATCCATCGTTGCGTTGTACTAGAGGAATATGGCAGCCATTAAGGTTCTTCTTCTGTGTCCAGTGTTCATCTGCAGATAGACATATTTGAATACCATTCTCGGATTTTTGCATTCCATCATTGCAAAGAGATAACATTGAAGATTCCCTTCTTATGCATGTTGTTGGTCTCTCGCTTTAATATTTGAATATCACACTAGGATCAATATGCAATGTCCATCATCCCAAAGATCGGACATTGCATATTCCCCTTCAGTCATAATCGTTCCGTCTTCGTTGCGTTATCGATGAGAGTGAACTGGTTAAACATGAGTTGTAGAGGGTGAACGTAAGCTGCCTTAATAAAGATATACCCCGTATATCTTTGTTATTTGATTACATTCAAATATATAATTCATACAGATTTCGGAGGAAAGCTGCATGAATATCAATGGCTAGCTTTGGCTAGCAAAAGTTTGCTAGCCAATGAATGAACATGTGCAGCGCATTTTAGCTGCGCAACTGGCAGAATTAGGCCAACTAAGCCGTGCCTAGAGTGCAAAATATAAATAACGAATTTTCTTTTTTCCCCCTAAATCCTCTTTTATTATTCTAATATGTTTAACGCTAGCGTACGAAAGCTAAAAATAATCCAATATATCTTAACCAGTTAGTAATTTTCGCACCACATTTGTAGCATCTAATAGTACGTTTTTATTTAACTGTACTAAATTGTTGATTTACTAATTAAGCTTCATTTAGTTTAGTTTTATTTTTAATTTAGTGACGAAGGAGTGGAAAGGGGTGAAGAGGAATCATTAATTATTATTCGTGGCTCCCAGCACTGTATTTCTTGAGCGTTAGAAGCAGTATCTGTTGCTCCTAGCAGGCGACAAAATAAGGACCACCAGGGTTGACTCCCTCCAAATTACGACCCTCCCCCTACAAAACGCTTTAGTCAATAAAACACATTCTGCTGTACGAAATAAATAAAATAACAGAATACTATCTGATATCTTTATTGCATTCTAAATACATGCTTGCAATTGTGATATGAAAATTGTATTTAATGTATTTCGTAGAAGATGCACAAACAACATATATAGTATTACAATAAAAATTGCAAATTTTATCATATACTGTAACTTCCTTATAAACACAGATATTATCATAAACTTCTAGCAAAGAGCTCCTTTATAAAGCGGATACTTTATACTTTTATTTTAAAGAGTATAGTTTTCTATAATACAGGATTTGCTGTATTTTTATTGGCATAAAGAATAAAGCATAAAATTTAAAATTTAAAATAAAAACAATTTTGCTGGTAACGTAAACGTACACAAAGTTTAGAAAGGCGTTCTGATCTTAATTATGATGTCTCCCAGAGTAATGAAAACGATGTGTTTGTAAATGATTTGTGCGTACAAAAATAAATAAATAGATAAAATAAAATAAATCAAAAACAAAAAGTCAAAGTTGTAAAAGTATAAAAAAGCTCTAGAAAAATATCTGATCTTCATTTAACAAACAACTAATTAAAGGTCTTAAATGGTGTATCTGAATGAAAATTTGGAAAGTTAGTATTTTTAAATGACACTGTCCGTTAAACTAAGATTAGAGAACCAAGGTTTTCATTTTTATATTTTCTTTATTTATTGGATTTCACTAAAGAAGCAAGAAATAAATAATGGAAGTTTACCCTGATCCAAAAATCATGTAAAAATTAATCCGTCACCGGTTCTTACACTTTAAAATAATGACGGGGTTATTCTGCAATTTTGGCGTTTTGTAATCTCAAAGTACTCCCCCCCCCCCTTTCATTCAGACAGTTTCCTCTTTTCAGTGTTCTTAATCAAAATTTTACACTAAATTATGAAGTTTTTGGTTCGAAAAATTTCTCTAGTTTCTCAAATGGGATTGATCTTGATGTACTAGAGAAATATTTTGATAGGTAGATTAGTAAATAAATGATAAGTCAGCTGGTAAAAAGTCCTACAATGATCCGAAACTGTTGTAATTTAGATCTGTGTTATTCTCCAGCTAACATTTCGACGAAACGTTTTAAGATCTACTTGATTTTTCTTTATTTACTTTGTATGTCACGTAAATGCAGTCAAAAAACCTTAATAGACTAATTAAAATTGAAGGTAAAAACTTGCATAAGTGTATGTTTTTTTGCATTGGAAGAATATAATGACTGACGAAAAGTCATACTTTTAAATCACTCTTTCAGTGAAGCGGTCTGGAGCACTTGACCAGTACATTTATGCAAAAGTCGGACTTCTGCAGATACAGATCAAAACTGACTTAGTAAATCACTCACTCTAGTTTATCTTTGTATCCAAAAATACCTCTCTTAATTCAAGTTAAATTAACATTCCGGTAAATGTTAATTTAATGTTTTTGCATAGTGTGCAACTACGATCCTATGTATTGTTAAAGTTCAAAGCGCAAACTTAAGACCCAAATAGGCATTTCTGGGCATGCGCGAATCTCGGACTATGCTGTATAGATTCAATCATCAAAGTCTCTTGTGTGGTCAATACTTGGGAGGGTGACCATCTGAGAACATCACATTCCGTTAGAATTTCTTTTCTTTTATACAAACTTTTATTGTTATTATCTTTCATTACAGTTGTATTTATCGAAATTGATTATTTTATAATGTTGAATATGCTAAAATCGCTCTGTTTTTCCCTAAGATTTCCATAATTCTTGCAATTATTTAGTGAAATGGTGTAATGATTTTATTTCATTCAAACACAGAATTTTCTAGATGCTCGAAAGAAATTTGAACTCTGGTACGCTTGCTTGTTCTCAAATCGGTTAGAATTTCCTTACTTTAAAGTATATCGAATTTCAGCTTAACTATAAAGGGGTAAGGATTTTCATGTCGTTTAACTATTATTAACTAATATTCTGTGAAATATTCTACCATTTTAATGGGACAGTTTAAGACTTTTTCTGAAGAAAGAACAATTTGCTTACAGGGAAAATTTGACAGTTATCTTCTAGTATAATTTTAAGGCGTTGTGTACTTTAATCATAAGCAAGTAGCCACTATGAAATGCTACATAAGACTGTCTTTAACTTTAGACTGTTAAATGAAATATCATGTACATCTAATGAAAAAGTACAAGAACAACAAAAAAAAAATTCTAACAAGATTGTTTTGTAAATGATAATAAGTGATTAAACATTGACGGTCATTTTATTCACATGCATAAAAATGTGAAATATTTTGAATTAATTCTTTTGTATCTAATCTAATTTTGTTATTTATTTTTTATACGTGGTTGAGATTAAGTTACACTATAATCTACAACTGTCTAACATTTGGTAGATGAGGTGTGGGTTGCAGCTGGACACCAACATAACCTCAAATTATCCAAAGGATAATCAACAAGAAATGTAGTACATTTACAGTTCATATCTACCTACATGTTTTATGAAATGTCTGTTTTTAATCTAGTGATGGACGGATTACAAAAGTTCAGCTGGATTTCTTCAATCACAATACAGACCAATGGTACAACAAGTTCAAAGGATCTTAAATATGCTAAAATGAGTGTAATTTGAAATTATTTTCCTATAATATTCTTTTTGGGAAGAATTAAACATGTTTCACTTCTCAAAGAATGTAAAGTAAATCCACTGGCCCAAAAACGTTAGAAGTTCTATTCCAGTCAAGCAGCTAGCTCCAAGAAGTAAGCCCATTGCTCCACCGATGTCACCTGAAACAAACAAAAAAAAAGTTTTACTTATCAAGTAATAGAGGAGAGGAAGTTATTATGGAATACCCTTTACATTTATATCACGCATTTTCCCCCTCTACGCTGAAATTTCAAGTTATTTTAATCTGTTACCATCAAGCGTCAACGGCTGGGATTGAACTCGGTATCTAAGGGTTGGGAGGCAAGCGTCCTAACCACTCAGCCAACCTGAGTTGCGCTGATATGACTAAAGTTTGAAGTGACTGTTATGGTTATCACGCCGTTTGCTGGCGAGATCGATCAGTGGCCGATGTGTTTATCTGTTTCTTTTATTTTTCCATGGGATGAATCAAAATTAAAATAATGTTATGTGTGATTTAGAGACTCTACTAACAGGCAAATAAGCATAATATAAACTTAAAAGCAGCATACGTTTTAAAACTTTCGATATCGCGACACTCATGTTGGGCAATACTGGCCAAAATCGAGACGAACGACTGATTTTGAAATCAATTTCGTAGTATAATTGTATTTTATTTTGAAGAATTTCAATATTTGGAAATATAGAATCTTTTTTTTTAATTCTATGGTCAAGTACATTTATGACTGATGATAAATTATTTGTTATGTGGATGTGGCTTTCCAAATCAAGCAGTAATCAAGTTGTATTCAAGCTTGACAGTTCAAATAACTTCTCTAAGCTTGCTGCAAGCTTAAAATGAATTGAACGGTCAAGCTTGTATTAATACGTCAAGTTCAAAGAAATGTCAAGCTTGATTTAAGCTTATGTGCTGTCTGGGATATTTCCCGTTTATTCCATAATATTCTTCTTTTCTCTGTTAATATTCTAAACATGTTTACATTAATTTAGCAATACAACAAGTTACACACAGTATATTAGCAATCAATGTAATTGTTTTAATCAGTCATTTGAAAGAAGTTAATCTAAAAAACAAGTAAGTCAAACATCTATATTCTCTTGAATAATTGAGTAACACCAAAACGACTGATTATTAACACTTCAATGAACATTTTAACACATTTTTTGGGTCTGCACTGTGAAAATTCAAAGCACAGTTCATATATGCGGAATAAGTTCGTTTATACCATATCCAAAAAACTTGGAAACATGTGGGAGATTAATAATTGAAAAGTTACGAAGAATGATAGTTACTCTAGAAACCTACATACTTATAATATTAAATAGTGTAAAGTTATTACACTATAAACTTAACAGTGACTTAACGCAGTTGTAATTATGTTGATCCTGTTATACAAATCTTCGAATTTAAATTCGGCCATACTAGAAGAATCTGACGATGTTGATAGTCATCTGAAATTCACTAAACTGGTACTACTAATTCACTGTGTAAATAAATATGAAGATTTATCAAATTAGAAGCTTTCCTTGCTATTAAATTCTTCGTTATGCAGAAGTATATTTCTTTACACTTTAGGTGCACTTAGAATAGAAAATAAGCTATATATACTTACTGAATAATGAAGACAAGTAGTGCTTGTGATATATATTATGGTAATAGCTAATCGTGTTATAAGAAATGGCGATTCGGCTCCTGAAAAGAATTAATTTGCTTAATTAATTTTGCAATAACTGTCCGAGAAGTTTTACTTTTCTCTTACTTTCAAACTTTATTTTAAATAGAAGTTTTTGCCCCAACAATATTTAAATTCGATAACAACTTGCTAATATTTATTTTAAAATTTGCTACAAACATTATGAAAAATTTACATATTTATTGTAAAATTCATTTTTTTTTAAATATTTATTTATTTTATCTTATATAGTACCTTATATATGTATATACAGGGGTTCCCAAAACATTGACCTAGGCTTTTATTTCTTAAGTATTGATTATAGACGTACACATTAAATTAAAAAGTTACGGGAAAAAGGTAGAACTTTATGGTACAAATTGAAATTCTCCAGAGATTAAGTCTAAATGAATAAAAAGTTAAATTTTTAAACGGACACCTTACATAAAAGTTCTCAGTTAGTAAAATGTGGCCCATACATAAATTAAGTTATATACAAAATTTCAGCCTTTTATCATAAAAAGGTTCATAGAAATGTTTAAACAAAGCTGGTAAGGGGCTTTAAAATACTAATAGCAAAAGTATTGTGCATTTATGCAATCATTGTTTTCTTTAGAATGAAAGGCTGAAACTTTTCACTTCACCTTATTAATGTATTGGGAATTTTTCGTATGGGGACTATATATAAAAATTAAATGTTTGCAAATATATATATATATATATATATATATATATATATAACTAGCAAGTAAAACACAAAACATACTACAAATAAGACATATCTCGCAGAAAAATAACAGCTATTATCAAGAATTAGAAACCAGATTTTGAATCCAAATAAAGTGCAAGAATTATTGTGATAGTATAATGGAACGGAAATTATAACCACTGTCACCATCGTCAGGGGCCACAAACAGTGGATTATAATTTACAGTAAACCAAATAGTAGGGTTTCGGTTGTGTGGCATATCAGAAGAGATATTAACTCCACACATCTGGGCCCTACCCTACTATATAAAGGAAAGAAGAAATCAAAAAGATAACAAAAATTAGAAAGATAATTTTACATACCAGACCTTGAGCACATGGAAATTTTATTTGAGCAATTGATATGTGTTGCCAATGCTAAGAATTGTAAAAAGTGAAAAATGGTGTTGCCACCAAATAAAAGTGTAAAAGTGGAAAGAAGAAAGTATAGGAGTTGCCAAATACTAAAAGGTAATATTATTAAATTTTAAGAATATCCAGGTATATTAATATAATAAATATATATTGAATAATAATAAATTTAAAAGACTGAATACAATAAATAGTATAGCAAAATTAAATATAACATATTGTTTAAAAAATATAATGATTATTATTATTGACAAAGTATGTATAATAAGTTATTGTATGACAGAAGATTAATCTAGTAAATAAGAAAAAAATAATGTTTAGGACAGAATAATCACAATATAGGAACCCCGGATTTTTTTTTTTTTTTTTTTTTTTTTTTTTTAATTCCTCCAGATATATATATATGCATGCATATACACATCCAAATTGTTTTTAAACATATTACTTTTTTTTTTTATATGAGAAAAACTTCCTCCGCCCGACCCAATATATATGTGTGTGTGTGCGTGTGCAACCGTTAAAAGTGTGGACATCAGTTATTCTGCAGATTATCCAGCTAATCTGCAGATTAACTAGGGTGATCCGTTAAAGTGCGGAAGATTGTTTCATTTTTCGAATTACCTAGATAATCTGCAGATTACCTACTAGGCATTCGTTTAAGTGGAAATAAGATCTTTGCTGGAACAACAGCAACGTTTCTGTACGCTTAAATTAACATGATGTTATCTATTTTTCGATATTGAAGAACAAGTTAATACAATCAAACAATCAATAAATTAGCTAAAAGAATCAAACATCAATCAATTAAAAACTTTGATACAAAGAATCAAAAGGTTTAAAATATTATCACAATTGAGCAAATTAATATAATGTAATTTATTTATTTTTCGATATCTAAAGAATGAAGCTATTGCAATCAAACAATCAAAAATTAGTTAATAGAATCCATTTTAAAAGTGGAGGCAGAGGGAAAGGAAATGAGGGGAACAAACTTTAGAATTTTAACGATACGGAAGCCGTTAATGTGCACATTACCTTGATAAAATGCTGGAAAACTCTTGACTTCGCCCTTTAACTGAGCATATACACATATATAAATATATATACATACATACATACACAGACAGACACACACACACACACACACACATATATATATATATATACAAACATGCATACATACATTCATACATATATATACATATATACATATAACACGGCCTTTGTAAGCAATATCTTATTTGAACGAATATATGTTACTTGCCTTTCTTGTACACTGTAATTATATCTCAGTTGTGCGTATGATGTAGCAGCTTCGAAAATATATTCCAAACAAGGAGGTTGGCACATTTTCAGCAAATCACCTGAAAATACATTTCTAACATAAATTCGTGAAATAAAAGTTTTTTGAACCCGAATTTTTCTTGTTCGGAATCTCGAGTTTCGATTTTAATCACCTGCCGCGGTGATATTTTCGTAGTGCAATTATCGCTTGAACACCAGAAGAGGCAATATACCCTTAACCTTTTTCTTGTTGTGTGTGTGATACTCTGCTAAATCTCTCGCAATCTTTTTCCTTAGTATAATTTTTATATGTTTAAACAATCAAATACGTGTGAGAATGTTATGGTAAATACAAAGATGTTTTTAAAAGAAATAATGATGTGATTCTAATTAAAGTTTTAACATAAATGTGTCTGTTTAAAAGCTACTCATGAGAATTTCGACCAATTTCTATAATTTGAGCCTTAAAAAAATCAAGAAATATAAGCAAAAATCGCATTGAAGCTCGCATATGCATTAATTTTTTATTGTGATACTGTGAGCTTTCTGATAATGACAGAATGTTTTAGCGTTCCTTCCCTGAACCCAAATCTTAATTATTTTCACACTAAAGAGCATATTTTGTCTATAGAACAGGGGTTCCCAAACTTTTTTCCCCCGCGGCACCCTTGTCAGGCTAAAAGCATTTTCCGGCACCCTTGTCTGGCTAAAAACATTTCGCGGCACCCTTTTCAGGCTAAAAACTTTCGCAGCAGATTTTCTTTAAAACAATATGAATATGAAGGTTAGAATGAAGCAGTTTGGATGCATTTTACGTTATTTTTTGTTTCTTTGTTGAAAGGGCTAACTATCAAGAAAGTACTCTCTTGGGAAAGGGATATAGAATTTTGACAATACCCCCCTTTCAGAGAGTTCCTATAAAAGAGAGGCTACAGGACAGTCTTGAACTTGACTGAAATATTTTTGTTTGAGCCCACTTAGTCATCGGCTTGGCTCACTTTCTTGGGGATACCGGTTCAGAGGAAATTATTTAATTATACTCCACCAAAACACTTTTCTTGATTATCTCCACGGCACCCCTGGCATACGCTCGTGGCACCCTAGGGTGCCGCGGCACCCAGTTTGGGAACCTCTGCTATAGAAGATTGTATGTTACTGGTACAATTCGTTAACCAAAACAGTTATTTCAAATCAAAATCCTAGTGGAAAATTTAGTATTTTAAAAACTTGCTCCGCAATTGCATCATCTGATTTGATTGCACTATTCTCTAAAAACCCGTTTTATTAAAGTGTTTTCGAGCTTTTCAGGTTATTTGGTCTTAACCTCGGAAGTATTTATCATTCAGCTATAAAACACATGAAAGAGACACTGATCACTGCACAGAACAGAATTAGAATAGAACCAATCTCAGCAAAATCATTCATCCATGGGCTGTAATACCTGTAAGACAATTTCTATTGGTAAGTAGATACCATTGGCGTGCTTGAATATTTGAACACTAGTTCTAAGAAGTTGGACAGGTTTTCCCCTAAGTTTGGAAATACCAAAAAGGCTCAAATAATTGAACACCAATCAGACGTTCAGGACTTAATTGATTTAACGAGAAAGAAAATTTTAAAATATTGAAGGACCCTGAATGTGCAAGAGAATTGTCATCTGAAGGCCTTTTTGCGTGAGTGCACGCATATGGCTTCTGTGTTATCTTTTATCAAAGAATCATAACCTCAAGATTTATGTCAATATCCCCACACATGCAGAGCAAATCATGTACTGCATTAACAGTAAAATATTCCAATTTCAAATTATGAATAATAATATAAAACAGTGCTAATACTTATTGTATTGAGATGTACTGTGCTTAAATTACTTCAATGCACCAACTAGTGAAATACTTTGGAATTTGTTTTTTTCCTCACTTTCACCATGAAAACTTGGTGAAATTCTAATACCTATTTTTTTTTCTACTCACATCTCGAAACAGGTGAAATTTAATTGTAACACCAGTATATTAGAGAACTCAAAAATAGATAGACGATTAAGGACTGCTGCCCTAATAGCACAGATAGTCACAAAACAGTCGGTATGACGTCACAGAGGATCACAGTGGTCACCGAGAGTCAAAAACACGTCACATCGTGACTGGTAATTGACGTGACTTCACTGTGTGGTCACTATGACACTTCTTGAGATTAGTCCCCAAGTGACGTCGCTATAAAGTCACGATGTGACTGCTAATTATTCCGACTCTAAAGTAACGTCACAGTAACCGTTTACGCGGCTTTTAAAATATGATTCGGTTGTTGCACATATTAGTGAGTAATTTCGGTAAAAAGAGCGAGAAAATACTATGAAATCTTGTTTTACGAGAATTTTGGAAACTTTTGTTTGAACTAATTTGAAAGTTAATAAATTATTTAAATTTATGAATTGGGAAATGCATCAGAATTGTAAAAATATCGTATATTTTAAGTTTATTTCTTTACAGCAGAAAAAATGTTCAAGAAATTATGAACCTTTATGAATAAATAAATAAAAATACAAGAAAATAATAATTAAAAAAAAACTCTGATTTCTAGAAACTAATTTACAAAAAAAAAAAAAAATCCAAGAATTTAATTTATATCATAACTCATTAATTTGTTGAAATTTATTAATTTGAAAATATATTTCTATGTATTGTAACGAAATTTTTAAAAGTTCAAGGAATTATTAGCTTTCTTTAACGCATACGTAGAAAAATAAAAATGTTCTCACTTATCGAAAATAATATTTGAAAGAGAGAAAAGAAAGAAAATAAAAAAAATTATTTTAAAAATTTAATATGTATCTTAATGTATCAATAAGCGTATTTTTCTTCCACTGATGAAGTAGGTCACAAAGAGCTCAATTTTAAGAAATAATTCTTGCAATCGCTTCACTTTTTAGTGTTCGTAGCAAAGAAAGCATAGCGCAATGGCTAGCATAATCGGCTCCAAATTAGAAAGTGCAAGTGAAAAAATTAAAAATTTGTAAAATAACACGCAAAAAAGGTACTGAAGTTAAAAGCCAAGCTCAGTTACTCAAGTTAAGTACCATGAGTGTTACTTTACAAAGTTGAATTATTTCACCTTTCAACACCAGTTTTTTGTGGAGTGTTCTTGTTATTAGGAGGTGATCTGTTCGTAGATTCAGATAATGCCCGGAAGTTCCAGACATTCGAAACAAATGGCAGTACCAAAATATTTATTTTTTTCTTATCAAGATCGTGTTATCACTGCGTGGTTACTCTTCTACCACACTATGAGAGTCACATTGTGATGTCCCTAGGGGCAGACACATTGATCTTATAGCGACTACACATCACCTTCACAATTACCACATGTGACTGAATTGTAACCGTCATTTTACGGTCACGGTCCTATCAAGGTGGATGAGAACATATACACAAATTTTCATTCATTCAGTGTTCTGGTAGTGACAAGAAGAAGAATTCTTTTCGAAAGACTTCGAAACTAGCTTATTTTTAAAAGTCACTGTCTTCAAGTTAACCAAATTCTGCTGCTATCTCATCTCTGACCACTGAAATTGATTTTCACTACACAAACTAAACTGAATTATTTTATTTAATAGTATTGTAAAGATAATTCAATTCATAAAACATACTTTTACATATAATTATAGTTTATAGGATGAGTGTGCCAATGGAGAAGTGGGCCACTTCTTCCTTGGATTTCTCCAATTCTCTCACCCAGACAGCACATAAGCTTAAATCAAGCTTGACATTTCTTTCAATTTGACGTATTAATACAAGCTTGACAGTTCAATTCATTTTAAGCTTGCAGCAAGCTTGGAGAAGTCATTTGAACTGTCAAGCTTGAATACAACTTGATTACTGCTTGATTTGGAAAGCCACATCCACATAACAAATAATTTATCATCAGTCATAAATGTATTTGACCATAGAATTTCAAAAAAAAGATTCTATATTTCCAAATATTGAAATTCTTCAAAATAAAATACAATTATACTATGAAATTGATTTCAAAATCAGTCGTTTATCTCGATTTTGGACAGTATTGCCCAACATGAGTGTCGCGATATTGAAAGTTTTAAAACATGTGCTGCTTTTAAGTTTATATTATGCTTATTTCCCTATTAGTAGAGTCTCTAAATCACACATAACATTATTTTAATTTTGATTCATCCCATGGAAAAATAAAAGAAACAGATCAACACATCGGTCACTGATCGATCTCGCCGGAAAACGGCGGGATAACCATAACGGTCACTTCAAACTTTAGTCATATCAGCGAAACTCAGGTTGGCCGAGTGGTTAGGACGCTGGCTTCCCAACCCTTAGATACAGAGTTCGACCGCAGACCCTTGATGGTAACAGAGTAAAATAACTTGAAATTTCAGCGTCAAGGGGAAAATGCGTGGAAAAATAAAATATGTGGGGTGAGTTCACCGACGGGCGCTCCGTGTATTTAGGAATTTTTTTTTTTTTTTTAGGAAAAATTTTTAAGCTTGAAATTAAGCTTGCTATGTCAAGCTTAATGCAAGCTGGGCAAGTGTAAACTAGAACACTTGATTCAAACTTGCATTAAGCTTACACGCTTGAAATTTTCAAGCAATTTTCAAGTTTATTGACTTGATAAATCAAGCTTGCTGCAAGTTTGATGCAAGCTTGCTGTGCTGTCTGGGCATTATGGATGATCTGCTACATGTTTTATATATCTATTCCACAACAAAAACATTATAACATTGTTTTAATATATGTTTTGTGAAAGTCATAAGAGAATTTGTAAAATTTCCAAAAGTTCAGTGACTCTATAATTCTACTTTTTCTGCAAAATCTTATTCAGTCATCATGAATTATACAAAAGCACCAATAACTAACATGAGTGTCAATTATTCGTAAAATTCTTTTTTTTTTTACCCAGAAATTGAAAGCCCAGTTAATAAACAAATAAATTTATTTTTTAAAAGAACTCTACGGGCTTACTTTATGCACTATTATTTGACACAATTCAGTTTAAATTGATTTCTTAACTGAAATATGCTTCAAATAGAAACAGGTTTAAAATGAACTTATCTTAATTTTAGATTTAAGCCCGTTACTAAAAATCAGACTCTTTTTAGCACTGAGTTTAAAATCTCAATTTCGCAAACTAAGAACTACTGGAGGTACAAAATAGTTGCATAAAATTCAAGGTAAATGTCTAAATTGGTACTAGATTGGTACGCACCGTTTGATTAAAGATTTTAAATGAATGATTGTAATAAATAATCCAGAAAAGTATCAATTACTGCTGCACCTAACCTATTATTAATATTATTAATTTGTAATTTTGTCTTGAATTTTCTTTGATTTTAAAAAATAATGTAATGTGAGTAAACTATCATCTTTTAATAAAATATTCTTGCTGTTTCTCTTAAAGTTTTTCATTAAAGAATAAATGAGCATGCTTTTCTACTCATTTCTTAGGTTTCAATTATTGGAACATGAAGTGTCAAGTACTATAGCCACATTTTTTTTCTTGGTGTCAATTGCTGGTGTCGCTACCATGACAGTATATAAATTATAGAAAAAATAGAAATTTGCAATATTCTGTAATAGATGATACTCTAAACAAATTTTCAACGTTCATTCAAATTTTGAGAACAAAATATTTGTTTCCGGATAGTTTCAGTAATTAGCAATTGCTAGTTACTTTTTATATTGCTTCTCAAAGTGTTAATTATTGTTACACCTACCCTAAAAGGGAGAACTTTCTAAATTTTTGAAAATTTCGTGTTATTTGCAACTAGTCTTTAAAATTGGGTGGAGGGGGAAACTGGGCCACCAGTATAGTGTGGTAAATGGACCACATATAGTCCACTTTCCCCGCCCAACTTATGTTTCTGGTCATGGTCTACAATAAAGTAAATTGTCACTGTATCTCTACTCTACCTTAGAATATATTGCATTTAAAAACGAGAACCAACACTTTCAAGCAGGCTTCATAAGCTGATGTTCCAAACTGCTATTTCAGGATGCAATGTATTTTAAATTTCTTCTTAATATAGGTAGGGTACTTGTCCTGATGTGACCAGTTTAAATATCTATATTATTTACGTTCTAGTTCAGTTGTTTTTTTAGCGTACTTACAATACTCAATATTAAGTTCTAGGTTATTAACAGAGGCTTCATTCCATATTCTTTTTTCATGTAATAGTAAGCTTAAATAACATTCATACATGTTATTTTTCATGTTCAATATATTTAATGACATAAAATAAAACAAAAATGTACTGTGTATGTGCTTGAATTAAAAAAATAAACGATGTTTCAAAATAATATAACTTTTTCTGCATTTGTATTGCAAAAAGTGTTGTTACAAGATTTTAATCCCTATGCATAATTTCTTTTAATTTTCAAAGCTACTTGCTACTTTACAAACTATACAGTAGATTTTATAATTAACAATGATCAAGTCTTTAAATAATGTGAAAGATTAAAGGTTTATATGCAAGAAGAATTTTTAAGAAGAGTTGATTATTTATCTTACTTAATATTCGAGCTGCTTGTGTTATAACGCAGTCGATCATATCTTTGGGACCACAAATTGGTATATCTGCAGATCCACCTTTAAAATAATATGAGTAAAATGAAATCTTGCATTAGTACAACTATAAAATGTTCGTAATATTTCTACTTTTTACAATATAAAAATGGATTTAATAAATCATTTCGAATTGTGTATTAGGGTGCAGTGAAAAAAACTTTTTTTTTTATTTCAAAATCCAATAGCGACCAAAAGTTGTGTTTTGTATTGAAAAAGAAAAATGCAGAATTTCAAACTTTTTGAAATATGTCTTGAGGGTCCACTATTGCACCAAAGTATCACGAAAATTCGAAAAATTGAGTATTTTAGCATTATTTATAAGATAAAAATAAATATGTTTTTTAAAATCCAATTTCGATAAAAATTTGGGTTAAATGCTATTTAATCGCCGTGCAAAATTTTAAGATTGGCAGAAAATATCCTGAGGCTCCACTGCAGGGAACAGTGAAGTACAAACGGAGGGAAAAAATCTCTTTTCACTACAAATAATTGCTTACCTGATAATGGTTTTAATAGTTTGACAAAGTACATGTAAAAGGAAAGAAAAATTGTGAACGCCTAACAGTTATTTAGAATGTCACATTTGTTTTACGGCATGGCATTTTGAAATTTATTTTAACTACATTATTTTGAAAATGTCAAAACATTGCGATTGTAATTCCATCCCTTTGATTTCCATGAATTCATCATTGCTGATTTAGGAAATAAGTGGTGGTGAAGTAATTTGGATGTGATGGCATTTCCAATCAATCAAATCAATAGAATCCTGCGCCTAGAAATTCAGCATTGGAACATTGAAATCTCTTACATTTTTGGTTGTTCTCGGGCTTTCAAAATTCTACGAGCTGCCAGCTCTTGGATGTGTGTTCTCTTGTCTGACAGCATAGACAAAAGAATGTTTTCAGGATGGGCGAAGAATAACATTTCGCTGAATAACACGATCTATCACTGACATAAGTTCTTCGCTAAGGTATCAGGACAGCTTGATCATACGCTATAAGTGGATAGCTCCACTGACGCAGGATGGAGATGCCTTTATCATAAACTCAACTGGGCAATATACTTTGGCAATGTAGGATGTTATTGCTATGAGATCATGGATTTGGCTCAGCAACCTATAAGTGCAAAATTTGGTTAGCTGTTGGATAGGAGTTAGCTGTGGAGTAGGAACAAACTTAACAACCGGCAGTTGTTCACCTTTTTCAGTTTTTTTCCGACAGTACTATAAAAACCTCATAATCTAACAGTAGGCCCATCTATATGTTCTATTAAGTGCCTGAGCAGCAGCTCATTTGCATGGAACAGGCAAATTAGCCATTGCAGTAGCTTTTGAAGCTCTCTTTCCATCAGTTTGATGACACCACCTTTACGTCCGGTGTTGACTACTGTGCCATCACAGCCAACAGTAAGTTACATGTCGCTGTTAACGGTTTTCTTTATAAGATGATTCATAATGACGTCTTTAATAGCTGCTGCTGTACCACTTGCATGAGAAACATGACCCAAGTTTATGTCATGAGGCTGATTTACTAGAGACACATGCTCTTCCATAATTGTTTCTCGATGATAGACTTCTCCTCTTTTCTCCATAGAAAGTCTAGAATCTTTTCTACCATCGAAAAAAATACCCCAGACATACTTTTTTCATTCTTGTCTTGCAGATTTTTGCGGGTTTCCCGTCTTTCTCATGTAACCTTGCTTGCATCCATAACATTTGGCATCATATCTTCAGATATTATACCCACGTCTTCCAATACCGCTGAAGCAATCATTGCTGCTAACCTGTCAGAAACCGCATACTGATTACAAACCTTTGGAAATGTAGGCAAGCTAACTCATGTTTGCGAGGTGCTGTTTTTTTCCCTGGTAGATGTAATCAGGATCAGTTACCTTATGAAACTTATTGTATGAAATTTCTTCATCAAAATTTTCCGCTAAATACTTATAATCGATTTTTGACTTTTTTTTTTTTCAAGACGACTTGCTTCCAAAGATTTTCTTTCATTTTTCCGCATCATTCTTATAGTTTCAGTCTTAATACCGCCAATAGAAATGTTTCGTTCGCCACTCTGGTCCTTCAGGAAAGCCTGTTCTTTTATGGGAACTTTACGAGAACGTTCGCATTTGCACTTATCAAATTAGCATTTGCAAGCAGCAATATAAAACAACTTTTTACACTCAGCTAAAAAAATATTAACTTTTGCAATCTCGCTCTGTTTTCTATTACTGATAAACCATTTCTTAAGGTTTTGATATTTATTGCGAAATGATCGAATCATTTAAAGAATTCTTTCTCAAGACGACTTGCTAGAAAAAAATTGGAATTGAGGCACGATTCCAAATTAACTCCAATCTGTCTGCCATGATTTCAGAAATTTCGCTGACTGTAGATTCCTTAGATTTCATATCATGTTTCAAGTTATTCTCTACAAATAAATGAAACCGCATAATTTCTTCGTATGTGGGCAACATATCACCTAACTGCTTTGGTTTTCCAAGAATCGGGTCTTCAACATCACCTCTAGTTTTCACATTCAAATTCAAGCTGAAATGCAATATTAAAGCCGGAATAAAATGCTGTGTTGCCTTCTAAATAAATTCACTTTTAGCTAAACAGCTTTTAATGTCTAGAAATAGAATTCACAAATACACAAAACGAGTTGCGAGATGATCTCACAGCAATAATTTCCTTTCAAAAGTAAATACATTGCGCGGTGAAAAATACCATCAGCGCCACCTGGTTCTGATTAAAAAGAAAAATTTCGCTCTGTTTGTTCTTTTTTTTTTTTTTGCACGGGACCCTCAATATATATTTTAATACTTTATTTAAATATAGTTTTTTTTGTAAATGAACAATGGAAAAGTTATTTCCTTCAAGCAATTTTTTGTTTAAAAAAATGGTTTTTTTTTCCTATTTTGACCTTTTTTGTTCGCTTTAGTGGACCCTCAAGATATTTCCCGACAATTCTAAAATTTTGTACCGCCATTGAACAGCATGTAATCCAACTATTTTTTGCTATTGTATATTACAAATCATAGCTTTTTGTATTTTATGAATAATATCAAAATACTCTGTTTTTCGAATTTTTGTGACATTTTGGAGCAATAGTGGACCATCAAGATATATTTCAAAAATTTTGAAATTCTGCATTTTTCTTATTTAATACAAAACACAACTTTTGGTCGCTATTGGATTTTGAAATTTAAAAAAAAAAGTTTTTTTCACTGCACCCTATTGAAGACAATTATTCAAAATACGCATTCTTCAGAAACACAATTCTGCAAAGAAATTATTGCATTTAGAATTCAAATGATTATTTAAAAATACATTATATCTTACTTCTGCATTCGTCTAATATCCAAGAACAACGACAATTATCCCTTATTTTGTGAGCAGCATTTTGAAAAACGCATTCTTGAATACTGTAGTCTTCTCCCATGCAAGATACTTTAGGACATTCTGTAACGAGCCCAAACCATTTTGCATATTTTGCACTGTAATCAGTCTGAAAAATTGTTTAAATTCCCCAGTTTTACTGATAAATTGCATGAACAAAAAGCACTATAACAAATGTTGATATATTAATAAAAATATATTTTCAGACAAACATTTATAAAGACTTCAAAGCATGTTTTGTGTTTAAAACTCCTGGTAAATTCCCTTTCTTTGTAATATAATTCTCATTTTGAGTGTATGAAAAAGAAAGAAATCTTATTTTGAAGTCCTTTTGTCAAATATAATATTCAAAGAAATTTTATAAAGAAAAAAAGAAAGAGAACGTATATATATATATATATATATATATATATATACATAGTGAACTTTAGGAGTAGTTAGATGTATTCCTATTAAAATATTATAATCCCAATCTATCTCTTGCTATTATTCTTTTTAACATTACTGATATTTCTAGTATATTTCATTCTCAAATTATTTATTTAATATTTAATTTTTACCTATGGCTCAACTTTTATTTATTTCACTCTTAAGCTATTTATTAATTTTTACATTTTATTTTTTGTTCAACAGTTAACCTAAAATTCTGGCAACATGTATTTTTTCCTCTTCAATTGAAAACAACCCCATGAATGAGCCATGTTTTCATGCTTAATGCAAATGGCCATGTCGTCTTCATTTTTTCTTTTCAAGCTTGCTTTTTAACAGGATATCCCCGTAGTTACACATTTAGCTTTTTTGTGTTAAGTAACTACAATGAAATCCTGTTATTTTGTTTTTCTTTTGGTAGAAAGTATTCGGTTTGTGGGGCCTGACGGGCTTAATCGATGCTTACTACCCTACACTTTCCATTCCGTACTTTACCTTTCAATTTGTCCACATAATCGTTTTCCCTTTTATAGGTTTCATATATTTTATTCTTTTTGATATGTTGTTTAATTATGAATATTTCCCTAATTCAACACATTTATCATTCCATGGATATTTAGAATTTTGTATCTGCTATGTGCATGCTACATTGATTCGTAAGTTATGCCTTTTTACTATATATATATATATATATATATATATATATATATACATATACAAAACTTCATTGCTACAACATCATTCAAAACTTCATTATATGAACACCCCCCACTCCCCCGAATTAAATCAAAAACTTAAAATTTGTTGGAGATGGAAAACATCTGAATTCCGCCTTCTTCCACAATCTGTACAAAAATCAAATAATATTTCTTCAGTTATCATTTCAATATCTTAATAGTTTTATTGCTAATAAAAAAAATTCTTGATATTATGTTTTTATGTGATGACTGCAGAAGTTTTCATTCTTTAACAGTAGATAGCTGAAAACTATTTGAGGTGTAGCTAAAACAAACGAGATAATGAACTTAATACACAATTTTAAGAGGCACTAATTTGTTTAATACATGTATTTTTTCGTGCTTGAAGCGTCTCCTTTTCAAATATATTTTATTTTAACTATAACATGTCTGCAATTTGAGGTACATGGAGTTCATTGATATGCTCCAGGAAGTGTGAGTTCAAGTCAAAAATCCCATTAGAACACTCCTAAATATACATTAAAAAATGTTTGCTAAACTTTATTCATATTTCAAAAATTACATTAATTTCGAAAGCTCCGAGGTTATAGGCTCCGAGGCTCCGAGGCTGATCTATGATTAGTGCTGTAAAAGTAACGACAAAATGAGTATCCGTATGTATTTGTTACTTAGATGTTCGCTATTCGTTACTAAGTATTCGTTACTCGTTACTTTCGTTACTACTAATAGAATCGGTAATAGGGTGTTATATGTGCCCCATAACAACACATCCGGGACAGGGTTGTTATGGGTATATGCCGCCCATACATAAACCCATAACAAAACCTAACCCAAAAGAATTTTTTTTAGCGAAGTTGTACAAAGTTGTATTTAGAGCTTATTTTATCTGATTTACAGATTGTTTTTATACACATTTATGGTTTTATACAATGCTAAATTATCCGAATTACTGAGTACACATAGAAATCTTCCAAAGACATATGCCATTCTTTATTTTCTCAACCCCCCCTTTTTTAAATTCTGAACGCTGGTTTAACCTGTTCACTCTTATCATAAAAAGTGTAAAGGAAAGCTTGTGACTCGTGTTTTTTTCTGGGAGCGGGTTCTCGAATACTGAGATCCAGGGATTGGGCCATATATATTAAATTCACAGGGCAGGGGATCTCAGTATGATATCAACTACTTTGCGTCTCTACAAGCATAATATCTTTATTATTTATGAGTTCATATTTCATATCAAAAACTTCTTTTGCTGGACGATTTTTCGAAGTAAATTAAAAATTACCATATTTTAAATTAAAATTGTTTAATTCAGTGAGAATTATCTATTTTTAAGATATTTCCAGTTCTATTTCTGTACTTTTGGGATGAAAGGGGTTAGCCCCTTCTGTGGGTGCATATATGAGAGCATTCTTTAAACAAAAATTATCACTCCTTTCATACAGAAAGAATGGTTGCACCGGACTATGCGTATTCCATGAGTTCATGGAATAAAATGTACCATAAAATAGGGCAGATGGCCCCCTAAACGCCGACATTTTAGAAACATACTGAACTTTATTGAATTATTTTAATACCAGTGGCTTACGCAGGAGTGGGCATAGAAATCCCGGGTAGCTCCCAATTTTTTATATATTTTTTAAACAATTACTTAAAAAATGTGTTTAGGTTTCCATGCTAAATATTTTTTTTAGTTCCAAATAATATTTTAAATAATAAAAATGTGTGAATTCGTTTACTTTATAAAAAAAATATTTTTTTAAAGTTGTATTTAAATAATTTGTTATTTATTACTCATATTTCGATTCTAGCTAAAAAAAAAGAAAAAGTTAAGTTCGCAATCCTGCTTCGGAACCACCCTGAAAGAAAGAATTCTGATTGCACCACTATTTAGTACTAAAATGTTAGTAAGCCCGAAATTAGCACCCCTTACTAACATGCTTCTCTTATATGTATTGCTCCTCTACAATTATAAGAACACCCCCTTCCCCCCCTGCAAAAAAAAGTTCAACTGCGCATAAGAACGCACTATACACCGGATCCTATCCCCCCATTGTACGACCCATATCAATAGAGCAGCAGATAGTATATCCATCTCCATAACTGTAACGAAACATACGGATTCTTCCAAACCTCATCAAAACGATACCATTCGGCTCGGCACAAACGAATTGCAACCAGAACATACTACTACTCAAATACCGAAACTGATTTTTCCCTTCAAACAGCGAGAATCCATAATACTTCCGGTATCTAGTAACGGAACGGAACATACTATTACTCAAATACCGAAATTCATTTTCTCCCTCCGGCAGTCTTGTATTCGAAGTTCGAACCTGGTCGATCCGAAATGCACACTCAAAAGTCATTTTCCCCCTTGAAACCGCGATCCGATATCCAGCAACAAACAGAAGATATTAGTACTCGATTACTGGAACCCGTTACCCCCCTAGTTCGCCTCGCCTGGAAGTCTGTATTCGAAGTTCGAAGCTGCTCGATCCGAAACAGCTTCGGATCGAGTAACGAGTAACGATATCAACCGAAAAGTAACAATTCGTTACTTCGAGTCTGAGTGATTATCCGTATCTTAGTACCGAATACATGCGGTTTGCTTCAGCTCTATCTATGATTCTGTGTTCAAAAATTTGAAGCATATCAAGCAGTGCTGAAGTATTTCCTACAAAAAACTGATATTTTTTAAAACGTAAATTGCAACTTTTACTTAGCTGTGGACACATTTTAAAGAAAGTTTTGCGCATGTTTTGAGTAGCAAAAAATGTACGGCTTATAAGTTGAAAAGGAATTTTTATGAAAGTTTACAAATGCTATCTAAGTAGAACTACAAATGTTAGCTACCTGTAATCTTTTATTTAGAAGCAGGAAATTTTTAATAGCAATATTTGTATAAGCTTCAAACCTAGTATAAAATTCATGGGCCAGCATGCAAACATCAGAAGAATTTACAACTTCAACAATCGTTGTTATATTTTCGGAGATTACTGGAATGTTAAGTACTTATAAAACATACTACTTACAAAACATACTTATAAAACATATAAAACATACTACATGGTAAAATAATCATGAGGATTTTTAAAGGTTTTAAAACTAATAGTACTCTACTGTTAAAATAAAGAACGAGTATTGAAACACTTACAATTCGAAGAGTCAGTCGTAGGCTCATAGTTACTCCAGGTGCTACAAGTAAACCATCTTTCGGAAGTATCATACGAGGAGTAAATCTAGGATCATGTACTAAAAGCAAATAGCCTTCTTCTGAATCTGTTGCTGAAAATGTATGAAATCTATATTAATAAAATTAGAATTTTATCTGTATATTACTTGAAATTACAAAATTTTGAGATATCTATCCGTTTCAAGTACCTGGGAATCTCGTACGAACGTCAAGAAAAAGTTTGCCTGTCTAACATTCTGTCGGTGACGCTTTTTTTGTTCGCGCTTCACGTAAAAATGACAGAAGCGAATGAAATGAAATTTTATGACATGATAAGTGGTCACTCAACTTAAACTATAGGCGTCTATTTTTTTTTAATGTTGATTAGTTTTTGAGATTTTTCGAAAATTGTTTCAAACTGTGTACATTTGTGTTCGCACATCTCGTAAAAATGACTGAAGGGAATGAAATTAAATTTGGTAGCATGATAGGTGGTCACTCAACTTAAACTATAGGTGACGAATTTTTGAAAAAAAAAATTAATTAGATTTGAGGTTTTCGAAAATTCATTCAAAATATGAAAAATATTTCTCGATTACGTGTAAACCACTGAAGCGAATTAAATAAAATATAGTATCATAACAGGTGGTTACAAACTGTAGGACTCGAAGTAGTTTAAATTTTTCATAGATTTTAAGATTTTGTGAATATTGAGTACATGTTTGTTTTATTCCTGAAAAATAGCAATGGAAATAGAATGAAAATAGGAATTATGTTAGATGCAAGTTAATTTATACTCTAGATGCCAAAACTGTTTTAAATATTTTATAGATTTTGGGATTTTGGGAAAATCGTATAAGTGTTTGTTCTCGCATCCCTTAAAAATGGATTAAGAGAATGTTTAGAAACATGATCACTAACGACTAAAATAACAAATGTCGGAATTTTTTTTTAATTGAATAGATTTCAGAACTTTTTAAAAGCGTATTTGTTTTTTTTTAGATTTTCTAAAAATGGTGCTTTTTATTTATTTATTTACTAGCCGCCTCCGGCGACCAGTTGGTTCGCCATTTTAATAAATCTTGTTCGGAGAGAATCCTGTTCCTCACCGGATTCCTTGGCACTGAAATCTCTCAGATTCTGAATGTAATTTAAAATTAAGATGGTTACAAAGAGCAGCGGCCCTACGGTAAGTGTCGCCCCCTGCTAATATAAAAAAGATTCTCCTTTTAAGCTCTACTTAGTTTTTGTGTTCGAAATGACGCCCCTTCGAAGCCGGCGCCCAGATGCGATGCTTACTGTGTCGGGCCGCCCCTGGTTACAAAAATAAGATGGTTAAATGATAAAATATCTACAAAAAGGAACAAATTATTTTCGTCCTATGTAATTCTGAAGAGCTTCTGTATATATTGGCCTTTATCAAAAACGGAAAATAGAAAGAAAAGTAAGAAAATCTGAAACACTTTCAGATTTTAAATATGCACAAAAGTGCTATATATTAAAAGCGTATTATAATCTATGGGTCTTCTCTATTATCGTTCCTTATTTCATTAAGTTGGAAAGTATATCATTATTCATGACTGTGATTAAGCAAAATTAAAATTGGTATTTCTAACATCCTTTTTCTGGATGTAATACATTAGAAAAACCTCGGTTGTTCGAGCCTCGTCAGGAGGAGACACCCCCCCCCCCTGAACCCCCAATTTTTTTAGTTTCATTATTGCCATATTAAAACGATATTAATTGACTATGTCATTTTATCTGGCATCTTTCGAGTATTTCGCCTGGTAACCCTATGTTGAAATTTTTTTATTGTAACCTATTTATAGAAAAATACTGGTGATGCATATTCTACATCTTACGAAATATTGTAACAATAGATTAAAGCTGTTGTGAACTAATAGTATTTAAGTATATGTAAAATTATGTGGCATACTTTTATGTCGTATTTTTGGGACACATTTTTCATACAATTTTCAATAAAGGGGATGAGAGATAAAATGACATAGTCATTAATAGATGGAGAAAAGCTGCACAGAAAAATGCACAATTCCAACTGAATGAAAATTTCAAAAACTTATTCTCAGGTGTATTCAGCACACGATAAATTACGATAAATTGCGCCAAGCGTTAGAATCATCACCTCAAAATCACATAACAGCCGTTTAATTTTTTGCCAAATTAAAAAGTTGCACATTTTAGTCTCAGAAAATTTCTAAATAATATTTTTCTTTTAAGTATAAAACATTTCATTCCTGCTCTGATTTCCCATGCACACGATATTTTAATTTAAAAACAACCTTACAAATAATCTAGACCAAAAAAAAATCGTTATTCTTTTATTTTTACTTCAAGAGTCTGAATCATTTAATAAACTTGCCGAATGTGGCAACCTAGATAAGCTTAGTCGTCGCTTTTTGCACTGTGGGGTTACAATTACGAAATGGCGGAAAGCAAAAATTAGCCTTTTGCGAAACGTTTTTTATCGATATCTCCTAAAATAATTCAAAATTTGAAAAAATCGCTTCGAGGTGTGTCGGGACCTGTCATGGAGAATTTCCGTACAAATTTTAGTAGGTCTACGATCACCCGTCTGCGAGCTACGCGAGACACAGACAAACTAACTAACAAACGAACGAACAGTTTACACATTGATTTATTTATATAGATTTACTTATTTATTTTTGAGGCATAATGTTAAAATATCCCATGAATCAAACAAAATTTAGTTACAGGTTAGGAATGACCTCTTGACTTGAAGAACTCATTCAGCCGGATTATAACTTAGTCTCTAACTTGAAATCTTTTAACAATAAACACAAATTATAACTTTGCTTTCCATACTATTGCCATTATACTAATGCCATTCACTCCTACAGCGCTGACGAAAATCCGGGCTTTTTGAAATTTGCATTACATACTAACCCGTCAACGACGGGTACTGCAGCTAGTTATTTAATGATAACGCTGTGAAAAAATTCCAAATCCGGTTATGCAAATCAATTATTATTTCATTTACTTCACATAAATCAGTGGTTATTATGGAATTATCAAAGATGTGATATTCATCAAATTTATGTTTAACCCTTTCCGGACCAGCGTCACGTATGCATAGCAGCTCAAAATATAACCACAAAGGGCGACGAACGTGGCGTTATCAAGCAGAAAATAATTAATATGAAACGCAGCATGACTTTAAAGACTATTGTAAACAATCTTAGCACTGAAAATCTCTCCTGATTCAGGGTAATTTGTGCCGTGTCAATTTTCGTGCCTGTGGTAACTTCTGCAAAACTCGGCAGCTGTCTGGAAAGGGGATTTAATATTATTAGGTATACTTTTAATCAATTCTCATAGACTATATTCTGTTATGAAATGTAAAATCAGAAAAAAAGCTCAGAAAATTGTTTATAGTAGATAACATACGACTATTTCTTTAAACAATGTTCTAACAATAAATCGTTCTATATTATGCAACTTTTCTTGCAAAGTAGATGCCGTAAAATAAGAAATTAGATTCCTCTTATTTCCTCTTTGTTGCGTAATACATTTTGTTTTGTTTAAATTACACTCATGTCCATAAATTAAGGATAATTCAGAATCACACAGAAATTGATCTCTAAAATAAAAATTTCACCTGTGGAATGATCACACACATCTTGAAGAAGAATATGCAAATTACAGGAAACCACCCGATGGCGTGGATGGTACGTCACAATGACGAGAGTGTAAGAGAGGGGTATATAAGGAATGGTGGCAAAGAAGTAAAATTGTTCACAAGCGCTGTGAAAGCCTTTCAGTGCAAAAACCGCATAGTTATGGCACAAAGGAGGCATTTGGATGATGTTTTACGTGGCAGAATTATCGGACGACTGGAATGTGGACGTACCCAGCTGGAAGTATCCGAGGAACTTGGAATCGCCCAGAGTGTCATCTCCAGGCTTTGGCAACGATTCCAAGATGATGGTAATGTGAGTAGACGTTACAGCACAGGTCGCCCCCGAGTTACAACGCCGAATGAGGACCGCTATTTGGCAGTTACTGCCAAAAGAAACAGACGGAGTACAGCATCAGACCTGTCTCGTCAGCTCTCTTCAGCTACCGGTACGACAGTTTCAAGGCAGACCGTGTACAGACGCTTAGGGCACATTGGTCTATATGCTCGTAGGCCTGTAAGATGTGTTCCACTTACCGCAACTCACTGTCGCCTGCGATTAACCTGGAGTAGAGAGCATGCATTGTGGACACCGCAACAGTGGTCTTGTGTGATGTTTTCCGACGAGTCCAGGTTTAGTTTGGAGTCTGATTCTCGCCGGACATTCATCTGGAGAGCGCCAGGTACCCGTTACCACCAAGAGAACACCATTGAAAGACACCGTTACGGTGGTGCAGGATGGCTCGTTTGGGGAGGAATTATTCTTGGTTCCAGAACTGACCTGCATGTTCAGAGTGTAACGATGACAGGCCACATCTATCGGGATGTCATTCTGGAACAACATGTACGTTTGTTTCGGGGCGCCATTGGTGCTGAATTTGTGTTTATGGATGACAACGCCCGTCCTCACCGTGCAAACATTGTAGACGAATGCCTTCAATCGGAGGATATCACCCGTATGCATTGGCCAGCATACTCACCGGACTTGAATCCAATAGAGCATGTGTGGGATATGCTTGGCCGACGAATTGCAGCCTGTCAACCCCCTCCCACCTGTCTACCGGAACTTCGGAGTGCATTGCTTGATGAGTGGTGTAATATTCCCCAAGATCAGATTGATCATTTGATACTCATTATGCCTAGGCGTTGTCAGGCCTGTATTGCATCGTCCGGGAGACATACTCCGTATTAACCATCCTACTAACCATGTTATACTGTTTTTTGTAAATAGGTTCTTTTTTGAAATTTGGTCAAGGGAGTAAAACTTGCAATTTTTATTAATTATGTCAAACATATAGCATATTTTTTGCTCTTTACCTTTTGTTTAATAAATAGACTTTACAAATAAGTCAAATTTGTTTTGCTTCTTTCTCTTTCTTTGCCTGAACTTCATTATCCTTAATTTATGGACATGAGTGTATTATGCTTTACTTTCAAGCATTAAAAAATTATGTAGACAAAAAAAACTTATAATAATTATTAAGGCATAGACAAAACTTTTAGCTTTGCCTTTTAACTGAATGCGAAGAGTAAAAATGATTTTGGAAATTCAAAAATATTCATTGAAAAATTCCGCAGTCAAATAATGGCAAAAAAATTGTGTGGCAAGGTTTCTGCTTAAATTTTGTACAAGTAATGAAACTTTTGCTGGAAGTAATGAAACTTTTGCTGGAAGTTTTATTATTTTATATGTAGTAGGTTTTATTTAGAACTAAAGCATCTTCAATTATTCATAGAAAATAATATTTTTATAGTGGCACTGGAATTAAAATTAGCATAGTTTCATTTTTATAGTATTCATCAAAGCGAAGGCATTGCTCTGTGTAAATAAATTGTAATTTTTGCACCAGAAATACAGGGTATGTCAGAATTCCCTACCGGGTTTGGGAAGCAACAAAGTTCACTTTATTGGAGAAAGAAATGTTACAAGTTTTATTTCAAAAATGTCTAATATGTGAACCTTTCGTGACAGCGACTGATTAATGCAATTTTGTCGAGGGTGGGGGCGAGGAGAAGGCAATTCGTTTGTCCGTGGAGGCGGTTACTTAGAAGATTGACATATACATCCATTTTATTGAAGTAAAATAGGATCTTTTAAACATTAATTTCTTTTTCTCAATCGGGGTGGTAGCCCCTCACCCCCCCCCCTCCACCACCACCATAATCTGTCCTTGTTTCGTAATGCGGAAGATATCAAGTCTAAGTCAAATTGTTCCCACACTCACACACTCGTTTTAACATGGTAACAAATGCAGTTGTGATTCGTTTGCGTAAATTTCGCCTTTGGAACGAACACGCAATTTATATGGAACAACATTTAAAAAAATCGACTGGAATTAAGTCCGGACAGCGAGGGGGCCACGGAAGAAGGCGATTGTCGTCGGCAGAACCTCGTCCAATCCAACAAAGAGGAAGCCCGTTATTTGTGAAACAAAACTTGCAACGTTTCCTTTTGGAGAAGAGTTTACTGGAGAAAGAAACATTGCAAGTTTTGTCTTTCTTGGAGAACAAACTAACTGTTCTCCCCCCACCCCCACTCCTGACAAAACTGCATTAATCCGTCTCTGTCACGGAGGGTTCACATATTGGACTTTCGTGAAATAAAACTTACAACATTTCTTTCTTCAATAAAGTCAACTTTGTTGCTGTATTCGTAACATATATTTTTTTATAAGCCTTCCAAACCCGGGAGAAAATTGTGGCACACCCTGTATATTATCAGAATACACATATCACAGTAAAAAACTTACTATTGCTAGGCGGAACGTGCAGGTCAATTATAAAGGGTAATGTCTCCATTTCTAAAGCTCCTAAAGATGTTTCGTTAATCTGAAGAGCATAGCAATATCCATACGTTGTTAAAACAGGTATAAAAATGGAACAGCAGTTCATTATTTCATAGCCTACAGTACACTGACTGAACACATCTTCACATCTGAAAGAAAATCAAGAATAATGACTGTATGAAGTGTATATTTTTTTCTTGATTAACTATGTTAGCAACCTATTTGGCCATTAACTAAACTGATGACGCTTTTTATTACTTTTGACATTAAAACATATTTATTAACACAAGATGAGAAATTTTGTATTTTTTCTATCAAGTAAATCATCGATTATTTTTCTTTATTAATATGCTCAAGATTTTAGACTTATGAAGACAAACTGAGATCTTTTAGATATTTTTAGGATCAGGGCCTTCTCTGAGGAAGGACAACCCGGATATTTGTTTCGAGCGACAAAATTCAGGAGCGGCATTTTAGATGTGAAGATAAGAAAGATATTGATAGTTACATATATTATTTCTAGTTACATATATTAATAGTTACATATATTAATACGAAAGATGCTTATCTTTCGTATTTTCCGGCACGATCGAATTTGTAAAACAGCCTTACTTGTAACAAAAAGCGAGTGTCATTTCACATTTTTGTCTGGGGCGGTGAAATGGCTAGAATTCTAATCAACGTTCCGATGGTCAATTTGACGATGAAATTTATATTCATTTGCGATGAAATTTATATTATATAAATTCATTGCAATTTATTTTTATTTTGAAAATTATATTTTTGAAAATGTAATTAGAGTTTTTATGGTTGTCAATAACAAAGTTAATATTGAGTAATTATCATCCATCTTTTATAAGAATGCTAAAAAGCCTCAATAAAACTTCTCTCTCAATGAAGCAGCCTTTTCTAATTGATTAATCAGCCTTTGATGTTCAATGGCTCTCACAAATTATGATTCTCAAATTATGATATAATATATTTCCTCACTTTTATTGTATTGACGACAAACTCAATGTTATAAAGAAGATGTACGATTTATTTGTGAAATAAAATACTTGTTTTTAAGTCCATTTGTGTCAACGTCTGGACAACCTAACTTTAAACTATTAGATAGTTAATTATTGAAGCAATAGATATAAAATTTTGAAGGAGCAACTTTATTAAGTTAGTTACAAAATAAATTAATATGGACCGAGAAATAAACGAGGATGCATATATTTCGCTTTTTTATCCGATGGATTATTCAAATACGACTATATATAAGTTAAAAACATTTTAACAGTGCAAATATTGGTATTTCTGTGCTTATTATGATCACGCTAAAAACATTTAATTTGTCATTAAGAGAAATGATAAAATAGTTATCATTGGGATTTTTAATGTAATCTTACCTGTAGCTGTTCTTCCAGAGTATGTCAGCAATATCTTCTCTTTGAGTACTACTAGTGAAATTACGAATTTTCTCCTGATATACCCACAGAGTTGAGTTATGTAAGTTTATCCACTCCTCGGGTTTTGTTGCTACTTCATGTAATTTTATTCGTTGTTCAAGAGTCAAGGCGCTGTACGGATAGCCAAGACTCAGGGCATAATACATTGGTAAGGAAAATGAATCACCACTCTCTATAAAATGTTATACATGTAAATGAAATAAATAACTGGTAATAGAAATACAGTAAATTAGTGAAATAACATAAATGGAATTTATTAACTGTAAACCAGCCATTAACTGCAATATATTGTAGTTAATGGCTAGTTTAAGGGATTTTCTGCTTAAATAGTTGATTTCATTTCTATTTAACTAGTTTTGTCAATTTCAAATATTATTTTTCTATTTTAGAAATTTTCGTTAATGCCCATTTTAGCTTTCTTTGAAGTGTTTTAGTTCAATTTTTCAAGTACTAGAGAAAATCTAAGGAAGTGTAACTATCGATTAGTAGCCATACTTATTCCCTTTTGCATCTAGTCAAAAAAATATAGAATTAAAAAAAATATATAATTAAAATTTTATATTAATAAGTGCAGACTTCATGTAAAATCAGTCTAAATAAAAGCCCTGTTTTACGATTCACTATAGCATCCCTGCATTGAAATTTAATTTTTAGTTTGGAAATATTCCCATTTAAATTTAAGATAGAGTAAGCTATAGTTTGCAGTTTGGTGGTATTTTTCATTCTAGCGTAAAGCATTGTAGACCCATGACTAAATGTTTGTTAAAATTTTTAGTTATGCTGCTTAAGTTGGAAAGTTTAAAAAATATTGAAAGTAACGCATGAAAAGCAACTGCACGAAATAATTTGCTTGATCTATTGTCTTCTGAAGTCGCTGAATAGATATTTTATTTTTAATGGGAAAAAATTAGTTTTTTCGAAGAAAAATTTTAATTACTCATGCCGTTGGAAGATCGTACAGTTTTCCTGTATTTATCCTTCTTAATAAGCAAAGACTTGTTTTGAAATTTTAATACGTATGGTTTTTTTGTTACTGCTGGCAATAAACAGTTTGAAATATCTGGAAAGAAATGCTTATAATTGCATTTTTATCAGTACTGTATTCATAAGCACATGATGAATATTGAGCGAAATACTGTTTATGTACTATACACTATGGTAATGATTTTTTTTATATAATAGGTTAATTAAATAGCAAGAATCTAAGCATTCTATAGTTAAAGTAAAAAATTGCACAATGATAGCTTTCCAAACACATCTTTAAGTGACATGAAATAATCGCAGGTGTCTTTCTTTTACATTTGCAAAAGGAATCGATTTTTTTCATAAAAAACAATTTATTTTTAGTCTGCCTTGTCATTTAACTTTTGTATGTTAAATTTAACTCACTTTTCCAGCTATAAAACTATGATTAAGACAAGGAAATTTTGCCGCACAAAAGTTCTTTTTGATGAATTATTAAATATTTCAATATAGGTTTTAGGTTTCGTTTTTGCGTAGTCAAAAATAAGCATGCTATAAAATGATTAACTCCCTAAAATGTCTGAAGCATACGAAATCTATGTGGCAATTGCCGATAACCCAAAACATAGTTTATTGAACAAGCCAGATTTCGTTTTTGTTAGGGAAAAGTGGGTGGTTTAAATTAGTGAGTCGAATATGCATAATTACACATATTTACACCTATTTATCATAAAATTATTGGACCGATATTCAAAATGTCATACCACAAAACATGCATTCATTCGTTTTCTGTGTTATGGCAAGCCTACACGAGGGGCATCTACATATCGGGGGTGCCTTGGTCGAGATTTTTAGGGGTTTTTAAAACGTATTTACGTTACCTCTGGAGAAAACCGACAAAACTCCAGACCATTAGATCGACAGCCGCGCGATAGGCCCAAACGCAGGACCTTCAAAGTTCAGTCGCCAACCATATTCAGTGTCTTATGCACTCGGCCATAGTGGGGCCTACGCCCATTCAGAAAAATTTCATTAACAATGCAGTGGATCCACTTTCCCAAGTCTTTTTATATTTTCTCATCACATGTTGATCTGGATTTTTTGTGGTTAAGTACTGGCTGTTGTAATTAGCCATCGGTTCGACTGCTCATGTAACAAAAAAGTTAAAAAAAGAGCACACTATACCGCTCTCGAGAGGTTGTCCTGCGTGCAACCCTGCCTAATATTTCATTATTCTCATGTGGAAAAAAGTAATAGAAAATCGTCGTCTTAAATTAACTTTCTTCAATAATCAGTACCCCTACATACATAATTTCCTTTTATAATGCTCTTTTCAATGCAAGGACGGATTAAAGGGGACAGGGGGTGGACGGGGCGACCGCCCCTCTCGCTTAAAAGAAATTAATTTAAAGATCCTATTTCACTTCCATAAAATGGATATGTATGGGAATTTTCTAACTAAACGCCCCCCTCAAAAAATTGCATTAATCCGTCAGTATATCAATGGTTCCAAACCTTTCTTTTTCCTATTTGGGAACACCATTTTAAAATCAGAAGGAAACAAATGGCAAAATTCTTGTGTAGTAGGTTTGCACTCTATCACATTATTTTCACGAACTCCTTTTCTTTTATACACATTGGAAACCAAACCCCAGAGGTTTTTTGAATCCCTGGTAGGTAACCAATGTTCTTTATCAATTTTTTTATGCATAATCTCATTTTTTACAAATAATTTGAGTTTTTGCATGCATATATTTGAAAACAATCGTTGAATAGTAGTGAAAGGTTATTCCCAAAGTTACAGTAATCTAAAACAGAAAAATAATGCTCATATTAATCACAAAACGACACCCACTCAAAAAATTTGAGCGTAAATCAAAATTCCTGTCTTTGTTCCATACAGATTTATAGAACTAAAGAAAAAATAACTCAAAATAAAACAGTAATCTTATGGTTTTTTCCTTCCCGGAAAATTTCTTTGAGCCTTTGAGTGACATTTCTATATTAAAGTGCCGCCATCTTTTAAAGACTTCTGGAAACAAAATGCGTTTATTTTTTTGTTCCGAAGATGTTAAAATTTTTGTCATTGTTTCAGTATTTTACATAAAAGGCAGATTCCTTTCTAAGATAAGAAATGAAATTACTCTAAGAGCATTTTTTTCTCACTAAAATATTAATTTATTGCAAAACAGAATAAGAAACAATATTTTCGTCTTAAAATTTATTCTTTGAAATATATCAAGTTAATGCTTTTGCGCGAGAAATTTCTGAGAAAAGTGTATAAGAAAACTGTTTCTTGGATTTTCCCAATGATGAAATCTATATTTCTTATTCATGCCATCATTAATCAGTAAGATTCTATTATGATGAAAGAACATAAAACAATTTTTTCTATAACTTCATGTAAAGCGTGAACCAGTCCACTAACTTTAAATTTTCTCATGAAACCTGCAATTAAAAATTCATGTCGTAAAAAAAGGAGCCTAATTGAAATTTTACATTTGATTTCTGCTTAAAGCTTTATTTAGTTGCACTAGATGCTGTTACTTTTCATTTAGAACTTATGTAGCATCTGTGAAATTTATCGTAATGACTTTAGTTAAGTAACTTATAAGAATACTAATTGGCTACACACAATTCGAACTCGCATAAAAAACTATAAAACAGAAACGAAATGGCATTTGCGCTCGGTTTGCACCCCTATATTTCGAGATATTTTATATTTTGCTTTACCTTGGTTCTTGAATGGTGTCAAACCACAGACGGTGATCCCCGGAAACTTTGTAATTCTGTCATATTGATTCAATAATGGTCCATCTAAATCTCTATATTTTAGAGTAAGCGTTGTTGACAAGGACGGCCTGGTGAGAGAATTGAGAAAGGGTAATTTCAATAATAGAAACGGGGTAAGTGTTTAGAGAAAGTACGAATAGAGAGAGAGAGAGAGTAATAACATTGTTTTTATTTAATATAGTGCGGTAAAATGTACTTTTCAAGAGTGTATATTCCTTGTGGTGTCTCATGCAGATCAGACTTTATCCAAGAAAACTTACACTTTTTACAAGTCAGGATAAAGTGAACGATCCCATTGAAAAGGTCTCTTAAAATCCATCTCTTTCTCCCGAACTTACCGTATATACTCGTGTATAAGCCCACTTTTTTTGGACAAAAATTTGGATTGAAAGTGGGGGGGTGGGCTTATACACGGGTCAAAAAAATTTCAAAATTTGATCATCGGAAATTCAATGTTCAGGGAGCAGTAAACATCTACACACATACGCGCAAATATGTATACTATGTATATGGGAAAACCATGGTCCCGGAAATTGGCATATCAATCTCCCCCCTTCCGGTGCCCATGCATTTGGGGCAACCAATTTAACTTTATGGAAACAAAAGTAAGATCTAGCACATTTAAGTTTTTGTATTTTTTAGATGGTCTACCTTTGTAGTCTGTACATTATCGGAAGCCATCCATTCGTTCCAGAAGTTTCGAAGCCGGTCTTTGAGTGCTATAAGGCGCCAATTATGTTGACCCTGCGTCGCAAAACAATGACGTGATCACCGAAAGCCAGTCGAATTCTGGTAGGGGGAGTATTTTACATTTTTAAAGTTGGGAGTGTGGGCTTATACACGGGTCAGTCATTTACGAAAGATTTTTGGGAGAAAACTGGGGGGGTGGGCTTATACACGAGTATATACGGTACTTTCATACTTCATCTATGTGCGTTTTCGTTCCAAGATTCAATGCTCTTAATTGTGAATTGAAATTTATACTTTCCATTTTATACGGACTGGGTCTTATTTTGCTCAGACAGCAATATCTTCCGAGCCACGAAGCTTAATGCACTTCTTTCTGAGAGAGCAGATTACATTAGACTATTCCAGTAACGATGCTATGTCACTAGGCATAGCAATTCATCGAAAATTATATTAATCGATTTAAAATAAGTGCTTATTGAGCGTTAGTCACTTTGGATGTTTGTTCGTGGGCAGAAAATGTGACAATGTTCTTGGGAAAGCGAGGTTACTCTACCTAAAGGAAATTTGATTTTACTTTAGACAAACTATTACCAAATCAATTCTATTTACAAAATTTATGGAATCTACATAAAATATATAGTAAAAAACAAAAGTTAAGGAATGATGCATACAGTGACATCTTTGTTTTTTATATGAACACTCAGTGTTTCTATTACAAATTGCAACACGCTTGTACTATTACATTTTACATAGCTTCTTAGAAAAGGTTTATACTTAAAGTTTCTTCTTCATTAATTGTAATCAAACATAAACTTATACTTTTCTCTGAGAGTATGAAATATCATTTTTATGCAACCCATAAATAATTACTTTTACATGAGTATTACCTTTACCTTATATCCCTTGAAGATTAATTCAGTTATTTCGGGTATTATTTATAATTTTTAGAGAAAGGAAGCTCTAGACGCTATTCCCATAGCTATTAATACGTAGTGATTTATTTTTTATTCACAAATCCGCTTACATAATTCATAGTGATTTCTTTGAAATTGCAAAAATATGTTAAAGTTTAAACGCTTGTAAAAGAATAAGAAAAAATATGCAACAAATCTTTGACTGCAATATGGAAAGCCATTCCAAAACATACCTAACAAATCAATTCACTTAATTTTAAATTTCAAAACTCATCTTGTCACAAAAAGCTGCTGATAAAAATACGGACGTGTAAAATCATGTTTACTTACCGATTACAAGCACTGTAAACTACAGTATTTGTAAAAGAAATTGGCCGGCCAAAGCCAATTATGCTCTTTATCATATTTTCGTTGCTATACATGTACGCGACACGTGCATTTCTTCCCTTCTTTCCTACATTACTTCCGTTCGCCACATTATTCGTTGGGAACGCCGGAAGTACTGTTGAAGAAGGTACTTCCGTCCTGTATTTCTATGGCAACGAGCCAATAAAAGAGGCATCACAATTGACAAACATCAGTCTATTTCTTTTGCACAGTACAGAATCATGAACTGGGAAAAAAGGTACACAAGATAAAATAGCGTAGAGTTATAAATAACTATGACATCCAAAACTCAGCGGTTGGAAATAGTTTACTCCTTTAAATGAAGTGTTAGACAGTCGGGGTGGACGCGAGACGAGACAGAGATTAACAGCTTTTTTGCGAGACGAGACTAATATTTTTAACATTACGATATAGGGATTTTGCGAGACGAGACAAAGCTTTTAGGCTGTTTTGCGAGACGCGAGACGCCTATTTTTCGTCTCGCATCCATCCCTAATAGACAGAAATATTGGATTGTTTGTCTTCAGTAAAACGTGTTCAGATTAAAATTAACGGATCGTATGCTCTGCTTGATATTAGCCCGGTCATTTTGAAATCGTCAGTCCGGATGACTAAAAACGAACTAAAGGGCATTTTAGCACTAAAAACTGTCAGCAAGTGTGTTAGTGAAAATGAATAAAGCTTCCTAAGAGTATTTAAGAGTAATATAAAGTCATGTACTAAGGAAAAGTTTCCATAAAATGAAACAGCAGAAAGCTATACATGCTCCTGTCTCCATTAAATTGGAATCGGAATATTAGAGGGGAATTTACTCCTGCAGAGTATTTGTTTTCAGAAATGTTTGCACTATTCCACTTGCCAACTTTTCGTATTGAGATTATAAAGAATAATGTATTATTTACAAATTTTACTTGGACTTTTCTAATTTAAGAGCTTTATAATTTTAACCGTTTGTGTCACCATGTTGCACACTTGCAACATACCAATTAAAGCTATATAAGTGAATCACGATCTATTAAAGATACTTGAATGACTGGGGTTTTTTTTTTTTTTTTTTGAGTAGCTTAAATATAAAATAATTCTTTTAAAAAAATCTGAAAAGTTTGTGATAATTAATATTGTAACACTAAACGGCATTTTGTCCTTGAGCAATCGCACTATTGTTTATTACTGCTGTGTTTTTTCGTCGGTCAATTTTACAAGAATACTAATGATTGTTTAAAAAGTTTCGAGCTTAAACCGTTCACAAACACTTCAGTAAGCTACAGATATATTTTCAATTAATAGAAAAATAAAAATAACCGTATTATTGAACTTTATAACAAATTCATTTTGATCAATAAGCTTTTACATGAGCTACAAAACTGTAAAATGAATTATTCCACTATGTTTATGATCTGTTTTTGCATATTACAGTAAACAATTTTAAAAATTTCAGTTGTTGAGATGTAAAGGGTTAGCGTGCTTCTACCAAGTTCATTAACATATTATGAGATTTCTTACTTCTTTGAGAAATATTAGACAGTAAAAGTGAGTGAACTTACCGAGTAAGGGCATTGTACACTAATACGGAAGCGTGAACGAGAAAAAAAGTTCCACAAGATAAGATGGCGAAAAGCCAGAAACCCTTCTGCCTTCTGGAACACGGTGGTCGGAGGTGGCTTACTCCATGAAGTGTGCTGGTAGACAGAAACGTTTGGACTATTCGGCTCCAACGAGTAGTATTCAGGAAGCTGTTCTTAGATTCAGTTGAAAAACTATGGATGTAAGCAGATCGAACACTTGGTTTGACTTCAAGGGTTGTCCCTTCAGAACGAGTAGTAATACCATCGGCTGTGGGAACGACGTGGGACTAAAAAGATTCAAAATTCTGATTAAAATATTGAAAGGGCGATAAATCCTATACTATACATTAACTTGGATATATTTTTATTAAAATTTATAATCTTATGGCTTTATTTCCAATAGGATTAGAATTTATATTTGAATATCATATAGTTTGTTCTCGCATGCTCCCTTTGAATCAAGTATTTGTTGATGTGGAGAATAACAGCTCGAATTTAAAGTTGTGAGCATACATTAAATATTTCTTTCTTAAAGCTATTCTAGACTAAATACGACCCTTGTCCTACTAGATATGAGACGAGCTCAACCTGAGCCCGAACCGGGCTCGGGATCGTGAGAAATTTCTCCTTTCTTGAACATACTCCTTGTAAACAGATTTTAAAAATTGATTCATGGAAGATATAAATTAATTATTATTATTTGATAAAATTGAATATAAAGAATTAGAAAGTGCATTAAGAGTTTGTTATTATATTTGTCTTTAATTTGCACGAATGACAAAATGTATGCCATTCAGTCAATGAAGTAATTGACTTTTATTTTTCTATTAGCTGAAATTTCGAGTTCGGGATCGGGCGGGTTCGTATTGGAAGTCCTGCGGCTCGGGCTTTAAAATATGAGCCCAAATTCATCTCTATGTCCTATGCCCTAATGTTTCAATTGTTTCGTCAAGTGAAACAGTTGCAAGATCAAGTTGGTTACGAAAATCTCTGTACGAACCTGCAAAAGTTGATCACGCTAACTTTTGAGTGTTGGTGTTCGTATTGTTTTTACAGTGCGATTGTTTACACCAAGGACATGAGCATAAATAGAAGCCGACAGAATTTTACTTTATTTATTTTTCTCTTGTGGCTAATTCAGAATGCACCGATATAACGATCTGTGAAAATTGATCTGATAGAGTTTATGTTACGTTTGCACTGTTATTTCAAGTAGAAAAATCATAATGCACTTTTTCTTTTAGAAAATAATTGAGTGGTTCAAAAAAGAAAATACTTAACGCATTACTATAAATTAGACGTAAGGCATCTATGAGGGAGTTGTCGGAGGGAGATTAAGAGAACGTTCCCTCGGTCGCTTACATGACGTATAGTGTATTAAAAGTATCCATGAGGTACGCTGAGGACTTAGAAGAACAGGAAGACGACTCGAATTCAGAAAAAGCTACGTTTATTAGAGGTATCAGCAAAACAGTCTTAAAGTAAGCTACTTCAATTTACGTACAGTACATTGCTTTTGTAGAAAATAACACCAAGAACATATCTAATCGTTCCGGCCACACGGCATGCCGTAGTTTCGTAAAAAAAAAAAAAGAAGAACACAACCTCCTCTGACGGAGAGCTATCAAGAAGTGTACTAAAATCTTCCTACAAAACTGCCAGCTCTTTACAGGTTGGCGAGTAAAATATGAGCACTCATAAGCCACTGCCCCACGTGACACCCACCGTCCGGTAAGCGTAAACCATATAAAAATTTGAAACAAACGGATTAAATGATTAACGCCAAGACAGACGTAGTGCCAGAATTTGGCGAATGCCAATACATAAGTCTACAACCCCGTGAGAAAGCAAAGGCGTACGACCGGGAGGCACCAAGAATTTACACAGCATATGCTAAAGCGAAATTAATTTAGAAGGGAAACCCCGAAAAACCCAGACATACCGTCGCGAAAAGAAAGAACATTTTATCGAGCCGAGAAACAGAGTGGAGAAAGAGATTAATACGGAATACGAAATTTTGATTTTGAAAGACGAAACGTAGGAACATTATTTTAAGACGCGAAAAATATGTGAACTTCGTCACAGCATCTTACCTTATAATAACACTAACTACATACATGAATCATTTACATTTTTCGTGTTTTACTCAAGTAAAACTCAGTCAGTAATTTCAAGAAAATATATTGTTATGATTTAAACCGGTTGTACTTTTTTTGTTTTTGATATAACTGTTTCTACTAGTCAGTTGTATCCGATTTTTATTTAGTCATTCAAATTATTCGGTAATTGGAAACTAAAAACATGTTTAATATTTCTCATTACAATATTTACATATTTTCTTTGAATCAGACAGGCAGATTATTTTTCTGAATAGTATTCTTTTTTCTAGCAAAAAAGGGCTCCAAATAAATATTCTCCAAAAATACACTGGTGTGCAAAATTTAAGCAACAGGTGTTCTTTTTGCCACAACTCCTCGAGAAATCATCTGAGAGCATGAAATTCAGAAATGAGAGACAGCATTCTCTATTAAAAAGATGGCGAAAGCATTGTTGCGCAAAAATGAATACAAAGCATACAGTATGGAATCAAACAAAAAAAAGGCTTTATTGAACTCATAGTATCGTTACACATGATTGTCTGTACAAGAAGAAGAGCAACAGACAGATATTCCTTAGTATGGGATTTTCTCTCCCAGTAGTGCAATGGTTGCTTCGCACCGTCTTTCATTACTCAGCACCAGAATGTCCAGCAGTTCTTGGGGTAGTGCCTTTTCCTCAATCACCATCTGTTTCAATTGTTGAATGTTGTATGTTGGAAGTTGTAATCGTGCGGCAAGGAGTCTGCCTAAAGCATCCCACACATGTTCAATGGGATTTAAATAAGGGGAGTACGCTGGCCAATCTATTCGAGTGATATCTTCACTTTCCAGTAGTGCCTGAACGACAGGAGTTCGGTGTGGCCGTGTATTGTAATCCATGAAAACGAAGTCTGCTCCAATGGCACCTCGGAACAGACGCACATGGGGAAGGATCAACTCCTAACAATAGCGATCTCCGGTTACAGAACCTCTTTCGGAAGCACGGAGCTCAGTCCGCCCGTTCAGCAAAATTCCTCCCCAGATGAGAACTCCAAGACCACCTTAACGGTCTTATTCCGAGATTTTACTGGGATAAAACCGTGTCCCGACCTCTCTCCATATCAACTGGCTTTGAGAATCGCTTGTGATACTGAAACGACTCTCATCCGCAAAGAAGACACGACTCCATTGAGGAGATGTCCAGTTTTTGTGCTCCTTGCACCGCTCTAAACGGTGGTGCCCATGGCCAACTTTCAAAGGGATGCAGCATTCAGGACGGCGGGCGAATAGACCACCTTTGTGATGGTGTCTGAAACAGTAAACCGCGACAATTTTCGCCTATGGTTTGGAAGGATTTCCAAGTGCGCGAAACGACACTTTTGTTGATTCCTAACTCTTCAGCTACACTGGTCACATTACACCCCTCCTTCAGCTTTCCGATCATTCATCCACGTGTGAAGACGTCCAGGTGATTTCTTCTAGCCATATTTCAGAAAGAACTCACTTGCACTTGCAGCGAATGTCTTTAATTGCGTCCTTCCTTTTATTGTCGTCTTGAGTTACGCGCTCCGACTATACGCGTTTTGCGTACACTCACGCCGCCTGTTACGTTTTGCTCTTGAAATTTGCATACGCGTGACCTTTCCACTGAGTTGTGTGTTCATTGTACTGATCGCAAGAACCCCTGTCTTGCAATTTCATGGCTATCTGGCCTAACCATGGCACAGTGATTATGTTACTGGAAATGGTAGACGGGCGAAGTGTGAAGGTTCCTGGTTCGGGTCCCATCGCGCCCCCGTCGACCTAACCGTTCGGAGTTTTCCGTGCTTTTCTCCAAAATTGAGCTTAAATGTGGGTTAGGACCCCTTAGAAAGACCCCCACGGAGGGCACCCCACCCATAGGCATAGATGTCTCGTGCAGATAATTGGCCTTCAACACACAACACGCATGGCTATCTGATTAAAATTCACATTGTTGCTTCAGTTTAGCACACCAGTGTACCTTAAACGACTTACTTTAACTTTTTTTAAATCTGAAATAATTTTATTAACGCTTCGCAAAAATTAGATAACCTACCTCCCTCCAAAATAAGTAAGGTAACATTTGCACTAATTTTAATTTTTGTTATGAGAGGGACAAATCCTACGATGGAGCATTGAATTCTTTTCATTTCCTTCTTTCCAACGTCTAAGAGTGTTCCAGAATTTTTTCTAAAAATGATTCATACTTTCAATCAAAGATGCTTATCATATCATAAAGATCTAAACCGGTGACATTCTTCCTCACTGTAAATACTATTCCCCTTAAAATAGTTAAGTTATTTGAAACAATAATTCTTAATATATTTTCTATAATGTGACAGCCAGTAATTTCTTTTCTCTGAACAATACTTTCATGTCGAAATACGTTCGCATTTTATTTATTTATATTTTTTTTTTTAAGTTTAAGCGTAAAATGTAAGTGTGTGTAGGCATTTTTTAAATTTCGAATATCTTTTTATAGTAATAATCATTTAAAATAATGAAGAAACAAATTAAAGACAAATTTTATGCCCTGTATTATAATACAATTTTTGTGTAAACACACTTTATTTCAAAATTTTTGGTACACAAAGTGCTCTATATTGTTTTAATTCGGTCATATTGGAAGGTCTAAGAATTTAAAAGAACAGTGCAACAAGGCCATTTTACTTTTTAAGAGACTTTTGGAAAAAGGGTTTTACTAATGACTGAAAGAAAAACAGGAACTAACACATATTGCGAATTATTGATCGACATTTTAATTCTCGGTCAACTCCTTTGTTTGCATGTTAACACAAAATAAGAGCACGCAAGCGGCAACCTTGATTCTTGGTTCATTGTGACGATAAATGAATGTAAAAGGCTTGTAAGTTAAAAAAGAAATAAGCAACAAGTAATTCAAAAGGGCAAGGTTGTTAAAAAAGGGAATTATTATAAATTTCAAAACACATTAGTTCAGTAACATAAAGATTTAAAGTGTGGTTCTTTGAAGAGAGAAAAATGTTTTGTGACTGGGTGGATCAATGCTTGAGACTATATTTTTCATACTGATTAGAAAATTAGCACGCTATTCACATAGTTTTTAGGAGTTAATGTTCCGGCAATACTTGATATGAAAAATTACTAGGTAGTAAAAAGTATAATTATAATCACTTTATTCATAAATAATTCTATTAAACATTAAAAAACTTTTTCTAACATCTTTAGCCCGTATTTGATATTGCATTGGCGAATCTGCTGTTAGTACGAATCGGTGTAAAACTAAGCAGGAAACCTTTGTTCTTTAAACCTATTAAACTGCTTGCATGTCAATTTTGATCTGAATTGTTCATTCACTTAAAATTTCCTACTTCTTTTATTTTTAGCAGAAATAAAAACTCCTATATTTTCATCCTTATGTAGCATTTTATTGGCTTGATCATAACATGAATGATCAATGAAACTTTTTAGTAATATTAATATCATAACATGATATTAAGCTCATGAAATTGTGTTCAGGATATTATAGCTCTCCTCTTGAGACAAAATATTCGTTACATTTCAATAATATGCTTCTTCGACTTTTAAATACAATGCTTTTATTTAGGTCATAGAGAAATGAATACAAGGACACGGCATTAGCTATCTGATAGTGAAGCCGAAACTGTAACCGATCAGCCATATTTCTTAGGCCACATTGCAATATGACTATGTTATTCTATGGTGACAGTTCCAATTTTAAACAAGTAATGCCGCCAAAGTTGGCGACAAGAATAATTACGTATTTGACATAACTGTAAAACTTTTCACTGCAGATTGCTGAAATTTTGTATTTAGAACTATTATAACATATAATTGAGCATCTTTACTTTTTAATCCGTAAAATCGTGCATCTTTCATTGTTATTTAAAAAGAAACCAACAAAATGATCCGCCATACTTAGACCAACGCAGTTACTTCATTTCGTCCAATGCTGAAGATAGCTAATGCCATCTCCTTGTACTCATACATCTATGATTTAGGTACTCACCCTCTCTGAAAAATATACGAATTAAAGTCATTTTTCCTATGTCAGCTTCATACATAAAGTATTGTTCTTCATAAAATGTTAATCATATACCAATAATTCCGCAGATTTCTTTCAAAGGGTATATTTATTTAAAAAATTAATCAATTATATATTCACAAAAGTAAAATAAGAAATTTGGCTTACACTCTTTTTTTTTAAACAAAGTATGCATTATGTACGTCGTATGGAGATCTGGACGGCTGGAGAATCATTTAGCTCATGAAACTTCAAAGTTAATCATTCCGAATTAGTAAAATCGAGAAAGAAGGTTGTCCAAATTTGCCGGGGGGAAGTTCATCAAATGCAGCGTAACAGCAAGGTTCCCTTTAAAAATGTATAAGCATGTTGTAGAAATTTAACGAATAGTTTGTCTCAGGAAGATGGGTTATAATGTCCTGAGTTTCATAAGCTTAATGTTATTGATCCAGCCGATAAAATTTTACATAAGGATGAATACGGAAGAGGTTGACCTACTCAGAACAAGGCAGATGATCACAACAGATTCATAAAAACATTACAAATATTTCATATATTAAAATCGAAAAATGCATCATAAAAACTTAAACTTTCATATTTTCAGGGTTTATATACAGGATGGTCACAAAAAAACTTTCCCGAAATATGGACCTGTATCTGCCGTTTCGTTCAATCAACCGAGATAAGATATCAGATACAGTTATTCAGAGATATGCACGCGAGATTGGAGTTATGTAAAACAATAGAGCACTCACGGTTACGGTTACAGTGAAAATATTTCAAAATTTTCCAATGGCAACACCCGCTTTTTGTTTGCGATAGTTGATCAGCGCGTTGAAAAATCGTGAAAGGCGTTCGAACGATACACATATCACGAAAATTGGTGTCGTAGGACATTTGCAAAGTAGAAGATTATAACGAACCAATGACAGTTCAAGAGATGAGAAGGAAGTTGTTTTTATTGGAACTAAGAGTTTTCAGGTGCCCTACTGTTAGATTAACATTTCTTCTGTCTGTTTCAATAAATTAATGTGAATTGTGTCAATGCCCTTTATCTCTGCGTTGACTTTGATTCTTTGCAAGGCTCTTCTTTGGGAATGGTTTACGCCGCAAATTTTTGTTCTATGTGTGTCTTTCGAACTCTGTTATGATTTTTAATGCGTTGATCAACTTTCGTGGAAAAAAAAGTGAACGTTACCATTGAAAATTTTCGAAATTTTTTCACTCTAACCGTAACCTTCAGAGCTCTATTGTTTTAAGCAAATCCTAATATCGAGCACATACCTCTGAATAACTATACCTGAAATCTCATCTCGACTGCTTCAACGGAACAGAGGCTGGAAGTCCACAATCGGGGAAGTATTTTATGACCACCCTGTATTTTCTTTTTTATATTGCACATCCATAATCTTCACTTATGACTTAAGCATAAAAATATTTCTGGAAAATATAAATTAAAAAGTATCACGCTGTAAAAAAAACATCAAATAGCTTTGTTTAGAGTAAATAATTGATTTTATCAAGAATATAAAGAAAATGGAATTCATATTATAGAAAAAAAATGAAGAAACCAACTTTCTTCCAATTGCGAGATCAAATATTATTGAGTAGATTAAAGCTTTTTTGATCAATAAAACTTTGAAGTATGGTTGTATAATCTAAGTATTTTGAAATATGAAAGTCATTTCAAAAGTTATTTAAAGATATTTTTCTTTTTTTTTTTTTACTTATGTTAATTTAATTCGGAATATCGCTTTAGCATTTAATGTAATCCCTCTTGTTCACAATCAAGGTGTTTCAATGACTTAGAAACTTTACAGTTCCATCTAATGAGTCATCTTTGTTCGTCTGGGTAAGGACGTTAGAAAGTTTCAACCAGCGATGAAAAACGGCGTAGTTCCACGGGACTATACTATCATGCTTTCTTTCAAAACTGAACAGAAAACTCGCAAGACCCGATTACAGTTACTTGAGGCTGTGCTACTCATTCTCTGTGACAATGCTCAGCCACTCATTGCCGGTATCATAACGGGACAGCTGCACCGATCCCGATGAGTGATTCCATGGTAACTCATGCTACATTTTTTTAATAGCTTTTTAAATGTGGCGTAATAATAATTTAAAAATGTATTTATCTTCTTCTAACAAAATTCATGCTGATTAAAAATTTTTTTCTTGTTTCAATAAATCATTAAAAATCTTATAAATAATTAATTTTTTGAAATATTAATAAAAATTGCTTGGTAACTCATGCTGTGACGAAGTTCACATATTTTTCGCGTCTTAAAATAATGTTCCTATGTTTCGTCTTTCTAAATCAAAATTACGCATTCCGTATTAATCTCTCTCCACTTTGTTTTTTCGGCTCGATAAAATATTCTTTCCTTTTGCGCGAAGCTATGTCTGGGATTTTTCGGGGTTTCCCTTCTAAATTAATTTCGCTTTAGCATATACTGTGTTAGTTCTTAGCGCCTCCCGGTCTCCGTCGGTGTTTTCTCACAGGGTTGTAGCCTTTCGTATTGGCATCCGCCAAATTCTGGCACTTCTGTATTGGCATTAATCATTTAATCCGTTTGTTTCAAATTTTTATATTGTTTACGCCTACCGGACGGTGGTTGTCACGTGGGGCAGTGGCTTATGAGTGCTCATATTTTACTCGCCAACCTGTAGAGAGCTGGCAGTTTTGTAGGAAGATTTAAAAAGACTTCTCGATTGCTCTCCGTCAGAGGAGGTTGTGTTCGTTTTTTTTATGGAACTCCGGCATGCCGTGTGGCCGGAACAATTAGATATGTTCCTGGTGTTTTTTTTTATGAAGCAATGTACGGTGCGTAATTGAACTTGTTCTTTAATAACTGTTTTGTGAAGATACCTACAATAAAGTGCAGCTTTTTTGTGTATTCCAATTGTCCGTCAGTTTTTCTCAAATACCTTTAGTACACTATACGTCATGTAAGCGGCCGAGGGAACGTTTCTCTTAATCGACCTCCGACAACTCCCTCATAGAAACTTGGTGCGTCATGACCAGCTCGTTTTCACGAGTAGTTGTTTCCGGCACATCACCGGCTGTCGGAGTTTCCTTTTGCCCAAGTATGAATGTGCAAAAAAAAAAAAAAAACTGTTCTTATTTGAGCAAAACAAATTTTCTGTGGACTCTCCCGTCTCCATGTCATCGGAATTTTGATTACCCAGCGGTGTGCGACCGAAAAGAATTTGCTGTTCCTCGTTCTGATACCTGTGCCTACTAGCCAGCGGTGTGTATGACGCTCAGGAAATCGAAAGTCATAGACTTGTATTGTTCTCCGTGTCTACATTTTCCGTAGAGACCGTTCCGGTGTTACGATGCTCTTCTGGTTTCGCCTCGCGCTTCTGGTTTCGCCGCCCTGTGTTTTTCCGCTACATGGGTTTGTTGTTCCTATGTTTCCTGTATTTCGCCGATACTTCTGAGTCAACTCTAGCGGAAACCGTGAGACGAGTGTGGTGTTCAGAATTATGTGTGTTTTTATAATGGATTCGGAACTTTTATGTGTGTCACAAGGATAAATGTTTTGATTTTCATTCATAAGAGGATAATTTTTGCGTTTTGTGTGTTTTATGTCATTTTTGTAGGTAAGTCATTATTTTTATTATTGTAGAATGTCTAAAATTTCTGATTTTTCTGTTAATATTCCATCATTTGATGGTAATGCCGTAGAATTAAAACATTTCTTTGGTATATTGGAAGACTTAGCATCTTTAAACAAATGGTCAGAAGAAAAAACTATTTTGTATTTCAAGACTAAACTAATTGGTCCAGCATTACAGTTTTTTATTGAAAATGAGGTTGTAAATAAAGCGAGAGATTTTGATGTAATTAAATTAGAATTTGAAAAATACTTTTGTAATAATGAAATTCTAGCTCCAGTAACCGAGCTCAATAATTTGAAATTTGAAGATTTTAACTCTGTAACTGCTTTTGTTCATCGATTAAATGTTTTGGTTTCTAAGGTATATAAAATTAAAGATTCTCAAGCTCTTGATGATATTAAATATGTTAAATTGATGTCGGCTTTGCCATCTAACATTAGAGTTAAAATTTTGGAGGATAACATAACTGACTATTCTAAAGCTGTTGTGCGTGCCCAGCAATTACAAAATATTGCACAATCTGAATCACTTGTTTTGGCTAATCAACAAAAAGCCCCAGTGTTTGCTATTTCTGAAAAAATTGAAGAATTAGCTTCAAAAATTAATGATTTGACTTTTAAAAATTCTACTTCTGGTTCTGCTGACACCAATCGTAATGCTTCTGCTTCTGCTTCTGAGCAACGAAATTTTTTCAGACAACGTAGACCTCATAATACACAGTTTAAAAACAGAAATACAGGTTTTCAAAATTATGACAGAAATAGAGGTCAAAGTAGTATTATCTGCCAATTGTGCTCCGGCAGACATCATTCTGCACGCCAGTGTAGAAAATTTAAAGTTTTGCACAATACTCCACAAAATAATAATGTTGGTCGTCGACCCAACTTCCGAAATTCAGGAAGAAATTTTTCTAATGACTGTAATTTAAACTAATTTCGAGGTGTGATTTGACTGGTGGGAACACATCTCGTTCTTTCATACATACACCAGACAATTTCCCAATTTTGTCTAAAAATTTACCAAAAGTGTCTAATGAGCGTAGAATTCGTTCTTGTTCGACTCAGACTATTGTACCTGTTACCATTGCTGAATCTAAATATGTACAGACTGATAATTTTTTTGAAGATGAAAAACGAAATGAATATTTTATTGCAAATGTGAACAATGATTGTAATTTATTACCAATAATTGAAGTGATGGTGAATAAACAAAAACTTAAATTCTTGATTGATACTGGTAGTTCTATTTCTTTGCTTACAAGGGATGTTTTTAATGAAATTAAATCTAAAATCAATTACAAACACCTGGCTTCTTCAGTCACTATATCTACAATTAATTCAAAAATAAAATTCTCTGCTTGTATTAAATTAACCTTTAAAATTAAATCAATGTTTTTTCACCACTGCTTCTATATTGTTGACATTCCAGTTAATGAACATTTTGATGGTATTTTGGATTTTCCTTTTTTAAGAGAAAACAATATTTCAATTGATATGAAAAATTCTTGTCTTATGGTTAATGATGTCAAGGTATATTTTCTAAATAATAAAGACTCTAGCAATATGCATGTGTGTGCAACTGATAATAATGAAAAAGGTCCTAATTCAATTAAAGTAAATGACAATTCTGTTTATCTATGTCAAAAGGTCATTTTAGAGCCGGATGAGCATATTTATGCTCAGGTTTGTTGTGATAATAAGTCTAGCACTGAATATTTTCTTTTTTCACCAAATGATGCTGAAAATTACATTTCTTATGAGGCTTGTTATTTAAATGAACACTTTAATCAAAACAAAAATGGTAACAAGTGCTCTCAAAAATTTTCTATATTTATTCATAATGTATCTGAACAGAAAATTCATTTAAATAAGAATACCAAGATTGGTAATATTTATGATATTGATGAAGTTAAAGAAAGAGACCTAACCCATGATTCTGAGAATTTTCAAATGTGTAATTTAATACAGCCTTCATCAGAAGTGCTTAATAAAAGAAAACAGCAATTAACTTCATCTGATTTTGACTTAGCACATTTAGAATGTAATGAACAAAGTGAATTAAGTAATTTATTACTAAGCAATTTTGCTGCTTTTTCAAAAGATATGTCTACTTTAGGACACACTGACAGAGTTATCCCTGTGTTGAACTTTACTAATGATTTTCCAATAAAAACATTGCCATTTCCAATTCCTCAGGCTCTTCAAAGTGAAGCTAAAGAGCAAATAGACCAATTACTGAATGCAGGTATAATTGAACGTAACTGTTCTGAATGGGCATGTCCTGTAATTTTAGTAAAGAAAAAGCCTGACTCTTCTGGCAAACAAAAGTATAGGTTAGCCCTTGATTTGCGTATGTTAAATTCTGTCATACAAGGTTCATCATATCCTTTACCTAAAATTCAGACAATTATTGCTAATCTATCAACATATAAATTTTTCACCAGTTTAGATTTACAACAGGCTTATCATCAAATAGATTTACCAAAAGATTTACAAGATAAATTAACTTTCACTTCTCAGTTTGGCTCATTTAAATATAAAAGAATGGTTTTCGGTTTGAAATCCGCTGCCTCAACTTTTCAGGCTCTTATGGATCTTTTACTAGACGAGGTTAACTCAGATGGAATTTTCGCATATCAGGATGATCTTATTATAGGATCACATTCTTTTGAAGACACTGTACATAAACTTGAAAAAGTTTTAAAAGTTTTATGTAAATATAATTTGACACTTGCTCCTACTAAATGTTCTTTTCATAAAACATCAACAAACTATTTGGGTTTTCATATTGAAAATCATTTTATCAAGCCTATTCAATGTAACATTGCAAAAGTTGTTTCTTTTCCAACTCCTACAACAAAAAAACAATTAAAACGCTTTATTGGTTTGGCAACTTTTTACAAACACTTAATTCCTGCATTTTCTGAGTTATCTCAACCTTTGATTCAATTAACTACTCCTAAAGCTAAATTTGTTTGGACTTCTACACATGAACAAAATTTTCAAAAGATGCAACAAATATTTTTCTCTGAACCAATGGTAAGACTTCCTGACTGGAATAAGACTTTTTATTTAAATACTGATGCTTCCAACATTTCTATAAGTGCTTGTCTTTTACAAATGTATGATAATAAACTACTTCCAGTTGCTTATTTTTCCAAATCGTTAAATAAAGCTGAGCAAAAGTATCCTGCTCTTAAGTTGGAACTAATGGCTATATATAAATCTGTTAATGCCTTTAAATATTATTTGTATAATAGACATTTCATAATTCTTTCTGATAGTGCTCCTTTGAAAAAATATAAAAAGACTACCAACCCAGCTGACATAATCACAAGGTGGTTACTTGAGTTGTCAGAATATTCATTTAGTTTTCAGCACATTGCTGGATCTAAGAATGTACTTGCTGACTATTTATCTAGGGAGAACTTTGAAAATAATACTGAAACTCTTGACAGTAATCCTCAGTTAATTTATGATAAAGGTGTTATACCAATTGTTGATAATGTTCCTAAAAATAATGAATATGTGAACTTTTTAGTTACAAAAAACTCAAATAGTACTGATCCACTGTTGGAAATTTCAAATGAAACTTTTTTCAGAGAGCAAAATGCTGATCCTGAGTTGTCTCTCATTTATAATGAAATTTTAAGTAAGGGTTCCTCTGCAACTCATCCTGCCTTTTTTATTCATCCAGAAACTATGTTATTGATGTGTGAAAAGTATAATGTTCATAATCAAACTTATCATCATGTAATTGTTGTTCCACATTCGTTAAAAGCAAAAGCTTTAACAATTTCTCATCTGTCACATTATGGTTTAAAAAAGACTTACGAATTTCTAACAAGGAAGTATTTTTGGAAAGGTATTTATACTGATACTGTCAATTTTGTTGCCTCTTGTACTGTATGTTTACAGGTGAAACATCATCCTACTCGACCTGCTCCTTTACAACAAACATACACACCAACTTATCCAGGACATACTATTGCTATTGACCTTGTTGGTCCTTTCAGTAATGGTCGTACTGTTCTAACAATCACTGATCATTTCTCTCGCCATATGGAGCTTGTGCCTCTTACTTCTACGTCTGCTAATGTAATAGTCGAGGCTCTTTTTAAATATTTTACAACTTTTGGTCGTCCTGCAGTGATTTTGTCAGATTTAGGGCCACAGTTTGTTGCCTCAATTTATAATCATTTTCATGACAAACTTGGTATAAAAATTAATCATTCTTCGGCTGGTCATCCACAATGTAATTCCATTGCTGAACGCATAAATACTTCCATTAAATACTCTGTAAATTCTTTATTACTTGATGGCCACAACTTCGAACATGCAATTTTAATTCACAAATCTTTGTATAATGGTTCAACACATTCAACTACTGGTTTTACACCCAATTTATTACATTTTGGCAGAGAATTATCACTTATTTTTGACACATTTAACTTTGAGACAACTCCGCCAAATCTTAATGACATACACACTTATAAAGTAATGCAAGAATTAGACTCTATTTATAAGAAAGCTTATCAAAACATTATTTCTTCACAAACGATTCGCTTTCAGAGACACTCACAACATGCTAGGCTCAGAGATTTAAATGTAAATGACATTGTTTATAAAAAGTCTTTGGATAAATTTAAACCTAAATTCACAGGTCCTTATGTGATCACTGAAAAACACTCACCTGTTTCTTTCTCTATTAGACGTTTGCAAGCTCCTCATCTCGAACCTCAGAGAGTACATATTGATAGATTAATTTTAGCTCCTCCACGTTCTGAATATCTTTCTTTACATAGTAATAATCACTACCATAATGGTGTTACAGATAATTTTAATCTACCTACAACTTCACATAATCAGTATAATTTAAGACCTAGAAAGTAGACGCATGTTTTCGTTTTAGTAATGGCGTGTTTGTGAAGGTACCCACAGACACTTCCTTGCTTTGTACACTGTTGTATAATATCTTGTTTGTATCTGGCTGGTCCAGTATTTTTTAAAGATGTACACTTCAGTATACTGTATGATATGTATCTCTTTTTCATGAAACTTAGTTAATCAAGTTGTTGTTAATATTAAAAAAAAAAAAAGGGGGAACAATAGTTTTCTTAGGTGAGCTTACGGTTGTCGGTAATCGTTTTCTTTTCTACACAATTTAATGGGTTTTTCTAACCTGCACCTTCTTTACACACACAAACATACATTTTTCTTTTGTGTTTACCATTTTTTGCAAATATTGTTTATGTTCCTGTTTCGTCTGTTTGAAAGTTTCCTGTTTTTGGTCACAAAAATCTTAATTTGTTTTGAAGCTCATGTATATAAAAAAAAAATATTTATATATGTTTTGATATTTTTATTCATTGAAAGTTTTTATTATGTTTTTCACGAAGTAAATTGTGTTTGATATTAAAAAAATATATTAATAAATAAATAAACAAACTTTAAGAAAAAAGAGAGAGTTTGTTTTGAAAGTTGATAGCAATACCTGTACTGCAACTAAATTGCATTGGACACATTTCAGGTATTTGATTGCAATCATTTTGACTTGATTTATTTAAATTATGTCATGACTTTTATTAGAATCTTCTTTGACAGTCATTTAATTAGAAGCTTCATCTTTGAACTTTATTTTAAAATTTAAACCTGATTAAGTGCACTAAGTATATTTGAGATTTGTTAATAATATTGAGAAACTTTCATTTCTTATTTTGCATGGACGTTGATAATGCAAAGGACTTCGAAAGTAAATTTTTTGCACGTGCAAAGCTATCTGCAATGTTATCTGCAAAGCTATCTGCAATGTTATCTGCAAGGCTATCTGCAAAGTTATCTGCAATGTTTTCTGCAAAGTTGTTTTTATAAAGAGATCTCACATTTATGACGTCACATGTACATATATTATTTTGAATATTCAAGGTTATTTTTCTTTAGTTTCTGCACATGTGTAATTTTGATATGTAATGGATAATTGAATCGTTTTATATTGTTTTATTTGTAGCAGAATAATGTTGATATTTCTGCAAATGGTATTTTGTGATGTATTTTATAATTTGTTATGTTATTTAGTATTGTATTTTTGTGATGAGCCCTCATAAGCGCTGCATGTTAGGCTTTCTGTTTAATTCAAGGGTTAAAGTTCTTTGTTAAAAAAAAATTTCTGGCGTCAAAATTTTTTTGTTGGGCTATGGAGAGATATATGTGACGAAGTTCACATATTTTTCGCGTCTTAAAATAATGTTCCTATGTTTCGTCTTTCTAAATCAAAATTACGTATTCCGTATTAATCTCTCTCCACTTTGTTTTTTCGGCTCGATAAAATATTCTTTCCTTTTGCGCGAAGCTATGTCTGGGATTTTTCGGGGTTTCCCTTCTAAATTAATTTCGCTTTAGCATATACTGTGTTAGTTCTTAGCGCCTCCCGGTCTCCGTCGGTGTTTTCTCACAGGGTTGTAGCCTTTCGTATTGGCATCCGCCAAATTCTGGCACTTCTGTATTGGCATTAATCATTTAATCCGTTTGTTTCAAATTTTTATATTGTTTATGCCTACCGGACGGTGGTTGTCACGTGGGGCAGTGGCTTATGAGTGCTCATATTTTACTCGCCAACCTGTAGAGAGCTGGCAGTTTTGTAGGAAGATTTAAAAAGACTTCTCGATTGCTCTCCGTCAGAGGAGGTTGTGTTCGTTTTTTTTATGGAACTCCGGCATGCCGTGTGGCCGGAACAATTAGATATGTTCCTGGTGTTTTTTTTATGAAGCAATGTACGGTGCGTAATTGAACTTGTTCTTTAATAACTGTTTTGTGAAGATACCTACAATAAAGTGCAGCTTTTTTGTGTATTCCAATTGTCCGTCAGTTTTTCTCAAATACCTTTAGTACACTATACGTCATGTAAGCGGCCGAGGGAACGTTTCTCTTAATCGACCTCCGACAACTCCCTCATACATGCTAACGGAAAAAGACATTCAAGTCTGGGCAGAAAAGTCAGAGTTGTATTCCTGCTAAAATTCTACTTCTTAAGTGCTATAACCTTTATGAGAGTTTGTATGTACCTTTCTTATCACAAAACATCATTTAGTTTAGTTTATAAAATTGGTTATTGAATTAAAATATACAGGGTGTCCGAAAACTCCGTGACACATTTCAAAAATTCACAGAAAATCCACAAATTGTTCTATGAATATGCAGTACGCACAATATCTTCACAGAATCAAGAATTTATTTTTCCATCTTAAAACAAATTACTTCAAAAATGTATTAATAGATGGCGCTGCATCTCCAGTCTTCAGCAATGAGAGCCAATAGGGATTTTTCGTGAGTTTCACACAGCATTGACGGCGCGGGATTATTCATTCTAGCTAAGGTGACTGAAACTGAGAAAGCAAATTGCGTGGGTTGGTATTGCGAATCAAAATCCAAGAAAAACCCTCCGAGTCGAAAAAACATTTTGGCCTGATATGAAAAGTTTTTAAGAGACTGGAAGCGTTTTAGACAGCGAAAGAAGTGGTTGGCCACGAAGATCGGATAAGACTGTACAAGATATTCGGGAAGCTTACTGTGACGGTACAGGGCCACCTATGAACACAATTTGGAAGTAATTTTTTTACGATGTCAAAACAAATTCGTCAACCTGTGAAGTATTATTGTGAAAACCGAACCGCATATTCATACGATAATTTGTTGCTTTTCTATGAATTTTCTAAATGTATCAAGGGCTTTTCGGACACCCTGTACTATATGTATGGTAACTCGTACTACAACGTATATGTCTGACTTTGAACTGTTGCCAACACAGCTACAACAATTCGGAAAAATTTCTCACACAATTTATTTAGAAATAAGAATAATTTTTTTGGTAGTCATGTCCATGTTCCTATGGAATTGCCCCGATACGGTTGGAAAGCATCACTCACCCTACAGTCCTGACATGAATCCACCAGACTTTACCTTATTCAATGCTTAAATAACCTATGCGAGGAAACCGTTTTTCATTTCTGGACGGCCTTTCTGCCGTTGCTACAACAGCCGCAGATGAACCAAAATGGCGTATTAGATGGAAAGAGAAAGCTTCCAAACCGTTGGGATTTCGTTGTGAGTAAGAGGGACTACATTGACGACTTATAAACAGATGCTGCCACACTTATAAACATGTAAGTTTTAAAAAAAAAAATGTGTGCATCACTTTTGAAAGGACCCCACACAATAGATTCTATTAATTTATCAAAGTTCAGATTTTTGAGGAGATTAAAGATAGGTCTGTGAATTTATTGATCCTATACAGGGGCGTAGCCAGGGGGGGGAGTTAGGGGGGTCATAACCCCCTATGAGGAATTTTTTGCCATACAAAATGTATATTCTTCACTCCCTCATCACACACATGTATGCATATATGTGAGTTGCAGTAATCGTAACCCCCCCCATGAAAAATTTCTGGCTACGCCCCTGATCCTATAAGAATAATAGTTTAACACTTTTGTAATACTTGTTTGTTATTATTATGCGATAATTATCGTACAAAAAATCTAGTATTACTGTTAATTTTATTTAAACAGGAAAATGCACTTTTAAGCTAATGTCATAAACTTGCTATTCATCATGATTTTTATCATTTCCCGACAAGTTGAAAAGTATTCATGATTATGGTTTGTCTCCGTGTTCTAACATAAACATCGATAAAATCGATCGTTTAAATATACATCGATTTCTACAAAATTTACCTATGCTATTGCAACGTACCCTATTGAAAAGGGTGCATATAATATGAATAGTTCTTTTACAGGAACACTCATAAAAGTTCCAAACCATTGAGCTCTCTAAATGTTCAATGTTTAAGGTGTATTTTAGAGATATACAGGGTAATTCGAAATTAGATTTACGAACTTATAGAAGGGGTCGAATATCCCAAGATGGTTCAGAATTACATAGCAAAGTGGGGTCCTAAACGTCATCTTCATTTACCTATTAATAATCACTTTAGAAGAAGTGGTCAAGTAATAGTAAACTTTCCGACCGTGGGTTTTCGAAAATAATCCATCTTTCACCGATTGCACTTGATAAAATTTGTTAATTCCGATTTTTTTCTTCCGTTACATTGATGAAATTGTCAGAGGAAAGCCCATTGTTTATGAAACTAGATGAAGAAATTAGACGCACTCTTCAACACTTCTTCCAAAGTGTTTATAAACAGGTACATGAAGACAACGTTTCCAACCCCACATTGCTGTGTGATCCTGAACCGTCTTGGTGTATCCTACCCTTCCTAGAAGTTTGTAAAAATAAATTCGAATCACCCCTGTATATCAATTTCAAGAAAAAGAAAATTTTGTTATTGAGGCTCGTAAAATAATTATCTAAATCAAAACTTGTGTATTTAGTATTTATTCACAGTTCTGTTATGGAAGTACATGAAAGAACCTGAGCACGTTGTAGTATATGACAATTTAGAGATATGAATTCATTTCAAGCGGAATAAAATAAGTATATAAATGTTTGTAACATGGATGTACACGTCCATATTTTTCAATGTATGCTATATTTTTCAGCATTGAAAAATACGGACATAAATAGCATTTGTAGCTGTTATACGGGGTATCGTAAAAATACACTAATATTAGTATAGTTTTTAAGCTTATGCTCAAAATATCTCCAAATGTTCACTACGTTTGGCGACTATTAACGATATATTGCTAAATTTGGCAGTATATCGTTATTATTAATTATCGTTATTTGGCCAAAATCTTTAAAAATGGTTTCACCTGTTATAATGCTAAATAGTCATATTCTAATATTAACATGGTAAGCTAATTGATCGATTTACATGGAAACAAATTTTGGTTGTTTTTCACATAATTATTAATTTTATCATACATTAAACACAAGAGCTATAATCCGGCAAATATATTGCAACAAATTACTCTCTAATGGCGATGGTTGAAAGAAGCACTTTATAGAGATAGTTTTCGAATTTTCGCTATGCAATTATATATGTACAAAAAGGATAATTGAGTTAGAGAGTATTTTATAATCGAAGCGGTTAGCATGAATTATCACTCCTGTTAAAAATTTACCCGAAATTCTCTCTTTTTTCAAGAAATTTGTAGCAAAAATATTTGTTTTTGCAAGTTATTCGCTGCTTATCTGCTTTACATGACCAACGATACAAAATACATTTCACACAACTCTTTTTTAATACTCTTGACATTCTGCCCTTCAGCATATCGTAACTATTCAAGCTCATAGCCTCACGAGATCATGCTAATTTAAATAATTAATACTTTGTTAGTTTTTCTGCCACACCCGAATGCAAACATATGCGGCTGCGCCTTAATCTACCGACACCCCCCCCCCTCTCCCACTTTCTCTCTCATTCTTTCCCTTTTTTCTGTTTGACTAGTCCCTGGATAAAACATACCAAACAATTCCATTTTTAACTAGTTAAGTGGTTATTAATTCGAATATTTTCAATGCCAAGTACAACGTAAATTAGTTCAAAAATCGATATATAATAAAAGAAATATAGATTATTTCACTCAAACTGAAAAACTTAAGATAAATCTGTAATGGTAAGATATACATAAAAATGAGGTCATATATATACACACAAAGAAGTACCAATGTAAACAAACTCAAAATTCGTAAAATGCGTTGCTGAATTTTGATTATTTCAGCGTTAGTTTTCAGGGATCTACTTACTTTTTAAAGAACAATAATTTCATCTCCGACAATTTCCTTTTTTCTGACGGCATACATAAAATGGAAGTTACCAATTGCAGAAATTAAATGGAAGTAAAAGGTGACATTATAAAAATGAATAATATTGTTAATTTATAATTAACGATAATTAACGATAATAATAAATTAACATAATTAAAGATATTAGTTATTGTTGCTATAAAAAAAATAATTTCATTTCCTCAAAATTTTGTCACTCGTGTCAATTTAGAATCGATACTTGGATGAAATTTTTAGTGTATATTTTAGCATGAAATGAATGTTTTATTTTTTTCAAAAAATGAATTTTTTTAAATAATAGCTACTTTAACAGGAAATCACTTTCAGAAAAGTATCCATATTAATAAGAATATTTTCCTATTTTTTCTGTCATTCTTTTGCACATTTCTTATATGAGTGGTAGATGAAAGTTTGTTTGTTTGTCACAGAAAGCTACAAGAGAGGCATCTGCCTCAAGGGGAGTGCATTTGTCGGAGGACTTTTTAAGGGATTCAAACGCGATATAATTAGCCGATTTGTGTCGCTGATTGAGAATTTTCCCAAAAGAAGGGCGAGGGTTTGGAGCAAAATTGCTAAGATCATAAACACGTCGGATAAAGAGCCAACATCTTTCACGAATTATTGTCTTCAATAAGTTATATAAGAATTGAAGTATACATTTAAGCAGAAGCAGACGAGTAAAATCTGTATCAATTTGGATACGTTCTGATTTTAAATCTAGCAATCCTACCGAAATTGATAAGCAACCTTCAGCAATAAAAAATTTGATAGATTTTATATGAATACATATACTTCCGCGAAAAATGGCATTTCTGTGAAATATGGTTAGCTGTAAAAAACAGGTGTTAACAATGAATTGTTTCATCAGTTAAGTTTGAAAAAATGCAATGAGAATGTGTTATCATTAATCTATTTATCTGAACTTTTATGGAAATGAGGTGGTTGGAATTGTAGAAAAGCTACAAAAATATCTGACGACAAGATTACAGATATTTAGAATTTTAATACTTTTTTTTACTGATTTTATTTTTTTACTGATCGAGGAAGCACAAAATATGAAAATAAATGCTTCATATATTATCACATTCTGTGTTTTTTACTTTTTATAAATATTTCGTCTGCTCTCTTTGATCAAAATGACATTCATCCATGTATACAACTGATATATTTGTTCCTTAATCACATGAAATGTATAACGTTTCACATTGATATTACTTTGATCCAAGCAGTCTTATGTATTTCTGTCTAAATCAATTTATTAGAAATGAGTATCACGCGTAAATCGACAGTTCGCGTGACCTTTGATCTTCTTATTTTTTTACTTATTTCATATAAGTTACTCGTGCTAATATTATAACCTGATCCTACTTTCTCCTAATAACTAAAAAAAAAAAAAAGAAAGAAAGATACGCAGTCTTTCTTCTTTTGGAGTAGTAAAGTAACTCAAATCTTGAGCACTATCTAAAATAGTATCATAGGAATTTCATGTTGAAAAAACAAGTATTTTCCATACTTTTCTTTGCTTTGCTGTACTTTTAATTCAAATATTTTATCACCTCATCGTCATTTTCATAATTCACATCACCTATATTATTCCCCTGTTCATTACCCGTCTTCGTATGATTTGGTTGTAAGGTCAAAAAGAAAATTTCAGCGTTTCACAAAATAATTTATTTCTTTTAACCCTTTAACGCGCAGTGTTCCCGCTCTGGGAATACCAAACTCTGACGTTTTGACTGTTGCCAGTCACGAAGAATAGATTTGATTTCTATAAAAATAGTTGCGTGTGACATAGCTCCACGAGAATTCTTTACTTTTTAACACGTCATTTCCAGTTTAAAAAATTGTCACGATTATTTTTAACAGCACTAACATCTGCTGAAAAATGGAAGGATGCGAGAACAGCTGGCTAGATTGCCCAATGCTGAAAAAAGGGCAGCCGTTGCCATCGACCGACTTAACTACCAGGAAGATGGTGGAAGATCGAAACGTTCATCGCGTGCCACAGATCTAGAGACCCTTTTTTTGACGCAGTTGTGCCGCACAGCCAGCTGCGTCAAGAAAAGGGTCTCTAGATCTGTGGCACGCGATGAACGTTTCGATCGTCCGCCATCTTGCTGGTAAGTCGAGCGATGGCAACGGCTGCCCTTTTTTCAGCGTTGGGAAAGGGTTGTGCCTCAAACTGTTAAAAGGCGGGGACTGGCCGTACAGGCCTTCATCTCACAAAATAGCCGATAAATACAATGAATTGCATAGCTATTTCACTACGATTACGGAACAGTTAAAAATAACTATAATAAAATGAAAATGTTCCACTATTGTTTTTACTTTTAGTATAGCATAGAAACAAACTAGCTACTTCTTTATTTGTTCTTACGCTTTTAATCGTTTGTTACCCACTAGAACATAGATACTTAACATAGTAAATAAAATTCTATTTGACTGTGGAAAACAGAATAACACTTTTAACCCTCTAATGCCCACTATAAAACATTCCCAAACATTTTTTTTTTTTTTTGAAATGGTGTTCCTTCAAGTCAAATAACGTAAATATAATAAAATATTGTGAAAAATGTTTTTTTTTACGTTTTTTTTAAGACTATCGCATATGCTACCGTGATTTAAAAACTCTTCCAAACATTATAAATGAATTTTTTTTAAGTATTTTGTATGCAGTGAAAAAGCATATATTTTCTTACATATAAACGGCAATTATTAATTTTTCTACAGATTAAAGTCTATTAAAATAGTGGAAAAACTTATCATTGGGAGCACGTTCTCTTTGTTGACTTCATCCATGTTGCTTCTAAAATATGTTTTCGTTCATTAATACTGGCATCTGTGGACCCAAACTACTACTATTATTAATTAAAGGTTCAATAAATGGCTTTATGACTTCAAAATTACATTTCGAAATGTTTTCCGTAAAAAAAAAAAAAAAAAAAAAAAAATAGCGTTTAATAAAAGGTAGCATATATGCTAACATGAGTATTACAGGATTAAATACGCTTTTGGTCAGTTTTATTGCTGTTTTGTAGTTATTTCTGTTAGTGCGAAAAGTTTCATCGAAAAATTGTAATCAACAAATTATAGAACGTTTTAAACATTTATTTCTGTATGAAAAAGGGCGAGATTCAAGTGAAACGCGCGCGATCGAGTTCGAATCGAACGTTTTTCAGTCCCCAGTTCCCAGTTTAGGCCCCAGAATGCTTCCAATGAACAAACCTATCACGCTGTCGCGTGATCAAAACACGATTGTTTTGTCTCAGATAGAGATTTATTCTATATAGAGATTTATTCTATATTTTCGGAAATCTACAATAATATATATCTATTACTAATTCAAAATCAAATTGTTAAGAGTACTCAATGCACTATCTCCTTTTCAATAATTCCAGACCCATTTATAGTTAAATAATCAAGCTAGGAGATCCTATAAGTTGTGTGAATAGTATGAGTGATCTGTATTACAACATTATCCGCATCTGAAAGGTTCTTTGAAAGAGAAATATAACCTGACAATAAAAAATTCAAATTTTCATTTAACAAAAAGCACCACAATAGTTAACTCAAAATATTTAACCCTTTAATGCTCGCATTTTCCAAGAAATATCAATGTTTAATACATCCACTCAAAAAAAGTATTCAAGTATGAGAGAAATTTCCTACGTTAATTTGGTAACTGATTAATTTTTTTAAAAAAGCATGATACAGATGATAAATATTAGATGTTGTTATTATATACTACATAATCTACTTTTTATAAAGAACAACACTTTATAATGAAACCAACATGGGAAAATTGAGTTGCACTCTAATACGTTTTGAAAGGGTTGTATGGATATGCAGCTTAGCATATGTGCAAAACTACGCTCTAATGAGTTAAACTTCTAAATTATTGGGATTCATGCGTTTTGGTTGCACCTTTCACAATATTATAAGTGGAATGCTGCATCAATCTTTCACATAAGTTAGAGGGAAAAGAAACTGAATTTTGATTTAATGTTTCACTACACAGCGGTACTTTGGAAATTGTTTTAACACTGGAAAGTGATACGTCTATTATTGGTTACCTGAAATCGAGTAACCATCTGCATACTAGGTGACAAAAAATGAAATAAAGAAAAATAGCAAATAAATTTGTCGAGAAACGGTTTAACAGTTCTTATTTCTCATTGCAGAAAAATAAAATTCGAAAACTTTTTGAGGGTATAAGAGTTTTGTTGTTGCTTAAAAAACCGAAGGCTAGATACTAATATCAAAAAATAATTTAAAATTTAAAACTAATCATCTCATGCCATTTGAAATTCATAAACATGTGCTACAATTTAGAGTTCATTTGTCAGTTTAATGTTTAGCTTGCTGCTTGTTTAATTTGCACCCTAATAATGAACAAAGATTTAAAAAAATATTTAACATATTTTTATTTCAACCTATAATAATTGAATCAAAAAATATATGAAGCTCTGGCATTTGTGCTTATATTAGACCTTTATTTACACATATATATTTCTTTTATTAATTTAAAAGAATCTCGCAATATATTTTCATAATTTATTGCCTGTGCTAAAATATGCACTGAAAACATACTCTTGTGAATTAGTTATTATCTATGAAAATATACTTTTGTGATTGTGTGTATTGAAAACATACTGTTGGGGAATAAATAAAAAAATAAGTTTACAGCATTGATGGGAAATCAATAGCTAATCCATTATACAAGTTGAATACCTGGAAAAAATATTGTATTCAAAGATAACCAAGTGTTCAATTGTAAAGCGAATTTTAAATTAATAAAAGAACAGGTTGACACACTGAATGATTAATTTTGCACAGTTTTCGTCTATTTTTTGAGATGCAGTGCTTTTTTTCATCAGGAGTATTAATCCTTAAGTGCATAAATATCAAGCAATATGCTGAAGTTCAATTTGCATGAAAGGACTTCATAAAAATATATGGTGTACTACTTACTAAAGATGTACTATTCTGAAAGATGATTAACAATTAATACAACAATATAAATGTACAGAATTTTTATAAATTAAAGACCCTCATTTTCCCCCTGGGAACGTTATTGGATAGCCAGGAAAAAGTTGATGGATTGTTGATTTCTATTTTACTTATGTTTTTTTTTTTTGTTTTTTTTTTTTTATTTAGATGTCAGTTTTCCAGTGCACTTGCCATTGGAAAAAATAATTATAAATAAGAGTAAAAAAAAACTAAAGACACTAACGCAGCTTTAGGGGAGGAGGGGGAAATCACAGGCATACTTAATCTGAAACATTTTCCAGCTCACATTATGTACACATAATTTTGTAATAGATTTTTTTTCTTCTCATAATGCCATATTCTACAGAGACATGACCCCACCAGAGTAGCATAGTGCATTGCGCACTGAACTGGGAGACGGAAGGTGCCCGGTTCGAAATCAGGTCGCGTCCGGTAACCTAACCGTTCGGAGTTTTCCGTGGTTTTCTCCGAAACTTAGCGTAAATACGGGTTAGGACCCCTTTGAAAGACCCCCCACGGAGGGCACCCCACCCACAGGCCTTGATACTTCGTGTAGATAATTGGCCTTAATTCAACAGCACAACTCTGCAGAGACATGATAAATCAAAAGGCTGTAAGAAGTATTAATTATACTACTTCAGTAAACACTTCTTTGCATATATTTTGGTCACTGTGTATTACTAATTGGCCCTTTGTTAAATATTAGTATAATTTACCAATAATCAATTGTTTTTTCCCCAAAAAACTGTATTTAAATTAAATATTTTTGTCTAATATTTTAGTCAATTCAAAAAATAATATAACTAGACAATTACTGTTAAAAGTATTTCATATTTTCAAATTACTTGTTTTGTACGTTTTAAAAATTAATTCACAACATGATGAAGCATCTAGTAACAATGCGCAAATACGTTAGATAAAAAATTACGGATACACATTTATTACAATACGAAATTAGAATTCCTAACTTAATCATTTTGTTGGTAATCTAACACATTGTTTACCTAAATAGAGTAAATATGTATGAGAAATATAGAAGACCACTCTTGTATATTTTAACGCTCTTTATTTTCTTTAAAGAATTAGATGACAAATGTATAAACATATCCATATTCAAATTGTGGTTGAATTTTGAAAAAATGCATCGCTTGAATCAAAATTTACCTACTAAGACAAAATATACTACTTTAATCCAATTGGTATGACTGTTATTTAACTACGCTGTTTTAATCAATTTTGATAAGTGGTCTATATCTTTAAATTTTTCATTTTGTATTATTAATAATGTTAGATAAGTTAACCTTATTTCGCATGTTGTTTACTTTTTCGTTTCGAGCAGTCAAAAGTTTTTAAGTGAAACATTTATTTCTGTTATCTGGTATCTTGTATCTATATTTCTAATAATTCACTTCGTTTCATTTCAAGCTAATCGTGGTTAAAATTAAATGTTCATATCATGCTGCTTAAAGTAAACTTACCTTTTCATCTCTAAAGTTTAAGAAAAGGTCAACTTTTTAAGGAACACATTCCAATATTTTCTAAATTTTAGAAAATTCATACATCAATCCTATAAGGACTCATAGAAACAAGATAAAATAATAAGTGCCTTGGAAGTTATGGTGGTGGTTTTCTATTCAACCACCTCTCATGTAAAACACAAAATCGAAAAATTTATATTTGCGATAAATAATAGTGTATATTTTGAATAATATTAACGTTGAACATTACTAAATTCAAAAACTTAAAAGTAAGTGTTGTTTTCGAAATGCCAGACTTAGGAAGAGACATATTTTACATTTTACATTTATTAATCGTAAAAGCTATAATTTATGTTTAACTGTAAGTTCTTTTTTGCGTTAGTGAATGCATAAGAGGTGCTTTGTGCATTTTATTTCAGCATTTTATAAATAATATATGTGTCACAACAATACCTCGCGTTACTTGTTTGATTCTAGGGCTCAACCTGATACTCTGCCATGCATCTAATAAAGCTGTCTATAATGGTGGCAAATCGTTTATGGATTTTTACAGACTCTTTTTCTGTTGCATTGTGTCATTCAAGGCACCACACCCTTCAAACTCATAAAGACTGATTGCTGCTTTGTTCTGCCCTTAAATATAGGTTTCATCAAACTAAAACATAGCTGACCAAATGTTTTTTCAGTAATTAAAAGATCAAATTCTTTTTATCTTGATGTTACACATATTGTAGTTATGAAGTGCACATTTTTTAAAGCAAAACCTACTACAAGGGAAAAAATATACAGTTTCTTTTTTCTTAATCATAAATGTCAACTTTTCATTATAATCCTTTAAGACAAAGTTAATTCTTTAAATAGTTGATTGCTTACCGAATGTGTTTCGAAAAGTGTTTTCCAACCACCGTTCCGCAGAACTTTGCTGCCAGTCCATGATTATCAAATGTATTAAAAAATAAACATCAGAAAATTTCGTACTAACTAAAATTTCCATTTGTAAAACATTCGATTTAATAAATAAATATCTATTTATATATAGTTTATTATTTTTGGTTGATGGTGGTCCACAAGATACTCTTTTCTTATTATCGTCGATACGCAGATATAAAAGGTTGGGGAACACTGCTCTAAAACATTTCAGAATACATGTCAAGCTTTTAGATTTCATAAATTCGAAACAGCTCAATTACTATTAAGCATATGCATGTAGCCAGAATTGGTACACATATGCAATCCCCGTTCTTAGTATATGACATCCGATTTTACCCAGCTTGCTATAATGAAACTCGAAATCTTGTACTTTTTATTTATTTTTAACACGCTTTTATTAGCTTCACCTGTATGTATGTTTGTATGCTTGTATGTTTGTAACCGACTCCTTTAGACTCGATTTTGACCCACTTTAAACGGACAGATTTAATTCAAACTTTGTACATTTATCAAGAACCGGTGACAATACAATAATTTTATAAGTTTATCTCATTATCCTGATCACGATCGCCAGGATTAAATAATTTCCTCATTTCTTATCCTGTTTGAAAGTAGAACACTTCCAAATATTACAATCTTAAGAAAACCCTTTCTTACTGTGGCCGTGATCGTATAGTGGTTAGTACATTGCGTTGTGGCCGCAATAACCCAGGCTCGAATCCTGGTAGCGGCAATGTTTTTATTTTTACAAAATATCGTGATCCATAACATTATGGAAGAGTTGAGTACAAGAACATGTTATGGCCATTCTTTTTAACACTCTTTTATTTGTTGATTAGAGACCTATTTTTCCTTTTTAGTGAGGAAGGTAGCATTTAACTGCAGATTGATTAGTACTTTGGTGCACAGCTGGGGCATAGCCAGAGGGGGGGCTCAGGGGGCTAAATGGGACCCTTTACTTAGCTTACAATTTGATATTTATCTTACAATTGAACTTTAGCTTTAAATTTGATACCCAGCCCACCCGAAATAAATTCCTGGCTACGTCACTGGTGCACAGTGAAAATAAATTATCTCTTTGTAGTACTTTCCAACTTAGTGCTCCTTAGTGTCTTATGAGAGATATCGAAAATTAAAAATAAATTTTAAATACATACAGTTTTAAAAAAAACTAAAAACACGCTTTTATAGCAAATCGAACTAAAAAGTGAAAAATAAATAATCAGTTTAAAAAACCAAAAAACACGCTTTAGTGGTAAATTGAACTAACTAGAAAGCGAAAAATAATTCTTAATATAGAAATAAATTAATGAACGAAAAAAAGTATTATTGTGAAAAAAGCGTGTGGTGCTCCATATATGAGTTCTTGAGAATATTCGATCTGTTCGATTAGTACAAAAATGATACAAAAAAATAGCACAAAGCACCCTACGCTTTTTTTACAATAATACTATTTTTCGTTCATTAATTTATTTCTATATTAAGAATTATTTTTCGCTTTCTAGTTAGTTCAATTTATCACTAAAGCGTGTTTTTTGGTTTTTTAAACTGTATATTTATTGTTATTATTGGGGTGGTTTTTTTCTTTGAGAAAAAATCGCGAAGAATAACTTTCAGGTCAACTTTGTATCATTGGAGATGATAAAAATTTTTGTTTTAGCTCAGAAACTTCTTTGGGAATGTGAAGTAACAAAATTTTTTGCATACCTGAATGTATCTGAAGCATAACTCTGCTTTCAGAATAATTATAGTCTATTGATCATATAATCTTATCTTTGGAATCTACTCATATAATGTCTAACTTGATTCATTTCAATGAAAGCAACTAATAATACAGATAATACTTACCTCAAGTTAAATATCTAACTAACATTAATTTAGTGTATGAGTACTTCATGTAACAATCCACTGAGATGGAGCTTCCCATGACCGTAAATTCATCGAGCCCAATGATGGATGGACTTTTCTGTTTCAAGTTTTTGCGTAGTTAGAGGCTATATATAAGTAAAGGAGATTCTTTCCCATTTACAGTTATAAATTTTAACGACGGAATAAACCAGCCAAATGGTTTAAGCTGAAGATGGAAATAATTCCCACGAAGAGTATATAAAATGGGCTTGCAGGAAAGCAAAATAACAAGCACTCCCCGTTTGGGCCATAAGAAGTAAGGATTTTTTTAAATAAAAAGTTCGCCTAAATCATCGCCTTTCTGATCATTGTTGACAAGAAACATAAAATGTACGAATCACATACTCCCTTATAATCGTTCCTCTTACACAAAGAGGTAATTTGTCTCACCTTAAGAACCATCCAATTTAAAAATTGTTGAATTTATAGTATCTGGGTATATAAATCCTCAAGAGTAAAGCTTAGAAAAGGTATCAGTCAAACTTTTTACCCATCATGAATGAGCTTTTTTTCTTAATAAGTGACTTAATATTGTACTTCATACAAGAAGGGTAATATAACGGATTTCCCATTGATATTATTCATTTTGAAATATTAATGGCTTTCCACCATTCGTTTCTAATGTAATAAATTGCATGCTACGAAAAAAGACTCCGCTTGTTTCAGTAAAAAAAAAAATGTTATGCAACTAAGCATAATAAAATGATATCTTACTATGTAAAATAAGTGTATTAAAAAATATGCTTCAATTAAAAATCAAAATGGAGTTTCAATTAATGCCGTTTAAGGAAAAAACCGGATACTCAGAAAAATTTTCAACCCCTCTAAGATGTTTTGTGAATACTCCTTTATGAATATTTGCCTCCTTCTTCAAATAGATTTTTCAAGGTAGATTACAGTAAATTCAGCACCTAAGTAGAAAATTTTTTCATGACGATTCTAACTCGGTCTCATAGTAATGTATTACAGTGACAGTGTACAATTAGGTAAAATTAGTTTAAAACTTTGTAAAATAACTCACATAAAATACATACTTATCAATAGGCTCGTTTCGAGTATAAAAGGTACACCCTTCTTCAGTTGTAAAAATGTTCCACCATCCACACAGGCAAAAAGGTTAGAACAATCAGAAAGGTTCTAATCTTTTTGCCTGAGTGGATAGTGGAACTATTTTTCAACTGAAAAAGAGTGAACCTCTTTGTATCACCTTTGTATCTTTGATCGCATTGATAAGCATATTTTTTATGTGAGTTATTTTACAAAGTTTTTAATTAATTTTAATTTTAAACGCCAGTTTTTGGTTGGGTGCACTTCTTATGCAAATAGGTACTTAATAGACTCTTTAAAAGTGTATACAGAAGTCGTATTTGGGAAATTGTCCTCGCAGAAATTTTTAAAATTTCCTTTTTAATATTGTTGTGTCTAATAAGTATCTAACAATTTAATAAATCTGCTTGTGCTTTTTAGTTTTTTTTTTTTTTTTTTTTTTTTTTTTTTACATACCGCTTTACTCTAAATGAAAATACGTTCTCATAACGAAAAAAAAAAGTGAAAGAGAAACTTTTGCATACTGAATTCATTAAAAAGTTATTTGTCATCTAAAATACATAACTAATTACAATTACTTTTACTACGAAAAATAATAAAATTATTGTCAATTTCAAATGGTGAAAGTATTTTAACAATTACTGTATCATATTTCATAAAAAAAATTAAAATGTATTAATTAATTTAGTATATGAAATAGTCGTTAACTTCTCATTTTAATACGGAAAGTGATTTTTTAATGAAAATTTTGCATCTAAAATACATTTTATATAAACTTTTCGAAGAAATGGAAGGTATTTTTTTACATTTTCATATAAATTATTTTATAAATATATTTATAATTTTATCTATAAGGTGATATATATATATATTTATCTTAATAAATCGTTCCATCTCTAAGCCTCTATCAAAAACCATATTACATATTAATAGTATATATTTATAAAATGTTGATTAAAGTAGAAGCAATTTAAAACAGATCGACAAGAAATAAATGAAAAATAAAAAATTTAAATCGCTAAGTTTTTGCTACATTATTTTCTAAACTGAAGATAAAATAGGAGCATTTTAATAAAAAATTAAAACGATTTTTATTTCATGCGCACACACATGCATGTCAGATTTATTTGTAGCTTATTTTTAGGAAATAACTCTTAAAAGCAGACAGAAGGACTGATAATTAAAATTATTAAGGACAAAAACAAATTTCAAAACTAAAATAAAGTGTTCGCAGACTTCCACGCGTAGTATAAGTTCTCTACTTCCATTCATGCTCAACACATTGAATACATGCTACGAAAAGTCCTCATTTCTTTCAATAAACAGATACTGTTCGTCAAAAACACTTGTTGATACACTTTTCAGTTTCAGGCTTAGAAATTCACATACGATATAAAAATGGATATACATATTTTTCCGACAGTTTATAGTTTTTACTTTAATGATGCTTCGTTATAGTTATGTCTGTGAATAAATGAATTCATAAATTAGTTTTAATATGTTTTTCATAATAAGGGAGAAAGAGTCATACAACTTGTTGATTGTAATGCGCAAAACTTTTCTCATTCGCGGAATTTAAATTTTATATAAAATACGAGAAAGTTTTCTGCAGCGAAAATTGTGAAAATTTTGCTTCATTTAAAATACTGAATGATCCAAACAATTCAGATGGAAGTAAGTATATGGGAAGTTCGTAGATAGCTACATATTGTCAAAAATGCTAAAATAAGTCTTAATTTTCAATTAGAAAATTTTAAATCTTAATAACACAAAATTTTAAAAATCTATGATTCATACTAATATTATTCTTGTGATAGAATGATTTTATTATTTACTAAAACATGTGATACTTTAATGCGGTTCGTTCTTATATATTAGAAGGAAAGAAAAATCAAGTTAATGTTTAGTGTGAAACTAACGTAGATAATGTAAGTGGAGCCTTCTTTACATTGAGAAATTTTATTTATAAATCTTTTGTATGAAATAATTTTATCACTTTATTCTAGGAAACTTTATCGGAGAAAAATACCTTTTATTATAACACTAAATAATTTCCAGTCTTTTCTATTGTCAAATGATATAAGTTTTATCTAGTAATAATTCTTTAAATATTGTTTTTTTTTTTTTTTTTTTTTTTTTTTTTAGTTTTTGAAAAGAAAAAAAAAAGAAGAGAAAAGTAACCAAGCTTATCCGTTGAAACTTAGGAGAAAGACGACAAGCATTAGTTAAAAAATTCATTCAGATATTTAATTACTTTCATAAGCTCCTACGTCCAAATTACATAATTTTTCGCATACCTTATTAGCTAGAGAGAGAGAAAATATTTAATTAAAAATAACAAATTTGAATGTACGCACCATTCTGATCGCTAGTATTAGTCTCCTGTCATGTGCTTCCCAGCAGCACCGACACATTAGACGATCCAAATCAATTAAACAACCCCATAAGTAAAAAGAAAAGTATCCTAAGACAACACGAATTCCTTTTATTATTTTTTTTACGAAAAAATACTGTAAATACGGCAGCCAATTGCTTCGGTCATCTATCAGCGGCTTCTTTGCTGGGATGATTAGGAGAGTTTACCGCGCGACTGGTTTGCTCATGCGTGTGAGTGTCATTTAGGGATTGTTCGATGAAATAACACAACGTGCGTGTAGACCAAATGTCTTCGAATTACCTGTCTGGTCTTCCCTTTATACATTACATAACACGTGTTCAATATGGTGCGGATATTCATACGTATAATACATACAATAATAACTTAATAATAATACGTCAACCCTGTTAATTATTTTCTTCGAAACGAACATTGTTGTTTAGAATTAAATAGAAATGAAATTTTCGGACACAAGCAAACACGTGGTTTGTTGCCTTCTGTTTAAATTACTCTTGGGAATAACGTTTTGCTTCACATAGCAATAATAACTTCTCATTTACAGTTTTTTTGAATCATTATAACGAATGCTTTAAATTATGCACTCGAGCAGTTGTGAATAAATAATTTAACACTTTTATCAGTTCTAATTCGTATAATGTCAATCTTGTACGTGAAATAATTAAAACTTTGTATAAATACACACATACAGGTACTTATACAGTGTTTTAAATTATTTCTTAAACACCAGTTTCCTTTTGAGCGTTTTTTGTAAAAATTTTATGTGGTTCCTACTAAATTGCGCGCGTATGCGCCGGGAATGTAATTAAAATACTATAGATTTAAAATGTAATGCAAATATAACTCAAACCTAGTTGCATAACAGTACTGGCCTAATCTTTTTATATTGGGAAAGAAAGCTTGCTTCTTGGAAAACTTCATAATGATAAATTATAGGAATACAATAGTAATGTAATCTATAGTGAATAATAAAGAGTGTTAGCTCATAAAATGGAATACAGAATCAGTCAAAACAAGAAAAGAAATTTTTTTTAAAAATGTTTGTGATCCCGTGCACATACAATTCATTTTCATTTTGTTATTATAAAAACTACCTATTAATTATGAATTATATTACTAAAAATAATAGAAATGAACACACATAAATTTTCTTTTCATTAAAATTTATATATTTCAATCAAAACCTCCGAAAATGATTTTTTGTTTTATTCGAACTAATGCAAGTATCAGTTAAAATAGACCTCAAAAGATTTATGTTAGATTCTACCATTCTACACTTTGCTAATACATACAGTTTCTTTTCATTAAAATTTATATACTTCAATCAAAGCCTCTGAAAATGATTTTTTTTGTTCCTTTTGAACTAATACTTGTAAAAGTATTAGTTGAAATAGAACCTCAATAGACCATATGTTAGATTCTACTATTCCAGTACACTTTGTCATATTCAATTTTAAATTACAACAGATAAATATCGATACCGTTCCGAATCGAAAACTTTCAATTTTTTAAAGGAGAGCAACGAAATTTCATCTCTAGATGAACGGGGATCAAGAAAGCTATTGAATAAATGAAAAATAACTGTTCGTATTAGAAATTTCAATGTTTAGCCAAAAATAAATATGCAGATGGTCCTTCAAAACGCTAAAAATTAAGCTATAAGCATAAGTTTACACAACTTATTTCCACGGCAATTATAACTCAAGATGTCGCTTAAATTCGGATAATTTTGGGTAGTGCTCTATAGTCGCCTCCTTCCCTTAATTGAGAAGAATTAAATTAAAGATGTCATTTCTCCTTCGATAAATAGTATCTACTATTTTGTATGATAAACTTTCACGTGCTCAAAAATGCCCTAAATTAATTAATAAATGCTCGAAAATTATTGAATAAATGTTGAAATTGTAAATTTTGAATTACCCATTTCCATTGTTAAATTTGCTGTTTTTTTTTTCAAGCGAAAAGCCACCTAATAGACATTTTTTGAACTTTTTTTTCGAAATTTCTTGAATGCATCTCGTGTATAGTCTATATATCAAATTTGGTAGCAATCCATTCACTCGTTTTGGCTGTAGATCCCTATTTATAGAGGAAGTTTAATTATAATCTCCCTGTATAAGGTATAGAAAGCATTTTCCCAAGTGCCTTTACAGTTATGCAGGCGACTGTTATTTAGAAATAGCAATTTGTTAAATTATTATTCTTGCTCCTGAATAACAAACATGAATTTAGCCATAAAGAAGGAACATGTTAATGCTATTGTCTTGTCATTCAAAACCGTTAAACATAGTACCACATATGCACCAAAATATATGTACCACAATATATGCACACTGAGGCTCAGAATTATTTTTTGTTGTTGTTGTTGTTGTTATGCGAAAGAAGTGTAAATAATGTACAGAGTGTTTTTAAGTTAGCATTTATTAGGTAAATCTCAGTGTTAAGAGCTACACTCACAACTGCGTTTTTTGCCACTGAACAGGATAATCAATGTATTGGAATAGACGCAAACAAAATGCTCTCTCCCTATTGTGTGGGGGCGGTGTTTGCGGTTTAGCATATTTATCTTTTGTCGGTGGACCTCCAGTGGTCATTAAAATGTCGCAAAATTCCCCCAGAAGAATTTCCCTTTACCCCCTGTATCGGTGGGAAGACGCAGCTGTGAGTGCCGGCCTTTAGCATACAAGCCTTCGTTATCCGCACACAAGCCTCGCATACCCTTCAGGACAACTACAGTCTTCGGCCATATCAAAGTGACCACTAGACATTTTCTATATATAGCCATAGTGTTTGCCCCATCGATATAGAGAAACAACTGGATACGCTGAAAAGGAGCAGCTGTTGTCATCGATAGGTTTAACTACCAGCAACATGGCAGGTGTCTATCCAGTTGCGTATCGCGTGCCATACAACTGAAGAACTTCTACGACATAGCTGACTGCACACTGCCAGTCTGTGTGAAAAAGGTTCTTTAGCTCTGTGGCACGCTATTGGAGATTTGATTGACCGCCAAATTGCTGGAAATGAAAGCAAGCGATGGCAATAGCTGCACTTTTTCAGCCTTGGGCTATTTGATCAGGCTATCCAGCTGTTCTTTTATATAGATACTGGTGTATGGGGATACTGGTGTTGTGGGATTCATCCACAACACCAGTATCCCCATACTAATAAAAATATGTCGGCACATAATCACGAAAGAGTTGCTACTACTTCAAAACAGCAATTTTTATTCAAAGAAGCATTACCTTAAAAAAAAGGAAGGAGAGAGAAAGCACATTTTTGATGGTGGTCACATTAATATGGCCAGGACTGTATAATGTCAGCACAAATGCACAATGCATCCGTCAAGTAGCGATGATATCATCATACAAGCTCCACCCAACGATCGTGTAAAATTGGAGGGGTTTTTTTTCCTAAAGAATATTTTCTAAAAATAAAAACACGCACATATATGTGTTTTAAAAGAAACTAATTGATCGGATATCAGTTTATCAAAATGTCTGTTAGAGGTTTTGCAGTTACATGATAGAATACCTTCGTTTCGAAAAATTAGTATTGGTATTAACTTTAAATTTCATAATATATTACGAAGAACGTCTTTTCTTTATGTATATTTTCCTTTATACTAATTTTCATTTTAAAATAAATATTAACTTTTGCGATACGTCTTTTTTCATAAATGACAGTTAATGTTTAGCTAATATACATTAACTGATGAAATAAATGATATGCAGAAAATGAAATTAAAATGCTTTCATAAAATCACAGAATTGTAATAGAAAAAACTTTATATTTTAAAAATCATAAAAATCCATTTGTTAATCAGCAGTATAGCAATCATTAACCCTCACGTAGGTAGCAAAGTTCTTCTTTTAAAATGATATATAGCTTCATACTACTTAGAAGACTCATGAAATAATTAAGTCGTAGAATATTCCAAATTATTTTGATACCACTGTAGACTCATACTGGAATGAACTTCCTTCTTAAAATTTTATTCGCAAACCCAGCGACTTAGCGAGGATTAATCTTCAACTTTTTTCTCCTTTTCAGCGTTCTGCCGCCCTTATCTTTATTTCTAGCATGCCACCCTTGGTGGACCGACCCCCTCTTTTCTTACGCACTGCGCAGATCTCTGTTAAGATGATTGCAAAACTTAGTAAAATAAAAATGCGTGAGATTAAAAAGGATCTTCCAGAAAAATTTTGTTCTACACCACTGTGAAGACTTCTGTTCAAATCCCCGTAAAACTTACTGCAGTAAAAATTAATCAAATTAAAAATAATTTTTCAAAACCTGTTCAAATTTCCAAAAAAAAAAAAAAAAAAAAAAAGTTCAATAAAACTTCTTATTTCACTTAGCTGTATGAGAAGTATTTTACGCCGTTTTTATTTATTAATTGGCACTAACTTTGCTTCACTTTTTCAGACAAGATTACCTTTTAATTGCTTAAACTTTCCAGACCGAAAATAACTGTCTCTTCCAGTCTGTTTATCGTAATCCCCATATTCTTATTAATACCTCCTCAAAACATTCTTTTGTTGAAAGAAATTTAGTTTAAAAAAACATAAGTGAGCAATTTTTTTACTCTGAATGGGACTAATAAAGAGTCATAAAAAGTATTTATTGATTTGCTTTAAAGAGTCGTGATAGATCCACAAAAGGGAACTGAAGAAACTTAAAAAGACTTGCTGCGTAGCACGGCGTTGCCAGGGTGCATTAGGTGTTACGGCATAATTTTCCTAAAACATTGTCAGCTGATTTCAATCACTGATGCACTGATTTGTTTAGTTTTTCATAAGTGTACGTATTTTTAATAATGCGTTTTTCCCATTTCTAACCATATATAATTTTGCTATATAAAGGCTATGTTTTCTAACTTTTGTATATTTCATTTAAAAAAAATAATAATAATTTAGTTATCCATTAAAATTATAAACAAAATTATTTTTAAGAAAATTAATTCTTTCATTATTCAAAATTACGAATATATTATTACGTTACTAAAGTGCTGATACAATTTCCTTAACGGAAAATCAGTGCCAATATCAAAACCTGCATGGAAATCATAAGAGCAGTGTTATTTATTTATTTATTTTAGGAATAAAAAGTCTGATAATTCAGGGTATAAGCTATTTTCATTCCAAATTTCATACAAATCCGTCAAGCTGTTTCAGCGTGAAAGAGTAACAAATATACAAACTGACAAACTTTCGCATTTACAACAGTAAGTAGTATTACGTGGGAGTTTGAAAATGTATTTAATGACTATTATTTTTTTAATATCATTTTCATTCATAACTAAACCTGCTCTACTCAATGAAGTTTTTTCTTTCACGATTTCCTGCGGGAACGAGAGGTAAAAAAATTAAATTTTAATTTAAATTTAAATCAGTTTCTATTCTTACCGCATTGGAGCGTTAAATGACTGAGTACTAAAGGAAAAATATTTACTCTCGAGAGGGATGAAAAAAGATTGAACTGAAAATCTTAACCTGCCTATTCAATGAAGTTTTTTCTTTATTGGTTTCCTTGATAGAGGTGGGGGAAGGGTTAAAAAAGTAAATTTCAATTCAATTAAAAATACATATTCTCTAGACTAGGGGTGGCCAAATCGTGACGCATGCGCGTAAGTATGCGCGCGTCAGTAAATTAACTGCAAAATCCGTATATTTTCGTAAAAGGTGGCAGGTATGTACATCTACCATTCTTTTATTAATTTTAAAATTTGAATTATTATTTGAACACGCTTTCTAAAAAATACATTTGATTTCACGCAAATTAATTTCTTATATACAGGGTGTCCCAAAAAGGTGGTTACGGGCTTTAATTCTTTATCTACTAGAGATAAGTGGGTAGAGTAAATTGAAAAAATGTTAAAAATAAGGTCGTAAATAAGAATCCGTTAGGTTAAATTTACTCTTACTAATTCTCAAAAAGTTACACTTTTTAAATTTCTGGCACACCTTCAATATACATCCTACCTTGACCTTTGTGCCAAAAATGCCATTTTTGACGGCGCTAAGGAAACAAGGCTGCGAAATCGCGTTTCCAAACGTTTGTTATCCAACCGGAGACACTAATAAAATTTGAATATTTGTTCAAATTATTCAGGTTAAGAATCTAAACAACATTTTAATGTCAAGAAAATTAACTAAGAATTGATGGCCGCGAATTCGTGTTTTCTAACCGGATACAATAATAAAATTAGAATATTTGTCACAAGAATTTAGAATCTAAGCAACATAAATTTAAAAAATATTAACTAACTATTGATTTTCATGTGGGGGGGGGGCTCCGCAACCCTCAACCCCCTAGCTTCATTTGAACAATAAAAATAGTAGGAACACTAAAAATAACAACAAAAAAATGTAAAAATGTTAAGGAAACGTTCTGAAAAAGATAAAAACAGAATGTAGCACAGAAGTAATTCGCATTTCCAGAAAAGAGCCAAATATTATATTTATAGCCAATTTTGGAGCCTATATATATATATATATATATAATGCCATATATATAATATATATATATAGATAATGCCAGTCATGCCATATATATATATATATATATATATATATATATATATAGGCTGAAGCTTAGCCAAATTTTTATGCGACCTCCCATACCAAAAAATCTAAAAGTTTTTATTTTCCATCCAAGACCAATAGAAAAAACCGCAACTCTAAAACTAACTGAATTATGATGCAGAAAAAAAACTGGACTTATACCATTTTTCCGGACATTTTTAATCACAAAGGCTATTTTCTCGGTGAAAATAATAAGCAGATATGTTTCGAATTAAGCATTTTGAGTAAAAACATTTTAATTTCTTTTTTTTTGGTAAACAACTAAATCTGAAGTTGATTTACAAAACCTTATAAATTAAATACAGATTTCACAAGAAAAACGGAAAGCTAAAGAATATGCAAATTTTGTGAGCCTTGTTACGTACACATTTTATTTTCTTATTCATCCTTTGTCGTGTTACTGATACTTATATATACACTGTCTACCAATAAGTATTTGGACACCTGTGAAAGAAAACAAAAACTATATTCAAAATCAATAGTTGGTAGAGCCTCCACGAGAGGCAATTACAGCGTGAACCCTCCGGGGCATACTTTCCACAAGTCTTTGTATTACAGCTAGTGGTATTGTCTTCCACTCGGCTTGGAGTAGACATAGAAGTTCCTTCACCGATTTTGGACGAGTAGTGCACCCCTTAATTCGGCGATCCAACTCGTCCCAGAGATTCTCGATAGGGTTTAGGTCTGGGCTCTGGGCAGGCCCGTCCACTCGATGAACTCCATTGGCACCATACCAAGCCTTGGTTAACCTCGAAACATGACAACTGGCATTGTCGTCCTGAAAGTAACAGGGGTCTAGCCCGTAAAACTGCCACAACGTAGGAAGCACATTGTCATCCAAAATAGTGCGGTAGGCATCGGCGTTGAGCTTACCATGAATGGGGACCAAGGGTCCCAATCCATACCAGGAGAAACACCCCCAGACCATAATTCCACCTCCGCCGAACTTGACTGTTGGCACAATGCATTCTGGCAGGAGACGTTCTCCAGGCAGACGCCAGACCCAGACCCTGCCATCCGAACAGTAAAGGGTGAACCTTGATTCGTCGCTCCAAAGAACCCGTTTCCACTGATCTACGGTCCAATTTCGATGTGCTTTGCACCACATTAACCGAGCAGCGCGGTTGGACTTTGTGATCAAAGGCTTGTGGGCAGCAGCACGACCATGAAAACCAAGCAGATGTGCTCCCTTACTGATCGTATTCATTGAAACAATACTCCCGGATGCCTGTTGAAACTCCTCGCGGATGAGGGCCATCGGTTGTTCCTTCCGAATTTCTCTGGACAGCACTTGTCGGTCTATCTCCCAGTTTCGTTGGTCTGCCGACTCGGGGCACATTCCGACAATCACCGCTCACCTTCCACTTCTTAATCACATAGGCCACTGTCGAATTTGGGTACTTCAGATCGCTAGATATGTCCCTTAAGGATCGGCCACATTTGTGATACCCGATAATTATACCTTTCTCGAAATCAGAGAGCACCGAACTGCGCGGTATCTTGCATGCGACTAATGCCGATGCTGTTTCCTACACGATATATACCGGCGGAGGCCGTGACGTACGTCAGGACCGCAGATATCGTCATTTGCATAGGTGTCCAAATACTTATTTGGTAGACAGTGTATATAACGCTTCTCTGCAAATAAATACATTAAATTTACAATCAATAACATTTATGCAAATGCGTGTAATTTTAAAATTAAAACATTTTTCGAAAATGAATAAGTACCTATTACGATTGCTAAATCTTCGATTTTATAAACCTTTTAGAGGGTACCACTCATATAAAAAAGCAAATTTCATTAAAAATGCTAAAAATGCAAATATAGAAAATGCAATTTACAAAGCATTCTCGAAAAGTTTTCCATCAACTCCAATACATAACTGAGCTCTTTAATAATGCTTCTGTAAATATTTTGGAGTTCTTCTCCAGTAATATTGTTGCATGCAGGGTTCCCGCTAGAGTGCGAGACCGCGAGAATCTCGCATAAATTTCTTAAATCTCGCGCAAAATATATTACAGCGCGAAGTATTCTCGCGCTGCAAAATATTCGCCACCTGCGCGAGATTCTCGCACGCTGTTTGAAAGTTTAAAAACTCCAGTTTACAAATACAAAAATTTGTTTTTACTCTACTACTGTCGGATAATGAGCATGCCGCAATGAAGCGCCCCCCCCCCCTTCCTCTTTTGAGTTTCTGTTCAGAGATAAAACACGGTTAAATCATCGAAATGCAGAGGGGGAATATTAATGGTTTTATTAATGGTGGAAATTATTAATGGTTTGGAATACGATTGGCAATAGTTTGGCAACTCATTTGATGAAAAAACAGTTTGGCGGGAATGACCGCCGGGATAATAGGTAAGTGCCAAGAAAAGTCCAGATGTGTTTCACTAACTAAAGTTCGTAAATTTCCAAATCCTACAAATAATATAAATGTGTACGTTTATGTGTTTGGATGTTTTTGACTGAATCACACAAAAATGGTTGGAAAAATTTGTAATGAAGATAACTTATGCCCTGGATTAACATACAGGCAACCTTTCAAGCATATAGCATAAATAATTCTTTTACAAAGACACTCAAAATAATGTTAATGCATTGCGCTCTATGGAAATTTTGTAGCAACTAAACCGATTTTAAAACTTTCTTCACTGATTGAAAGTCCTAGGCCTATATGGTCCTAGGCGTATATGGAGAATTCCTCTGTGTGGAATTTTCTAAGGGATCCTAGCCCGTATTTTCGCGAGGTTTTCGAAAAAAACACGGAAAACTGCGAGCGGCTAGGTCGACAGGCGCGACCGGGGTTTGAACCTGGCACCTCCAGCCTTCCAGTTTTGAAGGTATAACCTCTTAGACACTGGTGGGACCCTGAGTGTTATAGGCTATCTTTTATGCATATATCACAAATAGTTCTTTTACAGGGATACTCATAAGAATTACATTACGCTCTATGTGTATCTCTGTAAGTAATCAACCGATTCCAAAACTTTTTTCCCTGATAGTAAGCTGCGCTACTCTTGAGTATTATAGGGTAAAATTCATGCATGTAGCGCAAATAGTTTCTTTACAGGAACACTGAAAATAATTCTAAGACATTACGCTCTCTGGGTATCTCTGTAACTATAGAACCGATTCTAAAACTTTTTCGCTAATAGAAAGCTACACTATTCCTGATTAGCACAGGCTACAATTCATGCATATAGCATAAATATTTCTTTTACAAGAACACCAAACACAGTTCGCAAATACTGTCGTAACAGTCTCTATTCGCCAAATACCTGAAAAAAAATCTAAATTTAGTAAATCTGTTTTTTCTCTTATTTTAAATGAAGTAGACTACCATGCAGTATACTTCATTTAAAATAAGTAAAAAGCAAATAATATTTAAATGCTGTTTCTTTAGTTACAAACATATTTGTTACTCACCCATGCTTCGTTTCAAATCGGGACCTAATTCTAAAGCCGACGCGGACGAATTCGCGGGTAGCCGCTAGTAGTTAATAATTCTTTTGCTTAGTTAAACTGGATGTGATTCTTTGAATAAATTTGAATATTCATTAACTTTGAATATCCATTAACAATTCAAGTGCAAATTTCAGTGCACTTTCAAGTGCAAATTTAAGCAATCTTATTAGAATAGCTGATGGAAATGTCAATTTAGAAAGTTTTCCATATGATCAAGCTGTAAAATTTTTTAATGAACGGAAAAATCGGTGTTATTGAAATTGTACTTTAAATAAATAAAATGATGTTAAAAAATATTTATGTTCTCACTTAACTTTCAGAAATCTCACTCAAAATTTTTGGATGGGTGAGAAATCTCCCCCAATTTTTTTTTTCTAATGGGAACCCTGGTTGCATGCATCGATTATCTTTTGTTTTAGATCAGTTGCATTTAGGGGACGAGTATTATAAACTAGTGTTCGAAGCCGACCCCAAAAATAAAAATCGAGCTGCGTTAGATCAGGGGATCTGGGGGACCATTCTGTGACTCCTTTCAAACCAATCCACTGTTTATCAAAGTTAACATTGAGCCAGTTTTTTGCACTTATAGCCCTGTATGCAGGTGCGCCATCTTGTTGAAAATACATACAGTTTTGATCTTCATCGGAAATTGGGTGGGGAGAGCTTCTGAATATTGGCACCCCTCAGAAACTGCTTAGTCGTTTTGTGAAAAATTCTGCTTTTATTACTGTTTGGACACCCTCTGAAATGTTTCTCTGAATACGTGCCTGACTAAAACACTGCCTTTCACTTTAGTGAGATTGGGGCATAATCAGGCACGTATCCAGAAAACCAATTTGGAGGGGGTCCAAATGCTGGATTTTTCACAAAAAGACTATATCATTATCATTTTAGTGACAAAAATGAAAATTTAGGAGGAGGGGGTCCGGACCCCCTGCACCCCTCTATGAGGGAGTTGTCGGAGGTGGATTAAGAGAACATCCTCTCGGCCGTTTACGTGACGTATAGTGAAATTAATATATCCATGAAGTACGCTGAGGACTTTGAAAAGAGGCAGAGGACTCGAATTCAGAAAAGGTTCATTTATTGAAGGTAACAGCAAAAACAGTCTTGATGTAAGCAACTTCAATTACGTACAGTACATTGTTTCATAAAATAACACCAGGAATATATCTAATTGTTCCGGCCACACGGCATGCCGGAGTTCCATAAAAAAAACGAACACAAACCTCCTCTGACGGAGAGCAATCGAGAAGTGATACTAAAATCTTCCTACAAAACTGCCAGCTCTCTACAGGTTGGCGAGTAAAATATGAGCACTCATAAGCAACTGCCCCACGTGACAACCACCGTCCGGTAGGCTTAAACAATATAAAAATTTGAAACAAACGGATTAAATGATTGACGCCAAGACAGAAGTGCCAGAATTTGGCGAATGCCAATACATAAGGCTACAACCCCGTGAGAAAAGCGAAGGGGGCGACCGGGAGGCGCCAAGAACTTACACAGCATATGCTAAAGCGAAATTAATTTAGAAGGGAAACCCCGAAAAATCCCAGACATAGCGTCGCGAAAGAAAGAATATGTTATCGAGCCGAGAAACAGAGTGGAGAGAGATTAATACGGAAAACGAAATTTTGATTTAGAAAGACGAAACATAGGAACATTATTTTAAGACGCGAAAAATATGTGAACTTCGTCACACCCTCTTAAATACGTCCTTGGGCAGGGTCGACCATTCTCAATTCCTTTTAATTTTTCTTCTCTCAGCTCAAGATAGTGATTTGAACGCCTTCCTTGTCTGGACAAGCATGTTTTACTGTCACATCGATACCTGTTTCAGTATTTACCACTTTCGGGAAAGAAAGGAAAGAACATTACGATTTTCACAATACAGTCCATTAAATTAGAGGATTTTCTTTCTATCCCTTTTTTTTTCTTACTTTCTTTTTGATTGGACTTGCACTCCAATAGAAAGCCGAAAAAGAAAATAATTGTTTAAATTATTTTATATTCAAAAAAGATTATACATATATATATAAACCCGTAAGCACATGCGCTGGAGTATATCTATACCCAGTAATTTTTTTTCTTTGAAAGAGACATTTTTCAGAACAATTCTGACCTACCTTGTACCTTTCAAGGATAAGGTCAATAAGGGGTTGTTGAAGGAATTTAGTTTCTTTCTTATCACCGCTTGAGAGTAGACCCTAGAGTAGCGTTAGTCCAAGGAACGGCGAATAATCGTCAAATAGGGTCATTAGTACTTGATAAACGGTGCAATATGGCGCGCGTACCTTTTCACACACTGCTTTTCGAATACTTGCACGTGGGTTGGCAGAAAAATATGCTATAATATCCGTTTTTTCCGTACAAGCGATTTCTCTAGGGCCAGGTTTTGGATGAAAATCACCGGTAGTTCTCAATCGCCTTATCATCCGGTAAACAAACATGCGAGAAATATCAGGTGAATTCGGATATCGTCGTCCGAATTCTGCATTATTTCTATTGCACTGTGAATAAATCATTGTTAAATCAAACAGCTCGTCATTTGTATAAAAGACCGTTATGCAATACTAGTTACATGTTTTTATTTCGAAAATATGAAACTAAATATCGTTGCATAATTTTTAATACACTATTTATTATGATATGTACAAGAAAAGTTTGGTTCAGTTGTTCTGATAAGAGTTACTACTGGAAACAAATGAGTAAACTCAAAAGAAATCGTCTGCATTTCATTGTGCAGTTGTTAAAAATTGTTTTACCATAAACATTTGAAATGGTTAAATACCACTTACAGGAAATAAAAAATCGTCTGAGTTAGAACGTTGTTTTGAAAATATGATAATTTTCAATAATAAAAAATATGATAATTTCCACGGAACCACGAATCTACCCTAAAAACGCAAAAATGGCTTTAATGTAAATATTTTCATACATTCTATCTTTTATAACATGCCACAAATTTACATTTCTATTTTTGTGTATGGTGCCTTTGCACAGCTTTCCATTTTCAATTAAGCATAACTCACTTCAGTTTCAAATTTATAGCTATGCGGTTTTTTCTATTAGTCTTGTTGGATGGAAAATAAAAACCTTCTAATTGGGAATTGTTTCGTACGGGGATCATAAAAAAAATTTTAAATGTAACTTTTAGTAAATGAACGAGATAACTTTATTCTCAACGGATTCTTATTTCGGACCTTATTTTGAAATTTTTTTCAATTTACACCTCCCACTTATCTCTAACAGATAAAGAATTAAAGCCCGTAACCACCTTTTTTGGGAACCCTGTACATATATTTCTTTAAAATTAACCGAACCCTAATGATAGTAATTTACAGCTAGCGAAGATACTTACACATAAAAACTGTAACATAGAAATGCGACTGAATGTTATTTGAATTCGTAAGCAATCATTACGCCGCTATAAAATAACAAGAAAGATACTGATCTCAATTTATATACGAGACAGAAACTAGAGCAAAACAGTGGAAGACAATATTTTATGCTATTTATTACAAGCACACTGTTTGATTAGAAACTTTTACACCTACTGAGATAGTCCCTAATGTTGCTCGATGTAATAAAGCACTTTCTACCATTTTTCCCGCCGATGTTCTTTCGCTGTTCTGGAGGGTAGCGGCTAACCCCGTACAGCGCCATCGCACTTTCTTGTACAGTTAATTTTGGTCGTCAGTGCTGACAGTGCCATTTCTAAAATTCAGAGAGTGCATTTAAAACCATTTTAGTCTCATCGAAATATTCCCACCACAGACCCTGCAGTGGGAGAGTCGAGGAATCCGACGCTAAAGGCAAACTCATATGCTTGGGGGTTCAGGGCGATGAATGATAATGGGTCCTCCATTTTGCTGTTCTTCCAAGTTTATCGACTTTCGTTCTCTTTATGGTCCACTTTATTCCATTATCCCCTCCTCCTAATACAGGGCGCCGGAACACAGCTCTGTTTGCCTGGTTATAGTTATATCCCTGAGATATGGGGCCTCAAAGCGTCTATTTCTTAATAGTTTAGTTTACAATTAAAGATTTGGTTAAGGGAAAGCTACACGAAGGCTATCTGCCTAAGGAAGGATGCCCGGGAGGAGGATTATTTATTAAAGGGTACTATAGCATATTCAAGTTACCTCCCCAAACCTCTAGACCGTTATGCTGAGTATCCAATAGAGGCATCCATGAGTCAAGCAATTGCCTCGATCGGCAGTATAACAAGTAGAGATCGATCCGCAAGTCGAGACTTGTCGTTAGGGATGGACGCGAGACGCGCGAGACGAGAATCGGGGCTGTCTCGTCTCGTCTCGCAGTGGTAAACCTCTGTCTCGTCTCGTCTCGCGTCTCGCAGAGAAATTGCTTGTCTCGTCTCGCGCGAGACGCGAGACGTCTCGCGAGTCTCGCAAAATTAAGGACTGCGATTTTATTACCATATTTTTACTAGCTTATTAATACTATTCTATTGGAAATTAATATAAATAATAAAAATTAGTTACATATAGCCACATTAGTACATATATTAGTAACCGTCAGGGGCATAGCGAAGGGGTTCATAGGGGTCACCCCCCCATGAGGAATTTTTTGCCCTACAAAATGTATATTCCTCACTCCCTTATCACAGACACGTATATACAGACACGTATACACAGACACTCCCTTATCACATATATGTGAGTTGCAGTAGTCGTAACCCTTTCCCCCCCCCCTCCATGAAAAATGTCTGGCTACGCCACTGGTAACCATATTAGTACGTATGGGAATTTGAAGTAAAAGAAATTCAAACTTAATGTGCATATATAATGTCACACCGAAAATATAGTATTTATTTTTATTTATGTATTCCAGAAACTGCGTAAATATATGTATGGTGGATAGGAGTTTCATTTGCTTTAGAAATTATAGTAGAGCACCGTATATAGGTTTTTCAAGGAACCGAACTGAAACGACGCACAGTGGAGTATTTGTGTCAAAATCCTGGCCAAAAATATTTTTCATGTGTTTTAACGTTAAAATCATTACTGTTGACTTTTGACTAACTCTTTAGTATTATATACTTCTTAAATTATATGAAAAAAGCGTTTTGTTGCCAAATTTGGCGATATATCGCCAAACGACTCGAAGTTGGTTTCTAACAAATGTCTTGTCCGGGGAGTGTCCCTTACTGGGAAGTACTGCTATTGTATAATACCACTTATAAATGTAATAGCACGCGGCTATCGATCTAACGTTTTGGAGTTTTGGGCGATTTTCTCCAGATGTCACGTGAATACACAATAGAACCCCTTAAAAAGCCCTCCGCCCAAGGCAACCTTCCCGTTAGGCAAATAGCCGTGTAGCTGTGCCTTAATCACAATAAAAATATATAAATGTAATACTTTAATAATACTTATAAATATAATACTACTTATCTATAAATCAATTTTTATCATAAAAATTTTTAGATTTTTCACTTTTCTAAATGTAGTTACTATAGGGATCTTAGTTTTCTAATGACTTCTGAAGATTAACTTTTTCATTCCGATTCTTTTGAACTCTGATATTCGTCTTCACTTAGTATCACTTTTTTTTTTTTTTTTTTTTTTGTGAGAGAGAGAGGGACTACCATCGGACCCCTTTGGAAGAAGAAGTTGTAGGGTCTCACTGTTAAAAGGCTTGTTCTTTTTCCTTGGCCTTTGTCTAGAGCAGATAAAAGGACACTGCGTAAAAGAAGCCTCCTTGCAAACCCATAAAATCTCATTCCAAGCTAGAGGAGTAATTTATTTCAAGCCAGCACTTCAAAATGACTTAAAGAGCTAGCACGTGTTTCTGTTTACACACTCACACTTCAATGACCCGAAGTCACAGTTGCCAACCTTTGAGAATCAAAAATGGAGAGTTTTTGCTTTGGACACAATTTACGACATAAATGGAAAACTAAGCTGTAAATAGATGGTTGGTACTATTTACAGGACTAAGAAAGGGCAATTTTGGAATATGTAGAAATTTTCTTCTTATAGCAAATTTACATCAGAAAAATAAGAAATTACATACTGAATTTAAAATACTGATGTTAAATCTTAAATGAATTTTATATACCTTTATCCAAACACTTGCACATAATTTATAGTTTCTGAGAAATACAAGCGCGTATGTTTGTATCCCTTTTGCGATCACCCGTCGAAAAATTATCGAAAAAATAAAAATGGCGCTATATAAATAAATTTTTTTAATAAAAATGGTGGATGTTAGGGGAACATTTTTTTCTTGGAATAGACACTCAATTCTGAAATAATTACGATTATAGTTGAAATTAGGCGCGACAAGCCGCGACACCCCTTCAAAAGGCTTTTTGAAATGTGGATTTTTGAAAAAAAATTAGAAAAAAAAAATTTACAATTTTTAAAAATAAAATCATATTATTTTTTCAAGCTAATAGATACATATAATTAAAATACATATATTTTACTACAACTATACTAAGTATCAAACCAGTAAATTAATTTAAAGAGCCCGTAAAAAATGCAAGACGAAGTAATAGAAAACGCTGAAATCTCTTGCCGTAAATGAAGAAACTTGCTTTTAAACCAAGTGTTGCATCTTTTGGATATGAATTATGGTCGAAAAACATGTATCTCATGATGCATCAGTTACTTGGCTATCCAAAAACATATATATTACTATTTTTAAACAAATTTAAAATTTTCGCTTTTTGGCCAGGATTTTAATACGAATACTCCACTGTGCGACGTATAAGTCAAACATGAAACATTAATAAAAAACTTTGATTATTACCGGTTTAACAATACTAATTCAAATTTATGTAATTGTAAACTATTCATATTAGTTTTTAATATAGAAACAATTGCTTACAAAGATTTAAAAACAATCTCAAATGTGAAACAAATTGTACATTTATTGTACTATATCTTTACATACCGCATATACTTAGTATTAATGTAATATAGAGTGAATAACAATTATGAGGTGTTTTTAATTACAGAACTTGAATTTAATAAATCATTTAGTCACCTGATATGATGTCTTTGCTTATTAATAAAAACATTACAGACTGTTAATGAAGTTAATGAAATGCTTTTTCCTTCTATGTAATAGCTTAGCAGATTCTATTCTATGTAATAGCTTAGCAGATTCTTCTTAGCAGATTCTTAGCAGACTTCTATAGCTAGGAAACTATGTAATAGCTTAGCAGATAAAAGGACACTGCGTAAAAGAAGCCTCCTTGCAAACCCATAAAATCTCATTCCAAGCTAGAGGAGTAATTTAAGCAAGAAAAGCTATTACATAGAAAGGAGTAAGAAAAGCTATTACATAGATTTCCTTCTATGTAATAGCTTAGCTTTCCTTATAAATGTAATAGCACGCTATGTAATACGCTATGTAATAGAAACTATGTAATAGCTTAGCAGATAAAAGGACACTGCGTAAAAGAAGCCTCCTTGCAAACCCATAAAATCTCATTCCAAGCTAGAGGAGTAATTTAAGCAAGAAAAGCTATTACATAGAAAGGAGTAAGAAAAGCTATTACATAGATTTCCTTCTATGTAATAGCTTAGCTTTCCTTATAAATGTAATAGCACATAGTTTCTATTACATAGCGTATTACATAGCGTGCTATTACATTTATAAGGAAAGCTAAGCTATTACATAGAAGGAAATCTATGTAATAGCTTTTCTTACTCCTTTCTATGTAATAGCTTTTCTTGCTTAAATTACTCCTCTAGCTTGGAATGAGATTTTATGGGTTTGCAAGGAGGCTTCTTTTACGCAGTGTCCTTTTATCTGCTAAGCTATTACATAGTTTCCTAGCTATAGAAGTCTGCTAAGAATCTGCTAAGAAGAATCTGCTAAGCTATTACATAGAATAGAATCTGCTAAGCTATTACATAGAAGGAAAAAGCATTTCATTAACTTCATTAACAGTCTGTAATGTTTTTATTAATAAGCAAATCTGACAAGCAAAGTAATTCTAAACTCTTCAATATTGAGAACTGCGCCTTTAAAAGAAGGTTACTAAAGGTACAACCCTCCATACATCCTTTATTTGACCTATATAACAAAAGTGTCTGTCTAAACAGGAAAATAGCTGCTGAGACAGAAAAGTGTTGACGTTTAAAACGACGTATAACAGATATCGGCGTCGTATAAACGAAGCATTTTTGCTTAAATAAATAGGAATGAATCGAGACTTTATGAAAGCGGCGTATAAATGTTGTTGCTGATGCACTCTGGCAACCGTGGAGCGGTACCAGATCCCCATATAGATAGGCGATGAGCGGAAGGGGCGGCTTCCAATTTAATGAGCCTAAGTGTGAGGAAATCCGACTTTAGCTGGGGTCCCCTCATTTTGAACCCATTCCAGAGGAGGGACCAATCCCCTGAAATAGGCATCCCCAAGGGTATCGTTTAACAACTTGAAGGACATTGGAGCCACGACGGATTTTACGTGCACTCGCTCCCATGAGCGCACACGGTCCCACAGCAGTCGAGCCAGAGTTATGGTATAATAAATATATTTTATCAGACTTTCTAAAAATTAGTTTTTATACCAATTATTCTGTTTAGAAAAGATACAATCCTTTTATTGAGATTTTCTTAAACAAAATATTCTAAATTATTTGAAATGAAATTCTTAAGGGCTTAATAGAAACTTAATTGATTTCAAGCGATTTATTTAAATTTTAATGAAATTTGAAGTCGTAATCAGTTGATTTTTTTTTTCCACTAAAATATTTAAATCATTTTTGTTTCCTAGTTTTATGTGACATCTAAATAGTAATGAAGTGTATAAACGACAGTACAAAAAAGTAAAATAAAATAGTATCAAAATATTCATTAAATGAGAGATATAGCCATGTGCCTTTGATTGACTTAAATTTAAAAGGTAATCTGATATTTGCGAATAGTTATGTATAAAATAATGTCACCATGGGTTCCCACACATTTTTTTCGGGGTAGGTTTTCTGCCTTTTTTAAAGGTGAGATTTTATAAAAATGCACAGGATTTCAAATATTTAAAAACTCTTCCTTCCTTTCAAAAAAAAAGAAAGAAAGAAAGAGGGGGGGGAGCTATTATTTACCTTTTTTAATCAAAGTACAACAGAATTTCTCACAGTATAAAATATTCACACCAGTAATACATTATCTTTTACTGTACAAATGCATTTAGTTAAATTGACAGCCTTGCACAAGAAGAATTTGTCCTTGTCCTCCACCCAAGGCACAACCCCCCCCCCCAAACGTAGGCACATGGGGCAGATGCCCTTCGTGTAGGCTTGCCATAGAACACACACACAAAATTTGCTCTTTTTTATGCATAAATTGTGGACCTTCAATTGAAAATAATAAAATAAAGAAATAATTGAATTACTTAATTATTAATTTAATAAATTGACCGTTTAATTTGTTTGGATTCTTAAGAAAAGGACCAGAACTAGTCATTCAGCAACAAGCTGAAGCAGTTTTGAATATCTCAAGTACCATCTCTCACCTACCAAACAACCCAAAAACAGAATATATGACCCATACATTTAAGATGCACGTTCGCCATAATTACTCTGACCTTCAGTCTTAATAAAATATCGCTTATGATTACTGATTTTCTTTTTCTAAGTGCAAGGGTTTATTCTGATTCATGGTAATTTATCTTGCTAGTTCTTCGGTTTTAAATAATAATTATTAGAATAATGAATGATATATAATTATAAATTTACATATATATTTTTAATTTTGAAAATATTCAATTTAAACATTACTACTGTTACTTAAAAGAAGCAAATATATACATAGCGTGCATAGTATATAGCAAGCGTTTTTACGAGAAAGGCTGAAACATCGGCGTAGTGTCGGCGAGCCATACACTAATGAGGCGATTGTGCATCGCCTAATTAATGTATGGGGGCGCATTTCACTTATTGGGAATTTTTGTAAGAGGGCTGTATATAAAGTAAAATTTGGTATGTATTTACATTTAATGTTCTGAAAATTTTATTCGATACCATAAAGTAACTTTTTTTTATTCTATCTGGGGGTCACGTGCCCCCCGTTGTACCCCCCCCCGACACTACGTCTATGGTTCATCATGTAGAACGGCAGTTTCTACGAGTGACGCAGCCAGCCCAACCAACCAACCGTAAAACTTCGCGGCACTTATATATACAGCTAACTTTTCTATTTTCAAAAGTGTCTCATCTGGATCTCGGAATCCGCTCTAACGAATTTTTTACAATTAATATATGATTTTAATCGGTGCCAAATTCGAGAGTGACGTCGCCGGTTAAGCTAGGAAAACTTGTTTTTTTTATTTAATCCAGTTAAAAGAGGGAACTATTTAACCCGCGTAAGGAAATACGGAAAATGATCTTGTTTCAACGGCGGTAAACAAGGCAGGGAGTAGGAATACAGTGCTGTAAATCCGTGACAAGATTTGTACAAGTTACTTTATATCCTAAACCAGTTTGCTCGTAGACAGCTGGTGCGAAGCGCTTCTGCGTTCTGTCCAGAAAACTTAGGTTCTGTACCCGATGTAGCACTTTTGAGAGATGAGTTTTATGTTACTGTCGTTTTTGTTTTATTTCATTTTAAAAAATAATAACAGATTATTATATACTTTACTTATTTTTTCTGTAATTTATTTTGCTATAATTAATAATTAAAAATAGTTAAGACTTTGAATTTAAAAAATAATTAATTTAAGTATTTTTTGGTAAAACTCCTTCCTAACTTTTTCTTTAAGTATTTCGTTTCCCTAGTATTTCGATTGCTATTTCTAATTAAATTAAGTCTTTATTTTTCTAATATTATTAATTCTATTTGGAAAATTCAATATCTAATTAATATTTCAATGATTTTTTTTTCTCTTCAGAAACCTCACATAATTAATTAATAATAATTATTTAGTATTCAAAGGAAAATAAATAGTAGTTTTACATACTGACTAGTTTTAATAATAATTCTTTTACTCTTCATGTATATATAAAATTTATTGAAATTATTGAATTATAATTTTAAAACCTATATTTTTTCCAAATCTTAGGTTTTTCTCACTTTTATTTTGTATTCCTTTAATTACCAGATTTAAAATTTTGTTCAATACATTTCAGATAGAAATTTGATTAATCTAAATTTATACATGCACTATATTTTGTATTAGACATTTGAAGGACGGATGACAAATCAAGATGTTGTGTCCACCCGAGCCGAGTTGATAAGATACTGAAGATGGTAGATAACTGAAGTATAAATGTCCAGGGTTCTGGTCTACCGGATGGCTGATAATCTAAAAATTCGGAGTTTTGGACGGTTTTTCTTACGATGTAACGTAAATACGCTTCAGAAGCACTAAGAAAGTCAACCGCGCAAGACCCTTATTCTTAAACTGGTAGTTCATCTAAACGTTCTCTAAAAAAATGAAATTATCAACTGATAAAAAAACAAACATAGTATGAAGTTAGTTTTCTAAAAAGCGACATAAAACCAATTATAAACAATATTTTGAGTAATTTTCTATTTTATTAATGATTATAGTCATTAATTAATTTAATCAACAATTTTGAGATGTATCATTAACTTAGTTAAAAACTTAGTGTATCATAATATAGTTAAAAATTTAACTTAGAGATAGCTTTAAACTGAAAGCAAACATTGCATTAATAGATTACATTGCATTAAAATAATAGAATGAGTAACTAGATTACATTAATTAAGAACGAGATTATTAAATTAATAATTTTAACGAAACTTAACTTACGGTTATCGTTAAACTGAATGCAAATTAATGAATCACAATGCATTAAAACAATAGAACCAATAGTTATATATTGTTGTTGTTATTCTAGAATTACGGCCGATTATAGCTACACGTAGGCTCTAAGCCGAGACGTGGGGTGCCCTCCGTGGGGGTCTTTCTAAGGGGTCCTAACCCGTATTTACGCTGTTTTGGAGGAAACCACGTAAAACTCCGAACGATTAGGTCGGCGGACGCAACTTGGTTTCGAACCAGGCACCTTCCGTCTCCCAGTTCAGAGCGCTATGCGCTCGGCAACTGATGGGGCCCAATAGTTATATAATTATAGTAAAAAAGTTAACTTACGTTTAGCATTAAACTGAATGCAAATTTATGAAATAAAATCAAAGATGGTGGCAGGGATAATAATCTATACTCGACCCAAATTATAAATAGAAAATTACTCAAAAAATTATGGATTATAATCAGTATTATGTCTCTTATTATAAAATTCTAACAAAAATATGTCAATTTTCTGTTACATGTTACAAATGAACTTGCTGTTTAATTTTTTTATCAAATACTCTGATACTGCATGAAAACAGGTTTGTATATTTATTTACATAACTTAGTGTCAAGCAAACTTCCGAAATTTGCCCTTGAAACTAATTTATTATCTTCTGACCATACCCTTAAAAAGTAATGATATCCACATGCAAAAACCCATAACTGGTTAAAAATTTGTGACGAAGCATTTTACTTTATAGCTCTGTGAATTTTAAATATGGGTCTTAAAAATAATGATAGCAACTTTTGAGTGACGCCCTGCTGGGAATTTTAAAGACTTGTGTTTAAATTCCATTACAGTTACTTTCGTTTTATTTTCTAAAGAAGATTTACGCATTTAAGCAATGCTTTTAATTATGAAATACACTGTCAAATATATCACACTTTCACTGAGTCTATATAATGTATTCAAATGAATTTATTTCAATAATTTAATTTATCTTTTGTGTCACGCTATCCAAAAGGGCAAGTAAAGTTTACGTAAATATTTAGTTAGTGCCATAGTAACCAAACTAAGTGCAATGTATATGAAAATTTTGCTATCCCTTTTGGATAGCGTGACGCAAAAGATAAATTATTGAAATAAATTCATTTGAATACATTATATAGACTCAGTGAAAGTGTGATATATTTGACAGTGTATTTCATAATTAAAAGCATTGCTTAAATGCGTAAATCTTCTTTAGAAAATAAAACGAAAGTAACTGTAATGGAATTTAAAAACAAGTCTTTAAAATTCCCAGCAGGGCGTCACTCAAAAGTTGATATCATTATTTTTAAGACCCATATTTAAAATTCATAGAGCTATAAAATAAAATGCTGCGTCACAAATTTTTAACCAGTTAAGGGTTTTTGCATGTAGTATGTATTTTACGCTTAAAACAATACCTAACCTAGTAACAATAGCTTCCTAACGAAGGCTTATCATTGTTTCCAGACCAACAGGAATTTGGAGGGGCACATGAAAGATTTGAGGGGTCACCTATTGAATTTAAGAGCAGAAAAGGGAAGTTTCTTTAAATGATTTTGAGAGGAAGTTGGGGCAAAGGGGGATACGTCCCCCCCCCTGCGTCCTTCCCAACGCAAAACCTGTGGCTCATTTGTATTATACGCTTAGGAAAACCTAATAACAATAGCTTCCTGAGGAAGGCTTATCACTGCGTCCTGACCTACTAAAATTTTGGAGGGGTACAGGAAAGCTTTGAGGGAGGGGGGGGGGCACATATCGAATATAAGAGCAGGAAACGAAAGTTTTTCAAATTTTCAAACAAATGTTTATTTAAAAAATTTTTTGAGACGCAAGTTGGGGGAGGCACGGTGGGAGGGACACGTGACCCCTTGTGCCTCCCCCCCCCCCGACGCTAGTGCTATGGTTCATATGTTATATTCTTAGGAAAACCTAATAACAATTGCTTTTCTGAGAGGTTTTTCACTCCCAGACCTACTGAACTGAAAGTTCACCCTTTTACCCCAAAACAAAAAGAATTTGGACATAAGATCCAATTACCTTTCTCGTGTATATTACAAAACGAATAATGTTTATGTCCAATATTTAGTAAAAATTATGGGCGTTTTTTCCCCACGCATTTTCGGATATACAAGTGCTCAGAAAACGACAAAAATGTCCAGTTTTTTTTCACGTTGTCAAATTTCCATATTACGATCATTTCTAAAATTTATCCCACAAGACGCATCATTTTGTCTGAAAATACAGTAACTCCCCCCCACCCCCACCTTTCCCGTCCCCGTCACTTTTTTCTTCATCTTTGTTGATTCTTGGGTGTTCCACCCCTATCCTACGATGGAATATGCTAGTATGCTTCCGCCTGAAAGGAACAACCATAGAATTGTGGAACAACGAGGGGGCGGGGGGCTAATCCCTAAGGGAAAGAATCTGTCGCACCCCTTGAAAAATTTCAGGCACGCGGAGCAACTAATTAGGATGTCTTTGTTGACCTTCAAACTGGATGCCCGATTTCCAAGAAAAAGAGGGAATCTTTCTGAAGGACATCCGCTTTTTCTGTTCCGAAAATGTTTTCTGCAACAGGAAGCAGTTTGCCCTAGCACCACGCCAATGTTATATGCCAATTTACGCCAATGTAAAAATATGATTACAGCTTGTTAGTTGCTTTTATTTTATTATTATAAATATTTGCATAACAAAATATTTTCTTCTTTTCCTCAATTTTGTGTATCTTTATAAAAGACCTCTCTTCAAAATCAAGAACTTATTTCGTATTTTCATTTGTTTTGTATCGTGTGTTTAAGAAACATACAAACACAAGTTATTAAAAATGGTGTGCGGAAAAAACGCGAACGGTAAAAACGCCAACATGATTCATTTAACATATGAACTATAGGCGTAGCGTCGTTTGTGGGGGGGGGCACGGGGGGTCATGCGTCCCCCTTGTGAACCCCCTAACAATTTCGTTAATTTTTTAAAAAATAAACATGTTTGAAATTTTAAAGAAACTTCCCTTTTCTGCTCTAAAATTCGATATGTGACCCCCTCAAATGTTTCCTGTGCACCCCCAAAATTTCAGTAGGTCAGGGAGCAGTGACGAGCCTTCCTTAGGAAGCTATTGTTAATAGATTTTCCTAAGAGTACGATACATATGAACCATAGGCGTAGGGTGGGAGAAGGGGGGGGCATGGGGGCCTGTATCCCCCTTTCCTCCCACTTCGTCTAAAATTTTTTAAACGAACGCTTGTTTTAAAATTTAAAAGAAATTTCCTTTTTCTGCTCTTAAATTCGACATGTGACCCCCTCAAATCTTCATGTGACCCTCCAAATTTTCAGTTGGTCTGGGAGCGGTGATAATCCTTCTCTAAAGAAGCTATTGTTATTGTTATCAGGTTTTCCTAAGCATATTGTACAAATGAACTATCGCAATCGGGAGAAGGGGTTACAGGGGGGGACGTGTCACCTCTGTCCCCAAATCTTTTTATTTTAAACATTTGTTTGAAGGGTCCTTTAACCGTTCCACTTAAAAATGCAAAAAGAAACTCCAGTCTGTGACTTGACAGAATATTTGTTTAAAAAAAAAACTTTTCACCGTCAGATTAGCTTAATTTCAACAAGGTTATTTTTCAAGCGATTCGTTTAAACAATTTTTCTCATTCCCAATAGGTTGTGGTTTTAAATTCTTTCTAAATACTAGGCTTTCTTTAAAATATTTATTTATTTATTTATATTTTTAATGCAATGCAAAGTATTTTATGCAAAAATGTTTTATTCGTTGAGCGAAAGTGAATAGTATTTTCCCTTTTCTTAATAATACTCTCAAAGTTTTACATCAAGTTATTTTTTTTTCTTGCTGTATTTTATTCATATATGAAGTTCAATATTTGATAAGTTATCCTTCTAAATATTTATACTTTATCAGTCTTGCGTATTTCAGCAAGGTTTTTTCAGTTGATCTTAAAAGTTTAATAAGCTGTAAGATTTATAAAGAAGATAGCTTTATAAGATATAAATTTATCTAATAAAAATATAAAAAAACATTAATCTAGTACACCCTCCAAAAAAAGTATTCGAGCAAGAGAGAAATTTCCTACTTTGGTTTCGTATATTAAAAATTATTTATCATAGAATATGAATTAGGCTATGTATAAATATGAATTTCCATATTTCTGTCAGGCTGTGAGTTTTTCAAAAACTCAATTATTATTCGCAAATCTAAAATAGGAAATTAACTGAAAGCCTTTTTCTCCCTACGGTTGAGTGAAGATGGCAGAGATATTGGGTATTTGAAAGTTAGTCAGAATAGAAATTTTCTACTGTCAAGCAGCAGTAAATGACTCTTTTTAAATAGTGTTTTAGTTTTTGAAGCTGCAGAATAGCAATACTAACTGTCAAATTATATGATTTATAAAAAAATTTGAAATTCCCCCCCTTAATTTTTTCGACACGATAAGAAGTATAAAGCTAATTTTGATGTGGGGCCTCTATGAAGCCGGGGCGCTGATGCCTTGCATCCACAGCACAACCCTTGTGGACGGCCCTGTAGCACGTTTTCTTGTCATCTGGCTAATTAACTAAACAAGCACACGCAACGCAGAGTCAAAACCAGGGTCAGACTGGCCAGGGTGTCCGACTGCCTGCAGACGTGTGGGCCCCCCACCCTTTGTCGGGGCCCCATACAGAAAAAAGAAAGAAAACAGATTTTCGAACAGAACGAATGAAAAACTGAAATTCGGTTTTTAAAGTAAAAAGACGTCGAATGTTGTTAAGTCTATGGTTTTTCAAAAACTAATCCCTCTTTCACTGATTGCACTTGATAAAAATTGTTATTTCAGGATTGTTTCTTTCATTACATCTATGAAATTGTCTGAGGAAAGCCCATTGTTTATGAAACTTGGTTAAGAAATGAGGCGCACACTTCAACACTTCTTCCAAAGTGATTATTAAAAGGCACATGAAGACGACGTTTCCGACCATATATTACTATGTGATTCTGAACCGTGTCTGCACCCCTACACCCCTCCAAGTTCGGCAGTCTAGTAGAGAATCACCCTGTATATATATAACTAATAAGTAAAACACAAAATATTCTGCAAATATGACATACCCCGCATGAAAAAATATATAACAGCAGAAGCAAGAATTACAAACCACAAGTGGAAAAAAAAATAGATGCTGAGCCAAATGAGAATGGAACGGGAATTATATCCACTGGCACCATCGTCAAGAGCCATAACCAGTCGATTATAATTAAAGACAAACAAAATAGTAGGATTTCGGTTGTGTGGCATATCAAGAGATATTCACTCCACACGTTTTAGGCTCTATCGTACTATAAATAAGGAAAAAGGGATAAGATATCAAAATAATTGAAAAAGCGCTGAAAAATCGACATACCAATTTGGAGTGATAGAAAGCACATGGAAGTCCAGCATATCTATACATATGTATATATAATATAATATCCATATTCGTAACTTGTGGAACGGAAGGGAGGGAGGGGGGGGGTAAGCAACCAGAACGTTCTTTTCACACATTCCTCCTCTCTAAAAAAAATAAATATCGATAAAATTCTTCATGTAAAATACAGCTTCCGCGAATACCTAAAAATAAATTTATTTTCATTCTGAAATTAGTTCTCTAAAAAGGATCGATGACAACTCTCTCAAAAAAAAAAAAAAAAAAAAATCCGTATCTTGCGTTGAAATATAAAAAATACAAATCCTATGTTTAGGCAGAGCTTTGTGATAATTAAGAACTTATTTGTTTGAATTTACTGTAAATGACATTATTTCCCGGTACACCTAATAGCAATATTACGAATAAAGCGGATATAATACGTCTTTATTAAATCTCTACTATTTACTTTAACGTCAATTTCAAGTCTCTAAAATATGTGTAATTTTTATATTAATGAAAACAAGATTATATTAACGATAATTATAATTATTTGCCTAATATTTCCAATAACATTACCGTGTGTGCATTTTTAGATTTCATTATAGTATCTCAGTTGGTTAATAGACGTCTTATTTTTTGTTAATATTTTAAATTACTGAACAGTTAATTTGTTGACGACTATCCGTTTGTACTTTTCCACAATAATTTTTAGCGATAGTACTACAGTCGTTATGGTCGCCCTGTTTACAGAAAAAAAAAACCATAATCCCCCTAATGTATATCCAGTGTGAATTTAAAAAAAAAAATGAAAAGACATCTAACAGGCGAAGATAATTTTAGAATAGGAACCCAACTGCAAGATAAAATGATGGGGAGGAAAAAAATTTATAAAAGCTTTGCAAGCCTAAGGAAGGGAAAACATGATAATATAAACGAAAAGAGAAATAGTTTTTAAAAAAATTGCTTGCATTTCTTTCCGTCCGATATTAATATATAAGAATAAAAAATGTCATTTTAATCTCTTTAAAATAGGCCAACGATAGGGATTTAACCGCCCCTAGAAAGTTGTCACCAGGGTGGGCGGCCCCTAGAAAGTTGTCACCAGGGTGGGCGCCCCCCCCCCTACGCACGCCGCAACGTGCTGGAAAGTTTGAGGATAATATCAGTACAAGGATATTTCAACCAAGGATATTCAACCATATTTCAACCTACTCAGACTAAGCATCAATGCGAATGCAAGTTGCTCTACTTCTAATCTCTCTCTGATATACCCGAAACCCGATTATCACAGGGGCAAGGGGGGGCGGTAGTCCGGTGCCCCTGAAGAAAAAGGGGGCCCATATATATCCCGATTATCTAAATTATAAATTCATATGTACTGAAATAGTAATTGTGGGGAAAAAACTGAATTTCCTCTATAATATAGGTATTACCTAATTGTCTATCACTAGATCAAGTTAGAGATATTTTTTGGGGTGATAAATACAATTTGATTAAAGTACAAAATTTACAGTTAACTGAAATGCAATTTTCGAGTACAACAGCGGTCAAAACTGGGTTAAAATGCTTAAAAAAGGGGGGTTCAGTAAAGGGGCTTAATGCGTAAAAAGGGGGATAGTAAGGGGGGGGCAAACTGAATGCCCCGGGCCCCGTCTAAAAGTGGTCAGATTTGAACATACCGTACCGCTTTTCCTATTACTTATTATTTTTCTTTCAACTCTTCTGTTTTCTTTTTTTTCCGCCTCTTTCTTTATCCTCTCCTTTGTGTGTTTTGTATATCTCTCGTCTGTTCTAATTTTAAATGTTACGTGTTTGTGCGTATTGTAGAGTGCTGATAGTATACCAGGACCGAAAACGAAGGAGACGCAAGTTAAACGGTAGAGGCTTCAGGCAAATTGTCGCTTTTCAGATCGTATTTATGCGAGACGGGAAAAAAATGCGAGAATTCTCGCGAGAGACAAGACTCTGTCTCGTCCCGCAAAATACTTTCTTTCTCGTCTCGCAAAAAAATGCCTGTCTCGTCTCGCGAGACAATGCGAGAATTCTCGCGTCTCGCGTCCATCCCTACTTGTCGTGACTCGAACCAAATAAGGCAGCCGCTCAGCTAGCCAAATCACATTGGTAAATGCCTAAAGGCGCCTTAGTGTCAGCCGTATGTTTAGTGGAGACAGTTGGGAGTGTGCTCAATACGTGACCAAATGGATAAAAATAGATGTACGACTTATGAGAAACTGAGAAAAACGTCTTTCAGGTTGAGGCCTGCTGAGTGGCGGATTTCCCAATAGGCGCATGAGGCACGCGCCTCGGGCCTCACAAATCTAAGCCTCAAAATTCCGTTCTCAAAAAGAAAGTATACATGTATAAATATAAAGTAATATACTGTTCAAAAGACAGGAACTGTGCTCGTAGTTCCAGGATTGATCATAGATAGAAAGCGCTCTTGAACAATCTTTTCTTTGATGCTGTTCATTTCCCGCTTCACAGCATTGGATCATAATCTAAATTCATACTTTAATAACTAATACTTTTAGTTAAAAAGTAATTAGTGCTTTAAATCCTTATTTCACTGTAAAAATCCAGGAACATGCCTTGGAAATAATAGCGAAACTTAGACTCACAAGTATCATAGAGAAAGTAAACATTTTCATCTGAAAACTACTGTTTACTTTAACGCGTCCTTTAATTGAATATTGCTCTCACGATTCGTTTAACAACAAGCAATTCACTTAAAAATGACCAGAACTGTAAAAAATAAATACAGGAAAGTTCCTTGAAAATTATACGCAGCTGATGTACCCTACATTCTTAGGAAAGTAACATGAAGACACCAAGAAACTCGATGAACAATATGCATAATTCAGTGGAGTTCACCTGACTTTTTCAGTAAAGATCCTGTTATGTTTCATGTAACATTTCTAGGGAATGTATGGCAGCCTCACCATTATTTCAAAGGAAAGTTCCTGAATGTTTTTAGGTGGGTGGTAGGTGATAGGGCTGCATCCACCCCCGTAATGAGAAAACATAAGATATTGAAAAAATAACGTATTCGTGGATAAATTTTAAATTTCCCATGAGAAATTTGACGTTCATCTACGGACCTAAACCAATCTTTCTATTACCTTTTACAGACCAAGCTCTTCCAACAGGAAAGATTTTATAAACTCGATTCAAAAATTTCTTTCTTATTTTCTGTTTTTTTTTAAATTTTATTTATTTTTTTAAATTCGGTTTTATAAGTGAACATTTTTATGCAAAAAAAGGGCCCATTCCAACACCCGTAAAAGGAAAAAAGATGCGATATACCGATTTTTATAAATTCTATTGCTTTTCGGTTTTCGAGTACTCAGCCGACCCCTCCCCCCCCCAAGAAATCCATGCTATGCTACTGATTCCATTACATTGACACATAGAGATGAAAGTAATTAAAGAGTACTAATAATAATGCAATGATTTTGCTATTTTTTTTAAAAAATACGCGATGAATTTTCAGTTTTATAACACGGTTCTGTTTTTAATCAATTTTTCCAACAAATTTTATTATTTTCGTACAAAACTCAAGTATGCGAGCATATAATCTGAGGTAACATTTTACTTTAAAAGACTATTTAATACAACCAGAAATAAATGTTAGAAATTTCGTATATATAAAAAACAGAATTCCGATTTTAACGCTTCTTCTTCTTGTTCTTTATCTAATATATTAAAAAAAAAATCTGACTTAGTCGGGTTGATTTTACTGATGAGTCCGTTGTTCTTTACTGAAGCTATGACTTCTAGGAAGAGGACAATCATTGTGACTGTTCATAGCATCCATCAGAAATAGCATGGATCGACAATAGTAAATTGCAGATCACACAATTTTGCCGTATTTTCCTGAAAACGACCAGTTGCCCAATATGTTTCGGTGAGCTATGAAATTTGACCATGGACGTCCGCAGTAGTTTTTTCAGTGGGAGGGAGGGTCACAGATAATGCTTGCATATGGTTAGCATGTTGGAAAGAATAAAAAAAAAGAAAAAAGCAAGGGTAGAAAGACGACATACAAAAATCTAGCAGGAGGCAAGTGCCTCATTGCCCTACCCTGTCGACGCCCAGCTCTTTGAAAGTGAAATGTAGTACACAAATTTTTAAGTTTCATGAGTTAAAAGATTTTTTAAAATGTACTAATCGATACGCATAAAAAATAATTTTAAATTTCAATACTCGTTTTTAGACATAAATTAGATACAAAAAGGATTGAAAACATTTTAAAATCATTTTAAACATAAATTAGCGTTTATATTTTAGACAATTTACTTCCAATTAGAGAATACAGAAGCGAGAAAAAATGTTTCTCGTTGTTCATGCTTGGATTTTATCAATAAGTCCATTCCCCGGAACTGCAAAAAAATAAATACAAGTCTTTAGAATAAAATTAATTCAAACTGATGTTCAAAAATGTTCAACTGCTTTTCAAAATGTCCCTGTTATTATTAGCAAATAACAGTGAAACTTAATTCAACTTAAAAGTGCTATTTTATTATTCATGGATTATTGCATTATTAAAAATACAAATAAGCAGTAAAATTTTAAAATATGATAAATAACACATTAATTACGGTACACAAATGAGCGCATTGAACGCGCAGTGTAAACGTGTAGGGTTAATGAAAGGTTTTTCTTTCTTTTTTTTAAGAGGGAGGCCTTGAAATTGAGTTACGCCTCGGCCCTCTTAGGAGCTAAATCCGCAAATGTCGCTTTTGTTTATATATATACATTTAATAAAGTTGGGATGGAAATTATGAATTATATTGACACTATTACGGTAATTTGTTATAAAACAAAAATCACCAAAGTAGTTATAAGTTAACACTTTATACTAGGGGCGGCAAGTAGGGGAGCGGGCACACCCCCAAATTTAATAAAAATTTTATTATTCTATATTCTGCCTTTTAATACATCAAACCTGGCACCCCCAAATGAAAAACCGAAATGCCGCCCCTGCTTTATAACGTGATAGAGATATATATGAGCCCTACGAGAGGGTGTCAGTGGCGTAGCTTGTAGAGTAGGGGGGGCAGAGGGGGCACCATCCCCGGGCGGCGAAATCTTTATCGTTGACTTATTTTTAAGAGATTAAATATGTTTAATACCGACAGACAGAAATTCAAACAATTTTTTAAATAACTAACTCAGTTTTTGTTTATATTGTCATGTTTTTCTTCCTTCGACTATGAAAACTGCCCCCCCCCCCGTCATCACAGATAAACGTAGTATACAAATTTTTAAGTTTCATGAGTTAAAAGATTTTTTAAAATGTACTAATCGATACGCATAAAAAATAATTTTTAAATTTCAATACTCGTTTTTAGACATAAATTAGATACAAAAAGGATTGAAAACATTTTAAAATCATTTTAAACATAAATTAGCGTTTATATTTTAGACAATTTACTTACAATTAGAGAATACAGAAGCGAGAAAAAATGTTTCTCGTTGTTCATGCTTGGATTTTATCAATAAGTCCATTCCCCGGAACTGCAAAAAAATAAATACAAGTCTTTAGAATAAAATTAATTCAAACTGATGTTCAAAAATGTTCAACTGCTGCTGCAATTGGTATATGTTTTTGAAGGCACATTGTTATATATTGTCGGCAAATTTTGAATTTACACCTCCCCCCCTCCAATATTTTTCCTTAAAACTGGCCCTGCCTTTTTAAAATAAATTAAAATCCAATAAATTACCCTTACGCTTTGTTGTTTCATTTTTATTATCTTGACAACGCAAATACAAGTGTATTTCAATCTAGTGATGAACCGAATTTTACATCGCTTTTAAAACATATAAGTATTGCGGTTTTAAAGAAGTAAGAATGGGTGTTTAACTCTATTGCATAGCTTTTAAAGCTGTTCAAAACTCCTGCGATGCCTATTAATTTTCAAACGGAACTGCTCTAAGAGAGCAAGTGGATA